>WBNO01021024.1:270728-301521 GCA_013400575.1 Peucedramus taeniatus
GAATTAATAGACACAAGTTTAAGGAGACTTGCTGCTCTGCATCAGATTTTTCTGTGGAAAAAGGATGAAACAACCAGAACTGCCTGGAAATCTATAATGGGGAAGAATAAGGTGACATTAAGAATGCAAAACATCCTCAATTTGAATTTCTCACACATGGCTACACAAAAGGAGTTTGAGAACTAGCATAGCTGTACTCTTAGACTTTGTACCTTCTCCTGTGTTCCTTGTCAAGTGCAACTGAAATAATGATTACTGTCGTTTACATTCTATTTTCCTGCTAAAAACCTTACATATGTTTAACAAAATGGACTAAAAACCAGTTCCTTTTTATCTTTACAAAGCAAAGAAAGGAGAATTACCAAATCCTGCTCTTTGCCTGCTAGAGAGGAAGTGTCTCCTCAGACAAAACCTAAGTGTTTGATCCAGAAATCACATCTACTGAAAGAAGAAACATGATCTGAAAACAAGATATAATACAACCTATTGTAAGAACTAATCTCAATACCATGGCACCACTGTCTGCTAAAGCAGTTAACAAATTTAAAAAAAAAGAAAACTATTATGTCATAAGTCTCTATCTAATAGAGAACAGCTGCACTGCATCAGATAAAAGGTCTGCAGAGTGCATTCTTCCTCCAACAATGACCAAGAGTGATACAAAGCTATTCCAGGACTACAGTAAGGTGAAATGAATAGTTTTATGACCTGTGAACCCAGCAAGATCTAGTTTCCTTGTTTCCTTTGACACTGTCCCTCAGCCTGAGCTTTAGCATCTAATAAAATGCCAAGCTCTGATCAAAGCTACCTGACTTTCATCCAGCATGAATGATTTTCTCTCTAGCTAAGCCCAATCAGCTTGTGCTACAGTTTCTCTCCTCTGCTTGTTTCTAGGGTTCTCTCTTTTTTTCCCAGGAACTGAGGCTTTTGAAGCTTTGAAGAACCTCCCTTCTTTGAGATCAAGGTCCTCTAAAACTGGTTGAGCTCAGCAGCCAGGAAATCAGCTGTTGGGGGAGGACAGAGCACAGCTGTCTGCACCAGGACACTTGCATGAAAAAACGAAATATTCCAGTGCATACAAGTAAGGCCATCTATATATCTTTATAAACAGCATTTATTCTACTGAAATATGAAAAAAAAAACAAAAACCCAACAACGAACTAAAAAAATCACCAGGCTGAGAGTACATAAACCCAATTCTTGATGGGTCAAATACCCAGCTCAGCAGGTAACTCCCTTTTAAATTCTTTTCCTCCACACTTTTTTTGAAAATGAAGCTACATATATCCTGTACTACCCACATTATCCCATAAAATTAAGCACTAAGTGCACCTGTAAAACATGTTTGGCCTGTTTCTATAAGTTTTACTTAAAGGGGATTGAAATTGTTAGAAAAAATAGGTATTTATTGAAGAAACATGTAATTTTAATACAATTACTGCAAGATCTTTTTCCACATAGCTCCTGATGAAAGAAATTGAGGACTAAGAGCAAACAGTCTATCAGCAGAAGTTTCCAATATTCACATCTGAGAGAGAACAGTCAATTCTCTCAAGTTACTCTGAAGCTCTTCAAGTGACATTACAAAGGCAACAGCCAGGGATTTAGAAGAGATGGCTGAAGTGGGAATGACTGTTTCACATCCCACCACTTCTACTGCCAACACAGCACAGAAGCATAAACCAGAAACCTTCAATCACAGAGGAAAACTCTCTACCTACCAGAATCTAAAAGTGAAGGCAGCAGCTTTAGAAAGACATGTAAGACTTTGCTGAAGAGTAAGAAAAGTTTTTTCTTACTGTCAATAACTCCAGTAATCACAAATGACTTCTGGGGAGAAGAAGTCTACAGCTGCTTTTGGGGTGTTTTATTTGTTTGGTGGTGGTGGTGGTTTTGGTGTGGGCATTTTTCCCCCAAAAGATTAAAAAGAATAAATACAAGATTTACTAAGATGAGAGAAAACAAATCAAAATCATTAATTTAGTTCCTGGAAGTCTCATATCTTACATCAAATTTCTTTTATGTATGGCTATGCTTAAGAAGTGAAACCATCAGAGCCTCCCCTTCCAAGAGGGAAAGTGACTGACACATCACTGTCATGATGCAGCAGTTCAAAACCTTACATACCATTCAAAAAAATACTCTTGTCCCTACTCATTATCTTCAAGTGTCATTAAGCTGGAGCATAATTTTGACATTTATTATTTTTCACATTACCGAGGCTATTCAAGTGACCAAAGGGAATAGGCATTTACAAATTTCAGCACAAGAGCAGAAAAGAAGTGTGTAAGCCTGGTCAGATCTGAAACTCCAGATGCTACAAGAGCAGACATTTGGATTTAAATCAGTTATGCAAAAATATCTGGTTATGTTCAGTACTGCTTGACTGTAGAATGGAAATGCTTTTTTCAGATCAATGAAATTCCAACATCTTGGCAGGTCTAGCTTATTCATCATAAAGAAAGCTAAACTAACAAGTCTAGACATTACTTTTCTGTGACTTTTTAGAACAACTATTAAACAGTATCTTCTCATGGAAGCAGATGAACGTGGATGGATCCCTACTACTTGCACTGTCTGCATTTTGAAACTGGCCTGTTAGTAGCCTGTTACATTTGAACAACTTCCAAAATGTTACAGACCTGCTGAGCTAAGGACATATGAAATCAGCCCAGAGGAAATGCATTTTGGAATGGAATACACTTCCAAACCAAGCAGTCCCTGTGTTCTGGCACTCTTGGACACCCTGGCACTCAGCACTAAGGAAACCAGCACCACTGAACAGACTCTGACTCCTTCAAAGTACTGCTGTGACCTAAGTGTTTTCTTACTCAGGGCTACAAGCCCACAACATGCTGAACACTGCTGTAAGTCAAATGCAAAGGACAGCTGTTTTACTCATTTCAGCATTAAAAACAGGGGTGAGGGGAAAGCTGACATATAGGAATGTTATACATACCTGTCTAAATTTAGCTCTAGCCTCCTTTTCCTTCATTCTTCCATGTGCAACCAGATAGTCAAACACCTCCCCTACAATTCAATAACGAGACACATTATTGCCAATTTCAGAATGTAGAGATTCTTCTCCAGCAGTTGCCCACAGCAGCTTCACTGGAATTACTGTACTTCAAGTTTATGATTACAGGACAGCTCAAGAGAACAAGGCACAACTGCTGTGCAATTTACTACACCATCATCTCTTTTACAAGAAAATAATGAGTGACTGGATATACACAAAGGAAACCATTTCCTTCCAATTACTTAGGATAGAAACTGAGCAGCATACTTCTGTTTTGTAAACAAAGATGACATCTATCCCTCCACAGACTTTCTCACAAGAGTTTGTTTCAGAAAAAAAAAGCTTCACATATGAGAACAGTTGATGATATTTATAAATGCCATCATACCAACACCAGAATTTTATTTTGTGCATGTGTATAAAATGGTTCTGAACAAAATCAGAAATCTTAACTTTAACCTAGGCTTGGAAGAGGTATCCACAAGGAGGGTCACAAGAATGAGCACAGCAGGACACACTGATATAATCCCTCACACAACCATCCTACCTGTAAAATACACTGAACAAGGCCACTGTTTTATGGCTGTGGATGACCAAAGATTACTGAAGATCTACTGTGTTTCAGTTTTTCTCCTCTTTAATCAATGCAGTCATTTTAAAACACATCAATACAGACTACAATGTTTGAGCTTCAGGTGCAGGCCACTGGCCCATGAAACACTGACATGTTTGTGAAAGCATGGGAGATATTCTTTACTAAAAACCAAGAGTCATGTATGTAAGAATTACAAACACAGAACAATAACAAAGCTTTTTAAAGTCCTCACTAGTATGCAAAAACCATAAAAACTTCAGAAGTGGTTCAAATATTTAAACATTCCCTACTGAGCAAGGAAACACAGTTTTGTAGACAGCCACCTCATAAGGGAAGAGTTGAGTAATATCATATTTATTTTTTTAAAAGATGCAACTCCACCAGATTGAAATAAAAAAGGGAGTCACACTGCAGGAAAAGCAACAACTGAGCCATCTGAGGGAGTGTCAGAACTTCCTATAAAATAGTCTTCGCTCTGCAGTATATTCTTAAATACTCAACTCAAGTAACTCTCCCAGCTGTATTTCACAGCTGTTTCTTAAAAAACCTTGAAGCAGCAAACCTGAACACTTCTTCATAATTCAGGGAAAAAGACACCAAGGAAAGAATTATCCCAAATTTATGTGAAGCGTTGCAGCTGTAGCAATAATGTCTTTCATCCTACAGCCAGAGTTCACGTGCATCATGATGACCTCTACCTTGATAAAGAGAAAATAGGGAAACTGATGCCTGCCACTGTGATTGCCAGCCACTCCTGTCTTGCATGGGATGGCAATCAAAAGGTACTGCTTTTGGCCTTTTAGACCAGTACAGTACTTACCTCTCCCTTATCACCCTAGGAAAGGTCCTCACTCCTTTAGAGAACCACCGGCCTTTCCACCTCCCAGAAGCCAATCACTAGATGGCAATAAGACTTCACTTTTAAGTCTAGTACTATCAAACAACACAGAGATGTCTCCCCAAACACCTGTACTAGTCAATATTTTAATGGTATAATACCCACTCTGTTCCTGTTTAAGCAAACCTTGGCTGAGCATTTAGGAAGCTGCTGCAAGAAAACATAGGTGGGTAGAGAATCTTGCTTTATTTGTAGCAATTGATTAAACTTCACATAATCTCATGTAGGAGTCTGAATTCAATGCTGATTTTCTCTTTAAAAAGTCTACCTCCTTCCTAAACCTAAAGAAAAGCCTCAACTGTTTGAGATTCCCAGATGCTGGTGCTCAAGAGTCACACTGACAAGCTGAGTGATATTAAGCTCTAGCCAGCAAGGAGTAACTTAAGCCTGAATACCTTAATTCTGGTTCTGGTGAAAATATCTGACACTGCATGATGTGCATTTTTCTATCCCCTCTAGAATCAGCAAGAGCATTTAAGCTCCTTCTAAAATGGCATAAGGCTGAGCCTAACAATTCTTGACAGTAGAAGGCCTGTGATTAAGATATGTAAGATGTCATCAACATCTAAAAACAGAAGTTGCAGTGCTCATGCTTTTGAAAGCAACAATTAAAGAAACACAGAAATGTTTCATCTGAAAATAGTTTTATCAAATATCTTATACAAAATAGGACACCAGAGGTAGGGAACTGAATACAGTAAATTGAGAACGTTAGCATTTGTTATGGGCAGGAACAATCAGTGGCTGAGAAAAGATTCCAAAGTAATCTGAGTTGTGGAAAAAAAAGCATATGTTACTAAGTTGTAGTGAGTTTAGAAGCTGGTTTTACAAGATACATTTATTATTTATGTTGACCAAACAAGTCCCAGTGATTATTAAAGATTTTGCTTAATATTTTATGTCACTACCTTGACATAAATATTTGCTGAAAAAGAAAGCAAAACTTTCAAAAAAAACAAGTGCTTTCTCTCACTTGGCAATTTGCTTATGTGTGTCTCTGCAGCAAAGAGGTACTTACCCCCACTTGCATATTCCATTATTAAATAGAGAGTTTTTTCAGTTTCAATGACTTCAAATAGCTTCACTAGAAAAAAAAGACATTTAGTCATCATTAGCTGCAGAAGCATTATGTTAGCACCCCACAGAATTCTGTGAGAGAAAAATACCCAAACTGTTTGCCTGACACTTGATAATATCAGACCATTTACTCTAAAGAAGCTGTCTAATGTTCCTAAGTAGAAAATACTGTAACACATTTGGTCAACTCATACAGAACAACATATTCTCAAGAAACAATACTTTGCTTCTTTTATGTGGGAACATAACTAAACTAAGCAGAACATGCACAGATTTGAGCATCAGCAATAGCCACATATGTGCACTGAACTGACACACGTGGTGACAAATCAGTTATCAGTCTGCTGACAGTCCCACAGGAGAACCACACCATTTAAATGTACAAACTTGAAAAAAATTCTTGGCCACTTCTTGGTTTTGGTGTATATGCTAATTTTTAATGAGAGCCTGAATTCAGTCAAAAATCAATACTATACTCAAAAAATGCAAATTTATCAGTTAGCTATGCAAATAACAGTTCTGTGCAAAGGGACCACAATGTTTGTTTTTTTTTTAAACACACAGTTCTGAAATACCATTTATTACTGCTATCTTAAGAGTAAATTCACACTCTAGTGCAAAATAATCTTTTAAACTCATGCCACAAGAATCTTAACAGTGAAAAAGCTAAAACTTCTCCAGAGATGGAAATTATGTGAAAGAAACAAGATACCTATATTTGGATGATTTAAGATCTTCATTATTCTTACTTCTCTAAAGAGCTGAAATAAACATAAAACGTGAAATAAGTTAATGAAATCACTAACAAACAGCCATTTTCCTCAAAGACTGATGACTCTGATATAGTCATTTAAACACAAAGGGCAAACATTATTAAACATTACCAATGAAGTTCACTAAATACGCACTTATTGAAGGGAAGAGTTAAATGCCTGCTTAACACCCCTTCCAAACAAATCAACCCTCAAAATCCTGAAAACACCCAGGAAGAACTCTAGACAGTTCAGGAAAAAAGTGATCTTAGCCCTATGGTTTGCAGACTTTTGGGGTCAGAAGAGCACTGTGTGCCCATGCAGCTTCCTGCTGACAAGTGTATTTCACACATCTTTCACTTCCTTCACAAGAAGTACAGTTCCAAATTTTTGTGAATCCCCACCAGAACATCTTTAGAAGACCACTGCCGTATGTTATAGGTATGAATTCAGCATTCTTCAGTACTTTGCTACAGCCCAAGAATTACTGTGCTGCAACAGCAGCTCACAGGTGAAAACTCAGCTGTTTATATTGTGCAAAAACCACTTTATCCAACTACACCAGCAAGGAGCAAGTCCTAAGGAGAGAAGAGAAGACAAGGCCACCCCTCAGCCCTTCAGAAGCATTGCTGCAAGGCAACTGAGGGACACAGTCCTGGGTCTGCCAGCACAGCTCCACTGACTCACTCCCAGACACAGCCTGAGCCTGCCCGGACAGTGCCGCGCGCTGAACGCACTCGCCAAAGTTAACAGGGCAGAACACAAACAGTGTTTTCCTGACCCCATCATGCTGCTTCCCTTTATGCAAGCACTGGTGTTAACCCTGACACACAAGGTACAGGAATTATTTAACAAAAATCTCACAAAACACAAAACTTCCCCATATAAAAGCATTCCATCTCTAATCCACCCCAGCAGGATGGTGGTGAGGGACAACTGCCCGTTTCAAGCTGCAGGATGACATTATATCCCCTGCCCTAAATCCAGAGATAGCGTACTGATTGTAAGGATATTGTCATGTTTCATGTCCCATCTGTCCCTCCCCCACTGCCAATACTCGTGTGAAGAGGGCTTTGCTTGAGTAACTATTTCTGAAGATTTCAACTTTGCCTGTCACACAGAACAAACTCTGTCCTTCTGCAACTTAATGAAAATATGGAGTGACATTTAACAAACTAGAAATGAAAGCAAAGTCATGATTGAACAGTTGTTAATTATTTTCACCTCTCAAAACTCTTCTGTAAAAGATTATTTTAAGATACACATAAATTTGTAACTGTAATACTAAAAATGCCACAGGTGGTTTTACTGCAATATAAAATATTGCTTTGAACAAAGCTGGTAAATAGCAGATTAATTAAAAGCAGTTCCAAGATAAAATATTATTACAAAAAAAACTTGAAGCACAAATACTCTTGTATTCACAAAACCAAAGAATTCTCTTTTTATGCACTACACTACATGGCAGCCAAGTGTGTAACTGTTCTCCCTCTGCAGCTTGCCCATGCCAGCCCAAGATTCCAGAAGGCTGATGTTCTTCAGTGTCAATTATTTTCTAACAGCATGCCTCAAAAAGTGGGAGTAATCAAGAGATTTTATGAGAAACCTAACACAAATTTCTACAGGAATATCAGTAACCTAACATCATATTGAACTTCATGTAAAGAGAACAAAGCAGAAAAGGAGTCCGCATTTTCAAGTGAATGCAGACATAGGAAAAAAACCCAAAAGTTTTGCAAATATGGGATAGGGATAATGGCATTGGTAATTACAGTAAGGAAAAAAAAGAGCTGCTGGAAGATTTGGCTCAGGTCAGATTTCAGATAAAGTGAAGAAATTTGGTATGTTTATACATACTAGTAACAACTCAAAAACTCATAGGTGTATTTACTCAGTAAAAGCAAAGAGGTGAAACTTTGTAATAAAAACAAAAGAAAAGGTGAAACATTAGAAACAAACAAAAAAACCCAAAGAGTCAACAAAACAAAATCCTTGTGCCTTTGTGATTTTTAATAAAAGAAAATGCAAGGGGTGCATTTTAAATAAATCAATAGGACAAATTCACAATATGGAGACTGGCTGTTCTAACCATTCTCTGCTTTCTGATATTTCAGAATCATAGACTTTCTGCAAATGCCAACATCAGGGGAGCAATCCTCACTGCACTGCCCAGGAGACCTTCTACCTGCTACAGCCACAGCTGGGATTGGCACACTACCTGAACAGAGAAAAAACAAACAGTTTTCCAAATGCTTTTAATTATCTGGTTATCCAGGTCTGTGCCTGACACTTTGCTAGATGACAAGCTGCTTAAATGAAATCATGATTGATTGATCAAGTAAATTATTGGCCATGCAAAACAGTTTCAAAACCTCTGCACACACATTTTCTTTATCCTCTAGAGAGGTAAAATTGCCTTCTTTTCTTTTTTAAACTGTGTTATTTCTGGAGCTTTTTCATATGTAATCAGACAGGGTAGACCACATCATCTCTCTCTTGATCATCAGGAATTTAAAAGCAGTTGAATCTATAGCTATTTTTTCTTGCTTTTCATTCATTTCAGCTAAACTGGTGTATAATGTATTCTGAATACTCCATTAATACTTTTAATCACAGCTTATATAACTGAAAGGCTCTTATCAGTTTTCACAATTTCAAAGGGAGGTCACTTAATTCACTCTCAATTGGTATCTGATATCTTCCACCCCCAATACCCAGATAAAGCCTACTGGGTCAGACTCTCACCAAAACATTGGTCCACAAAATGACTACTCTGCTTTACTAACCTGAATGAAGCATGTCACAAAGCAGCTTCTACTTTATGAGCCATTTGTTCAAGTGGGTGACTAGGAACAAACTCTTTTAAAAAACAGACTATTTCTGCCTCAGAGGAAATTAAAAATAAAAAATACTTGAGGATACAACCACCACCAAACTGTAATTTTATTTAGATAAATGCACTTTAGATCGTGCACCCTTAGTTTATCTGTTATATGTCACATTTTGACATAGATGGGGATATCAGCAAATGCCTGACATTGTAATATGTATTACAGTCTATTTCTGATAGAGGAATAAAGTGTACAACATCATACAGCTTTCCCAAAGTATGCTGGATAAATGTTTTACAGATTTCATTCCCCCAAAATATTATGTGCATCAGCTTCTAGGAAATGACATAGTAACTATCATCACACAATAAAATTCATTGTAAACAGTCAGGTATGACAAAACCTCACACCTCTGAGGTTCCCTGCCCACAGGAACACAGAACAAGGTGTAATATCAGAAAACCGAACATGAAGATTCTCAACACAGAAAATGATTTTCTTAGTATTAGGAAATTACTTGTCATAATGAAACTATAAATGCAGACAAACAACTGAAAACAGTTCTCATCAGTTCAATTTCTGATACTGAGACTCAAAACTACTCCCAGCTTGTTGAACAGCTCATTTTCCGTCAACAGGAGCTCTACAAACGTTTCCAGGCAAAGACAAACATCCTTAGTCTGCCAAACAAATGGCTTTCAGCTTTGTTGTGGTCTGGTCCTTTGAGTGTAAGCCATGTCAGATACAGGAAAAGAATGCCATTTAATTAATGCTGTGTGCCAAAAACCTGAATAAAAAAAACCCAACAAACCAGCAATGGAAGCTCATTCTCTTAGGCTAACTCTCTTTGAACACAGCAAAAGACAGACTAGAAGTGCTCCCACAGTAGCTATCACAAGACTGTAACTATTTAATTATGCATTATTTATTTAAATATATTTAAATATATTAAAATATTCAATTTATTGATTTAATATTTTATTTTATTTAAATACTAATATATTAAATATAATATATATTATTTATTACTATAAATTATTATTTATTTAAATTATTTTAAAAATACTGAAAAAGTTTGCTAAAAAGTGAGTCAGTGTCAGTTGCAGAGCACCAACCTCTTCTGGTTACCTTCTCCCTTAAAGGAGGAAGCTTTTCACAGGATGTTGTCCCAAGCCAGCTCAAGCCTGACCTGTGTATTAGGCTTCTCCTGGTAACTGCTCACTGAAATATGCCCTGCATCTAATAAAGAGCCTCAAGCAAAAAGCAAAAACCTTTACACAATACAAGTTTGCCTCAAACTAAGCACAACTTGAAAACAGAAAGGGATACACATTACAAACAGAAAAGCCTGAGCATTTAAAATTCTCATCCTTTTCTTGCAGTTCTTAAAACACTTATTGACCCATGGTCAGAAAGGATACGAACCATGTTAAAATTGATGTTTAAGAACACTTAAATGCTTTAACAATAAGTATTACCCAAGTAAGTGGCAAAACATCTGCACATAATGAACAAAAATATTTGGCTGAGGAGCCAAGTTCTAAAACAGGAAAATGAGAAGTGATTTAGTGCTATTACACAGGCTTGCTAAAAAAACCCTTGCATATAATGGCATTGGTAACTCAAAAGAAAAAAAGAAAACAAACAATTTTATTTTTTGTCTAGGAGGAAGTGAACTCTTTAGCATCAGCACTTGTTTGCAGTGAGACCAATATCCACTGGAACAACATACACAAGTCCATTTGTGGAGAACAGTGATTATGACTAACACCGCCAGCATGGGAAAAAACCTCTAAGAATTCCCTTTTCTTTCAAAGCAGGGAAGTACCAGTTACAGCTTCCTCTTCACTAAGCAAGAGCAGCAGAGCAGTAATTAGGTCCTAAAACAACAGTAAAGGGTAGCTGCATGTGGCTGCCACAGAACTTCCTCAGCAGCAGACAAGAAACCCGACCCTTCAGAGCTGTGCTGCTGAGTATCAGTATGGAGCTGTCAGGGCTGCAGGGAGGGCATACCAAGAATTACTGCTCCGGAAAGCAAAGCAAGTCCTTAACAAGGTTAACTTCTTCCTGGCAGCTGAAGTATCGATGTGGAAGATGGAACACAAAGAAATCAGAACTGGCAGCCTTTAATCACCATTTGTTTCCCCACCTAAGGATGACTCGGGCATGCAGCTACACCGCAGCTGAGACGCTGTACACCACACCCTCTTCTGGGCACAGCCCTTCCCTCCCCACCATACCTCAAATATTTTATCTCCCTCTCCAGAAGTGCAAGATCAGAAGCACTTCCATCCTAGCTGCCCCCGCATCCACAGGTCGCGCGTGCAGTTGGCTCCAAAGGCACCGAGGCTGCGGCACTGGGCTGGAGGGAAGGGGGCAAAGGCTTGCAAAATAAAAAGCCTTGGTCAGGCTAAGCTGGCTAGTAGTATGTTGTGCATTCACTCTGCTTCCTATGGCAAACAGGCATTTAATTTTAAGATTGCTTTCAGTTTTTGAATTGAAAACTGATACATCTTGCTAAATTTTTTCTGTGCTTGCATAACAAATGAGCTTAGAGGAGAGCACATTAGCAATTTCACTCCACAAATTTGATCTGATATCTGCCCTGCTATTTGGTACTATTCTTCCAGACTCCCAGTTAAGAAATCCAGTGCTACACAAGATCACACTACACATCACACTTCATAATCTAATTTTATAAATTGTAAATAAAAATTAAATCACAACAGAGATGGAGCCATGAGCTGGCTGAAACCCAGTAATCAAAGGCCCATCATGCACACTTCCAGCTTGTGGCTTCACCAGCTGAACACCTTGTAAAAGGTTGTTTTGTACCCCAATATGAGCTCAAACTGGCATTAGAGCCCAATCTCAAGTAACACCATTTGAAGGACTATGATTTTACATTTTTAACTGAAAACATGGCCTCTTTACTTCTCTCTGACCATTCTTCCCATGCCCTGATATTTCCCCTTTTTTTATGACACAGCTTTTGTTTCAATTTCCAGTGAGCATTCAACCAATTTTATTTAGGTATTCCAAGTTGCAATCTGCCACAGAAATCAACTTTATCCAATCCACCATATTACCTAATTTGCACTTTATTTTCACCCTGCTTACCCGGAAACCACCAATAACCTCAGGGACTAAACTGAGAAAAATTCTGAGAAAAACTGAACCAGATTATCTACTTTTACCCCACCTACAGAGTCATACAAAGCTGCCACCTGCTCTGATGACGGAGCCTTTCTTCTACAGGTTATTCTTTGCCTCTCAACGAAACCATAAAATGTAATAACTTGTGTGTTTTTCCAATTTACTTTTGCACCATTAATCTTGATTAAAAATCTAGTCACGTGATCTTTTTAGTATTTGCATAAAATACAAATGTGTATATTCTCCAATTTACTCTAGTTACTCTCCTTCATTTTGTTTGCAGGTAAATTCTACATATTCTCTTGTTCAAACAGAAATATTTCAAGGGGGTTTTTATCAAAGTACTCAAAAGTAAACAAAAAGCCTTTGACTGCAGAACTTAAAAGGACAGAGTTAGAGAAGTCCCAAGTAAAAGTAGCATTTAAATATACTTTCTGCACAGACTCCCAAACAGACTGGGTTGATTAATGAAAGAGCAGGGTTTATCACTCTGTACTAAAAAGATAAGGTGATACAACTATAACAGCACATCAAATATTCAGAGCTAGAGGGAAGAAACCAGAATAGACATGGCCCGATTTGTTTCATACAACTGCATCACCTCTCCTGCTGCAAACTACACGAAAGCCACAGATACTGCCTGGCCTTCAGTCCACAAGCAGTATTTTCAAGGCCAGTTTAAGAGGACAGAACATAAGTTTTGCATTTCTAAGTTTAACAAAGCAACCAGCACAAAGGAGACACGGGGGCATGACACCAAGCCACAGAAGTCCTCTCTACAGAGTCAGCTCTGCTTGGGAGACAAAGGAAGTGGCAAATACCACTGTTTTCTCAGTTTACAGCTCCATACGAGTTCAGCTTGAACAACTGCAGGGTTGTCAAAAATATCTGTTACAAAACCAGTTATTAAATACAGTAGTCAGATGTGTGCAAAGGTATGCAATGCTTCAGATTCTCCAGCACAGGCATCCAGGGTTAATGGAAGGAGGTGGGGAAGCAAACAAGCTATAATACAGTTGAAAGATTAAGTGTAAAAACATACCTTTTGTAGACTAGTTGGGTTCAGCTGTGTTTTGTCAATTATTTTTATGGCAACCTAAAGGAAGAGTTCATGATCAGTATTTTCCATAGGAACAATACAGCGTTATTACAACATGCTCAAATCCAGTAACAGACACGGAAAACATGAAAATTACACAAAAAGCACTTAAGTTCCTTCTGCAAATTATATACTTGTATTTAAACTAGAAGCAGGAACGGAAAAACCCTGGTATTTTAAGGATATTAAGATGAGAAGTTTGCTGAGTCTTTGACTTGACATTAAGACCATCACACTCATGACAGTGGAAGCTCCAACAGCAGAGAGTGCCCCAACAGAGAGCAGTGTGCCTACAGATAATATTTACACAGTATAATTACACAACAGATTACACAGTAGTGACTGGGCATTGGCAGTTTCTAAAAACAGAAATTTCAGAGCATATTGAAAGCATTTCCACACAAATTTGGCAAGAAGTTCATCTTTGGAAATTCACTAAATATTTGTGTCAATTTGCTCCCTGACGGGTATTTTAAAAAGTATCACTTGGAAATCAACAAAAACACATTGGCCATAGTACAACACTTTGGGTAAGTACATTCCTTTACTTGTTCTCCTCTTTTCAGTAAATGTTGCACAGAAATATTAAAGAACAAAATAAAAACTTCACATAATAAGCAGAAGATATATTCTGTACCATGCTAACTAGCCAGAACCTGAAGATTTGAGGCAAGGAATAGGCAACAGAAACTTCAGTGCAAATCAGTTTGAATCCTGAACGAGGCAGAACAAGAAATGAGAATCTTTCTAGAATTACACACCAATTGGTATTTTTCCTTTCTAAATTAGAGACTAAACATGCCAGAAAAAGCTCTACAGAAGGAGATGGTGCCTCTCAAAGAGGCAAGATGCTGCAACTCAGCTGATTATAATACCTCACTGGTGCAAAGCAAAGGCTTTCAACTCCACTTCAATTTTTGGCTCAAACAGTAGATGCTGCTCCTTCCCATGCCACAGTTCCCATTTCCCTGCATCACTTTGTGCTATGTTTGTCACCTCATTAACTTGGGGTTGGTGACATATGGAATAAAGAATATCTTACATCAAAGCCAATTTATATCCCTACATTCAAGTGCAAAAACACAGGGATGGATTGTCACGATGGAGAGGGTAAGAGGGGAACAGTGTTCAGCACTTGGGTGCATCACAGAATTATATAATGGATATGGTGTTTTCTGAAACTGATATTCAAGACTTATTTTGAGCTCTTCTTGCTGCAAGATATGATGAGATATGACTGAGAAGCGATCTAAGAATGCTTGTACTCTGGGGAGTGTTTTCTTCTAAGGCAAGTTACTGAAATTATAGATCACTATTTCCAGAGGCAAAATTCCATTGCAAAACCTTGAGAAATCACTTCAAAAATACAAACAAGAGAGAAAGACATTAAGCAATAGGTATTTTTATATTAGCAGCTGTGTACGAAACCAAGAAAGATTTTTATCTCTACCTTTATGCCTGTTGTTAACTTTGTGACAACAGTTCAAAGTTACTCGCTTCCTGCAATCTCTTATAATTCCATGCTGGATGTAGTAACCACTGCCTTTGTCAACAGCAGATAATGTTATTTGAAAGTGAGCTGGTGCCCCAAGACTACCCATAGCTGTTCACTTAGTAATCACATTTCACTCAGAAAAGTTTGCATTTTTGTTCTGGGCTGTACTGTTCTGGTCAACCTTTAAAAGATGTAAAGTTTTTTCAACCCACCAAGCCTTAAGGTGCCATGTTACTGCAAAACCAGCTCACCTCAGCTCTGACACTGTCAAACAAATTCAGCCCTGGAGATACAGGGAAGGTACAGACCTCAGTTTTCCAAAAGACAGACTCTCAGGCCTGTTCAGTGCACTAATTATAGCCTTAAAGGCAGGATGAATTTAGAGAATTCCTATCCACATGAACACTGAGAGTACAATGTGTTAACATGGACTGTGAGAGCTTGAACCCATCATCAGAACAGGGAACAACTTCAGGTGCCTTGATAAGGTCTCCAAATCACAGGCAAAGGCAGCCTGCCCTCAAGAATAGTTCTGACAAGCCTGAGAAAGTTAAATGGAGAATTTTCTAAGTACAGTTAATAAAACATTAAATTGCCTTTCAAAGCAGAAACTTTGCTCTCTTTACATAAAGTACATTTGGAATGTTTTCATGTAATGTGAGCTAGGGCCAGTGCTGGAAAAATGCAAGTCTACCTACACTACTACACCACTGCCATGATATTCTGTGTGAAATTGTTAATAGAATTAAAACTTTGCTTTCACCATTCAAAATAATGTGACTTAAAACATTCCTCCTACATTATTTGAATAGGGGAGTTAAAGAAATCAGAAGTTGGGGCACTGAGCAAATTGGCCAAACTGCTACTATTCAGAATGCTTTCTCCCTCTTAAATTTCACTTTTTCTAAGAGTAGAACAGAAAGAAGATGACAATAGATTCCTTGGAGTCAGACTTGGATTCTGAAAGAATTCAGCCTCACTGGGAAACTTCAGCTCTCTGGCTATTAACTGAAAACATCTTTAATGAACAGAAGGGTCTGTAATAATTTTGGCCACCTCAGTAATAGCAGAAGGTAGTTTTATCTTTTAGATTCATTTTGGCAAGTATAGAAAACTTGTCAGAGGAAACACCTTTTGATAAAACTACAACAGAAAATACATGGATTGCAGACAAAGAATTAAGAAAAGTAGACTGACGATGAAGACTTGTGGCTTCAAAAGGGCAGACAGACTACAAATAACACTCTCCTAGGCAGAGGATCAAGAAGGATGGTGTGTCCAAGCACCAGCTCTAATGCAGTGAAGCTAATCTCTAGCCACACACTGCTTGCAAGACAATTCAACCCCCTCAAGTTAGGCTGATGTTCTGATCATGCCCTGAAGGGCTAAACATATCTTCCTTTCAGTAATTTGAAGATGGGCACTCATCATGCATCCTGCAGACACACTAAAAATGGAAATGAAAAGAGTCCTAGAACTTCCTCCAGTTGGAAATATGAAATCTTCATCTCAAGCAACAGGGAAATTCCCAGGGAAGGACTCCAGATGCAAGGAGATGAGCAACTACCCTAAAAGAATGCTTAAACAAACATATCCTCCTCACAGGAAGTGACAGAAAAGTGCTCATCTGCTTCAGGATTTGGAAGTTCCTCAGCACAGAGATATAAAGAAGGAATTGCCAAAAAGTGAACCTGACATGGTCACTTAAAAGGACATTCAGAACAGAGACACAGATAACAAGGAAAAGATAAGTGGGGTTCAAATACAGCAAGAACACAGCAGAGATGAAAACTCCTTTAAGTGTAACTCTCAAAGCGAAGCATTTAGTTTAGAATTTGGTACATAAGATGGAAAAAAGAACAGGAACAAAGACAGGACAGGCTGCAGGAGAAAGTGTGTAAAGCAGGAAATCACAAATTCAGAAAGCTAAGTGCCATCTGTCTGAGGCCAGGCTGAGAATATGACCCTGGAATTCTTACAAGAAGCAGGTTTTCAAAAGAGAAAGAAAGAAAAAAAAGCATTCTTGCAGCACAGGTTCCTGGCATCTACCAAGAACAGAACAGCAGAACAGGGTTTAGAAATGAGCAGACAATTTTTTTTCCAATTCATCATAAAATTCCTGAACTCAAAACTGGCAGGGAAAAACCAAGGAAAGAGAAGGTTTAAATGCAACGTATTTTCCTACAGTTAACAGGAAACACACAAGATATGACTATCTGGACTAATAAAAAGCCTCATCTAAGAGGCTGCATGGAAGTTTTTCAACTAGATAAGCTAAAAAGTACACAGAGTTGCCTTTTTTTTTTTTCCTAATAAAAGAGGCTAAAGAGATATTAGGTTGGAAATAAATGAGTAAGAGTTTTTCAAGGACAAGATTTTGGGACCAATCTTGTTTAATCAGTGGCCTTGGCACAGGATGTCAAAGCACAATGATTAAGTCTGTTGAAGGAGTTAAGAGGCACCATCAAATACAATGGAAAACCAATTTAAACAACCTTGGAGATGAGTTAGCAATGAAACTGAGATTCAACATACAAGGTTGGTGCTGTTGCTGATCACAAGCAAAACACATCAATTTAACAGCCACGAGAAAGGCTAGCACAATCTGAAGATTGATCAGATAAATACTTCTGTAAGGGCAAGGGTGAAGTAATGACATTGGGGAAACTGCTATCCAGAATATTGGAAACAATTCTGGTCACAGACATCTAAAACTGTCAACATTGTACAGTTTATCTAGCAAGAAGAGAAATTTTACCCATCTCCCTCTTAAGAAAATAAAGTTTTAAATATCTTGAAGATATTCCTATAAAATTAGCCTAATTGTTCCCTTCTAAGGAATGCCACTCATTCCAATGGCACAATCCAGAAAGTATTTATGCTCTGAATTGATTGAACTACATCAATTCCATGACAGTGGAAGAAACTTAGTACTCAAACCTTTCAAAATTTAGCCAAAAAATTTTACACTGTCTCCTTTGTTCATTGAAATTTCAAACAAAAATAATGAACCAGAGGTCAACACAGTTATCTGCAAGTAAAGGAAAATGTACTTCACTTTTTGCAAAGTATGACACATATCTATCTCCAAGTTCTATACCTATAATAATACCAAAGAAATAATAACCAAATGCTTGCATATCCCATCTTAAGTATCAGTAAAAAGAGGAGGGAACTTAAGTGGAAAGGAATTAATCAAAAACTTTCTCTAAAAATGAGAACTAACTTTAACATCAGAAGACAACGGGAACTGTCAGCCAAAATGAAACCTATCTCAACAGCTCTTGCAAAACACTGTCCCCTCTCCTCTTCCCTCTGTTCCTGCTACTGAACTCCATATTAGCTCAGAAAAGAGAAATTCCCTGAAATGTCCCTTCACTGCAGTCAGCTTCTGTAAAAGTCCTTGCTGGTATCAGCAAACATTTACTTCATCAGACACGTTTGGCAAGAAAAGGTTAGCAAGGTGCTTCTCCCTCTTTCAGTACTTCAGAGTTCCTTTTAATAAAACAGCACCAAGAAACATTTTCTTGTAACAAGTGGCAGGACTATAGCTCACCAAATCAGAACCACCATTAAGTGCAAGTGATTAATTACATTGCAATGGCATGCAGAAACTGAATACAGAGCTGAGTTTGACCCCAAGAAGAGATAAAGAGAAAGCTTGTCTATACTGCACACATTGAGCAAACTGTCACTGACACACAGACTATCTCTGAACAAACTGAGGCACCCTCCCAAAGCTGCCCAGCACTGCAGACCCCCTGGGATGATCCACCCTAGGATTCCTGGGAGATACATTGCTCTGGCAAGAAAATACTGCATTTGGGCTACTTGGAACATAATTAAGACAACATTTAGTTCTCATGCCCGACTTCGCCTCCAATACAGCCCTGCAGTATAGAGACACTAAGAGGCAGTCCTTCCAACAAGCTTATTTAATTGCTGCATATTGATCTGGTTTTTGAAAATGGAGGATTTATCCAAGAATATTAGTAGCAAATTTTAACATAAATCAGCTGAACAGAGACTTGCCAAAAATACAAGTTTAAGAAACCATTTCCAAGAGAAATTGTTTTGTGATCGTTACTAAAAAAATAGTTTTCAATTTCTGCTTTTTTCTACATCAGTGGCAATATCTCTAGTAAAATGTGCTCTATGTTCACTGACTTAGATGATGCTATTCCAAGAGAACCTTCACACCTACAGCAACTCCCTGCTGTTTACACCCATACCACTTTACCTCTCTGCCAGTTAGGATGTGCCTTGCCAGCTTCACTTTTGCAAAATTCCCCTTTCCAATGGTTTTAAGGAGTCTGTAATTTCCAATATGTGGCTGCTCATCAGCACAGGAGGCTATGGAGTTCCTGCAGCGAGCTCCAGAGCGCCCAGTTCGAGAGGAAACTTCCTGCCGTCCGTCTCCATGGGACGTGTGCTGCAACAAAAACACACACGGTAAGGCTGAGGAATAAAGACCAAACACATCAATGATGAGAAGCATACAACATTCAAAAACATCAGCAATGCCTTTGAAGAAACCTTCAAAGGATCCAACTGAAACTTCACGCTCACACTGAACTTTGCTCTGATGGGGGCAATAAAGAGGTGCCCAGTTCATGACACAATATTCACCTCATCACCCAGTACCACAGTGGAATATCACCTGCACTGCAGCAACAGCTGAGCATTTCTAAGTAACTTACATGGACTGCCAGATCAGGTACAAAATATGGAGGTGTTTAGTATTATTTCCCATTTGCATTACTGTGCATAACTAGTGCAGGAAAGCCTTTGGAAAGGAAATATGAATACAGATTTTCCAAGATCACAAATTATTAACCCTTATTGGACAACTTATACTAATAAAATAATAAAAGGGGTTTTTTCTTTCCTGTGGTATTAAACTTGTGCTCCTACATGATCCATATGACTGAAAACACCCAGGATGACCTGGAGAACATGGGAAGAAATCTTAACTAATGTACTAAAACCTTGACTATTGATAGGCTGAAAGCCAATTACAGAGATCTGAGACACTGTCTGCAATCTTTCAAGTTCCTTTCACTCTCATTTCCCTTAACAGCTACTGATTGCAAAAAGGAATGGTTATATATTATCTACAACAGTCTTTACTCTTTAGATTACATGGTTAAGATTTAAGTCTTTTTTCACTTCCTGATAGCCTGTTTACGAAAGAGCAGGTGCTCTCTTACATTCTTCAATTATGGTTGAGGTCCATACACAAACCACACTCATAAAGTATTAGTCAGAAATGTTTAGGGGCCTCCTAATGTGAAACAAATACCTGGCTCCACCGAAGATGACACATTAAACTCATAGTCATCCCAGAAACCCCATATCTTGCTCTGCTACTACTACTCCTCTTGCTGAAACCCATTTGGGACAACCAAGAAACTGGCATAGAGCAACATTCAGTCTGCAAATCACTGTAGTGTGAGGATGAGATCATACCTCAAGAGCTGACAACCATGGGACAGGCACAAATGAACATATCTATGCTTGCATGACACTTGGCAAGTTTCACTTGCCTGACGTAACCTTGTGACCATATACTCTCACATCTTAGGTGTCTTGATTTGTTAATTTGAGTGCAACAGTTGTGATCAAATTATTTTTTAAAACACTTTCAATTAAGAAATGCTACTGATAGGAGTCTATGGCAACTCCTGGAAAATTGTTTCAATAGTTACTATTTTAAAAAGCACACATTGCCACCAGATTTGCACTTCCCATAGAGGTACTTAATTTCTCTAATCACAATACCCTTTCACTTCAGTAAGTGATATGTATATTGAGCCCCCTAAATAGGCTGCTGTAGGAATGATTAAAGACAAAGAAACATTTCCTGTACTTCTGTTGAGAACCTTCCTCTATTTTTTCAACATCTTTTTGTGGGGTTCGTGGTAGACATGGACCTACCATACCAAGAGTAGGTGCAGCAGGACTAAACACAGAGGCTGCATCTTCTGTTCAACACCCCCTTGATTTCACAGGGGCAGAACTAACCCTCTTTGCAGAAGACCATCTGTACCTGACCAGCCAACACCAATCCTGATTTACTGCTTCTCATTCCTGGATCCTTACATGCATGATCATACTTGGCTGAAGTGAAATGCAAAGTTTCTTTTCATGCAGAACATCAAGTGTTCCTAATGAGAGACCCATCCTGCCCTATTTCTCAGCCTAGTAATTTTATCAGTTTTCAGGAGCAAGAGCACACGTTTTTTCCAAACCACTAATAACTGGCACAGGAACAAGAAGCACATCCATAACAACATCCAGTAAAAATTCAAGGCTTGATAATAATTCAGTGCTCTCAATAATATCTTGAGACCTCCAACAACTGGGTAAGTGTTTATCAATCAGTAATTCTCAAGGAGAGGAAGGATGGGCAGTCAACAACTGAAGGAACTACTAAAGCCAGTGAAATCCTCTATTAACAATTTCAATATTTTGTATGTCCTTAATGTCAGGCTGGTGCTGACCAGGCTGGTTCAGGCCATCTTAGCCACCCCTGTGTGTACTGGCACAGCAATGTCAATCCTCTGTACTTCCCTAAACTTTGACTTCTAACAAACCTTGCAACACACAATGCAGAGAACTTCTCTGTCAGCTCCTTTCACACCTTTCAGTGTCAAATTATTCAGACCAGCTAGAAAAAGCAGCAACTGCTGATTCTAGATGCTAACATCCTACATTGCTACCCCTGATGATCAGGGACCAGAATGTTCTGTACAGGGCCATGAGGATATTTCTTGGATATATTAGAGGAAGGTTCATTTCAGTTCAAGTACAGCATCCCAGGAATACAACTGTACTACTTACACTGCACTTCACTGAGTTGATAACTTTCCTCAGAAAAAGAAGTGTATCAGAACTATTTAAACTACAGCCCTTCCCCACCTGGGCACTCGGCACAAGCTGGCTTCAGCAGGAGCCAGACTGCCTCCCAGCAGGGCTTGTTAGCTTAGGCTCTCCAGCAGACAGATTCAACAACTTGAATTCAACAGCTTTTGAACCACACAGCTGACTCTGAAAACACAGTAGTTGTGCTGCCTTGTGCTTGAACTAAAACACTGAGCTAGCCTAAGAAGCTGAGATGTGGGCATCAGGCATGATGTATTCGCAAGCCAGAGAACAGGTTAGTCAAAACTAACTATGATCTAACTCATACCCTACTTCACATAAGCACTATCAGGTAAAGGAAAGATTCTGTTATGCTAACAAACTCTATTCCACATAGTAAACCCACCCAGTAATTGTGTCTTGAGAGCTTCACTGTCCTCCTGTTGAGAAATGACTTCTTGTGTCCTGTAATTTTTTCATGCTTCCTAGCTTTACATTTAAAGGGCGGCATCAAAAGCTGTGGACTCATTTGGACTAGGGTTGATAAACTGAACACAATCTCCTTGTATGGAGGTTTGCATTTCTACCCCAACCCAGATTATTTCTTTTCAAGAATATGACCTTTTTCAGCTGTGGGTTTTAGGTATCAAGCTGTGCGTTCCTAAGCAGTTCAGTTCTCTCCAACTGATTTGCTCAAAGCCGTGTTTCACTCTGTACAAAACCAGCCATTTGCAACCATATCTAATTTGGACTATATTCCACTTTACATAAATAAATCTATCAGCAAGTCCTTCCTCTGTCAGTTACATTATTATACTGAACAGACAACAAGCTTTCTAAAAACCACAGAAAACAGATTGTCCATTTCAACATGGATTTTCTTTTGCATATGGAAATGAAGAGCATAAACTCAAAACTGAGTGAAAGTGTTTCTCCCAACCTAGTCATTTTCAAGAAGCCGTGATAGGCAGATGGAAAGCTAAATGGTGTAGGCAAAAAGCAAAATATAGGTGGTCCAATAAAAGCTCAAATCATGCATTGGCTTGTACAGCATCTGGATGTGCTCAAGTACTTCCCAGGGCAGTTTCCTCAGCTAACAGTTAAACAGTGCCAGTCTCAGCCCAGAGAAATGGCAATAGCATCCTCTGCTCTCCAAATTGAGATGAATGTCATTTGTCTTTTCCCTCAAATCTACAGATTTTGCCTTCCTCACTACACTGACCCCCCAAAATTCAGTTCCATTTCAGGCTTTTTTTCCAGGTCTGCATTTATATGGTTTCAAGAAGATACAGGCTTTGTCTTAAAAACATCAAATTTAAAATCAGCATGTGTTCATTTGTAATAAGTTTCCATACATTGTGGTAGGTGAGTTGTATTTCCCGGAGGTGCTTTCTGTGTCTTGCTAATGAACTCACCATGGCTGAGTGACTCCCAAAATATCTGCTTTCATGTAAAGCAAGACCATTACACTGTAGAGGGACACTGAGGCAAGGAGATTGGGTACTATGTGCAACTTCAGGTTTGCCAGTCACCACTTCTTGTAAAATAAAAGTTTCCTGAAATCCACTTATGACAATAAAGCACTTTCTTCCATATCTTGGCATGCATCAGGCTGCATTTAAAAATCTTTTAAATACTTTAAACATTTGTTGTTTTTTTTTTCACCATCCATTTTCAAGCTAACTGGACAACCTTTGTCATTTAAAAAACCCCGAAACAAAACATTCTCCTCCTCCCCTCAGCCCCACCCTATTGTTACTCAACCCAGAAAGATTTGAAGTAGAACATCTCCATTTGTGAAAGACCTTACTGCAAAAGGGAGGGACTGAACCCAAGACCAACTACATTTGGAACACAACACAAAACCCACCTTTTCGCAAAAGCCTTCCCCCAATGATGAGCCGACATCCTTTCATAGCCAGATAATGATTAGCATGAAGAGAAAGAAAAAAGAAAAGGAAAAAAAGTAAAAAGCAAATGAAGTATGAGGGTGTCAACAACTGAAATTTTTTTGGTAGATGTTAGTTTTATCCAGTATCTGTATAGTTTCAGGTATCTTAACATTCAGAGAATTAGAAACACACAGTGCAGGGGATGACTAGTATCAAAATTCTTGAACTGCTTAAGAAGGTACCAAAAGTTGAGGAAAAACCTGAAAGAAACAGAATCTGATATCCATTCAAAGAGCTGAAAACCAGTAATAAATCAGAATGTCCAAGACCTGCAAAAATTCATATTTAATTACAGTAAAAAGGAAACTATTTCTGAAATGTGGGGGACAAATGGCATCAACTTTTTTAAAGTATTTATTTAATTAAATAGTGAGAACTAGCTTATCATCAGCAAAAATGAACTAATAAAATTTAATCTTACTGAAGTCTCCAGGAATGTTTATTATCTTAGCTGTTACCTCACCTCTGCATGAAATACTATGAAGTGATATTACAGAATTTCTTGGAAAGCTGTCAGACCAGTAACAATCACGACAGCCTCATTTCATTCAGGTTTTTTAAATGTAATGAGAAAAAACTGTACTTAAAGCCTATGCCTTATAATGTTAATAATGTAAGCATTCCAGGACATAAATATTTGAGACACTAAATTGCTTCAATACCTTAACCTGAGCACACAATACATAAATAAATGGTAATTTCTGGCCGTGCACTTCCCACTAGCACTCTCATTTACAGAAAAACTTAACAGGAAACATGCCATAGTTTGTTTTTTTTTAAAAAACTCAGAAATATTTTAAATCAAACACGCAAAGACAAAATTTCACTGCAGACTTTCCCAACAATGTGTTGTGTTTTATTTCCCATTCTAATTAATATCTTTAAGAACACACAGACTGCTGAGTACTACTAGTGTAAGAGCAAAAAGGTAGCCCTAAGGATATGCACAGAGGTAGCATCTTACTGAGCACAGATATCCCTGCAACAGCTCAGCAGGGCATCCTGCAACTGCTGACAAAGGAATTCTACTGGAAAGGCAAAACAGAGACTTACGTTTCTGGCAGCCACCAAAGGGTGTCACAGCAAACACTCAACCACAATTGTTTATATACTAGTTACTGCTCTGGGATTCCCTAAATCATCATGTATTATGAAATATTATATCATTTTCCTAGATTATAAAACAGGAATGCATCATGTGAAGATGTCCTGTACTTGTCCTGATTTTACTTCCTTCCTACCAGTGACCAAGGCACAAATCAGGATATGGAGTGGGGTGGGTTTTGTCAGACACAGTATGCATATGTTGATGTTTGCATAACCAATTATTTGGTTCCAACACATATAATTAAAAGGCAGTTTTTAGATTAGCTTGCTCCATAATCAATCTTAAGGGTAAACAGTCACGGCTTCCATCTCACATAATTTTAAATGGTCTCTTATGAAGAAAAATGCTATCCACCTAAAGTGGCACTGAAGTTATCAACCCATGAGGGCAGATTTATTCACTGATGTGGGCTACAGCCCAACCAATAAGGATGTTGTGATCCAGTGGAATAACTGAAAGGGTCAGAATTCATCAAGGGAGAAAAGCAGACCTTCTAGAAATATAATACAGATGTTAAGGGAGAGAAAACACTAATTGGGATGCTTTCATTGTCCAAAGGGGAAGATTTCACTGTGCAGTTTTCAGCCTGTCAAAGTGTTCATTCATGTAATTGGTATGACATTCATGAAAACGAGTGGCTCTTTTAATTAGGTCAGATCTGTCAAACCACCGGATTAAAGGGGGAACCTGAAGAGTAAACAGCCTTTAGCACATGGAAGCTATACCTCTGACACACATTCCTTACTCCTCCACACCTCAGTGGGGAAGGCAAAATAAAGGAAAAAAACCAGGGGTAACACTCAGGACACGGCAAATCCAGCTCAAAGTGAGCACAGCAATGGAACACCCTACCCTGGGCAGCCTGATGGAGGCAGACAGTAGGGACACAGGAGGG
This sequence comes from Peucedramus taeniatus, assembly GCA_013400575.1. Lineage (NCBI taxonomy): Eukaryota > Metazoa > Chordata > Aves > Passeriformes > Fringillidae > Peucedramus > Peucedramus taeniatus. The sequence goes on from WBNO01021024.1 coordinate 296,470, forward strand.
AACTGGCAGAGGGAACACTGCTGCTACCCAAAGCAACACTTGCACACTCCTAATTCTGGCTACTGACCAGCAGTGGGAATTGCAGTGGGAATTGCTAGTGACAAGTGCAGCACTGCCCTGAAGACCAGAGCGGGGAAGTGCTGACAGAGAAGCACTAACAGTCCTCAGCAAAGGCAGGATGCTCCCCCCGCGGACATACAGGGCCTGGCTCAAGAGTCCTCCCATGCAAAACCACTACAGCCTCCGAGATGTGTTTGGCAGTATTTGGTTCATGAGACCATACAGCATATGAAAGAGAGTGAATCTGTAATTCCATGATTAGCACTGAACAACACAACAGTGAAGAAATCCTGCTTATATAATCAAAAAGATAAGTCTGGTGCCAGTTAGAAAAGCTCTTTAAAAGCTCTTTTGTTGCTTCACATTATCAAGATCTGACATTCATCATATCTTTCCAGCCAAAGTTCCTTTACTGCTGATTAAAATGGATATTTATTGACATCAGCCTGGGGAATAATAGCTAAAGAGCCAACCATATTCTATTCTTCATCAACAATACTGCCAACTAAGTTGTTTCCAGAATCATCACTGTCAGTAATTACATGCTAAACAAAAAAGAAAAAAACCCAACCACCTCACAGTTGGTTTTCAAAAACCACATTGAGCTTGCAGATAGAAAGCTTTGCTTAGGCTTTAACCCTGCAGGAACAAATTTTATTTGAAAGTCAATTTCTGTTTATATGTATATATACACATATTGAGCTCAGCAACTTACTGCTTTATGGGGCAAGAATTCCTCTTAACCCAAGGGTTTCATCCTTATCACAGGTGTACTCAGTATCTTTCAGGTTTATGTTTTAAGAGCAGTATGCACCTATTTATCATATGTTTTAAAGAATTTTAGTGGCAGATGATCTCCACGTTAAGCAGAGCCAACCTTGATATGCCATGAGCCTAAAAAAAAAAGTGACCTCCATTTTTGATCTGGCTGACACCCATGAGGCAGCATTACTTGACTGAGGAGAAGAGGAAGTTGCAGACACATGCTACTTATATATCATATGAAATGGAGATCAGGAGAGACAAATGCCTCCACTCTTTGAATTCCTTTGGCTTGAGTCACCTGAGACATGTTGTCAACAGGAACTGTCCGCTTACATCAACATGAATATATCTTTTGGCTAGAACTAAAATGGAGAATCGAGCAGGTAAGGATACCAGGTGAGCAGGTAACAAAAGCTAGGAAGAAGACTGTGAAGTTCAGTGTACTAAATACTGTATTTACTCTCATTTATTTTCTTTCAGCAATTCCTGTGGTTGAGTTCTGCTTCTCAGACTGCTACTTCTAAGCCCACAATATAAGCCTTATTTGGTGGTGCTAACAAATTAAGTCTAACTATGTAACATTTCCTGGAGTAAGGTCCTGCAACTTAGCTTTTCTGAGTAACTGAAATAATGTAAGAAAGGGGGGNAAATTACACTGTTGTAAATATGTATCTCTGTTTGTAGTTGCAGCACAACTCAAGTTACCCTAGCCCTAGGGTGCTGTGCTACGACTGACTTAATCAAACCAAAACAAAACCACTAGGAAGCATTTCTAACCTTCCCCACTTAAACTGGACATTCTGTTTACAGCCACAGAATGGGGATAACTCCACTTTTCTTAAGGGTTTATACCAGCTGGATCAGAGCTGAGCAGACTCGTCTCACAGCCCCGTGATAATTAGTGCTGGCACAAACCGCGGGTGGGAAGGGGCACCCGAGGCTGATGCCCCCAGCAGCCTCCCATCAGTGTGAGCTGACTGAAACCAACTGATTAAACACCACAGCACAGGCTGCTCAGCACAGCTGAGAATTAAATGTCTCACTGTAAAAACGTGAAAATACTAGCAGTTGATGACTCCCGATGTCATGCAGCCTCACCAGGTATTTTCTGAAGACACAGTACCAGGCCTATTGGGCATCAGCATTTTTTTCTGCTCTGGGGAATTTTGGCACTAAAAAATACATGCCACATGAATTCCTAAAATATCTTTTATTTCTAGTTATTTTGCCATCTTCGCCCAATTTAATTCAAACCAGACCATATAATACAACTGGTGAAAAATATGGAATAGTGTAGATGGTCCTGTAGAAACAAATCTGTCAGAACTCTTGGCCACAGGAACATTTCCCTCCTCAGTTCCTTCTTTAAAAAAAATCCACAGGATTTCATGCTACGGAAGAAAGCATTCAAATTACAGATCTATCTGTAATAGGAGAAGACTGATAAATAATATATAGAACAATGCAAGCTTGCATATTGTCTGCAAATGCTCTAATGCATTTCATAGATAAATGGTAATAAACCAAGACATACTGCACTAACTTTCCCAGTATCTAAAAATATATTTTTGTACCTAACCCTGCCTTTACTAAACCTTTTAAATAAAAAAAAAAGGGGTGGTACTTCTGCTGCACAGAATCCTTTTGTGCAAGCACAGTTGCCATCATGCTGGCATTTTTCAATAGCAAATTTTTCACATTAGGCACAGTCATGGAGATAAGAGTATATTTTAGTCTTGCTTTTCCTCAAATTACTTAAATTTTTAATTCAGATTGGCCTGCAGAACCAACACATTCAAAACAGTTACCCTTTTTTCCCCAAAAAAAAACCACAGCTGTGCAACGAACACAGAGGTTTTAATTAAACTCTTTAATCCAAGATTTTTCTTTTCTATTTCATGCTGTTAAAAAAAGTAATCTTCCAACCTCCATACCACCTGTATTTCCTTGTTTCTATCTATAGTTTGCTATCATCTTCCCACTCTTTGAATATTTTTTTTAATGAATAGTTGTCCTACTCCTCACAATCTTGCTCCTTCTGCTCTTATTTCTTTGTCACTGGTTGTCCTCCATCCTGCCATATGCACATTCCTCTGTGACTCCTCTCATCTTTTGTTTTCCACCTTCTATCTTCCTTTCCCACTCTGTTTCCACACTCTATTCTCCTCTATCTTCTCTCCCTTCCTTCTCATCACTAGTAAAACAGGTTTACTCATTCTTCTGTCATCTAAAGTCCTTCTTCTGTGCCTATCCTCTCTCCCAGATTTGCATGAAGGAGGTCTCTGCTGTCTCTGTTGCTTTCTTTCTCACATGCAGGACATGTTTTGAAAAAGACAGAGAAGATCTGATCCTGTCCTGCACTTCTGTCCCCTAAGCAGCTGGCAGCCACTGCTGCACAAGACATGGCCAGAGAGGAGCTGCTCTGTCTCTGCAGTGAGGAGCCAGCTCACTGCACAGGCCAACAGCCAGCTTCCAACTGTCCAAGTGTGAAGTTCCTATGATCACAGATCATCTGGGATGCCTTTCCTCTCAAAACCAGGTGACTCGGAGCCAAATTCTTTAATCTCAAAGGCACTAAAGGATTGGTAGCTCTGAGTAGCTTTTGGGGAAAGTCACTGTGACAGCATTTCCACTTCAACATGTCTTGATAAGAAGCCTTAGGGGGGAAAAAAAAAAAATCAAGTACTGGCAATTACACTTTTTTATTCAACAGGACCTGCCAACCTCTGAACGTGGTTAACTGCAAGCACAGACAATGATAATTTTCACTCACTGTCGTTCTGGAGGCTAACTTCATTTTCCAAACTGCAAGTATAGGCATGGATAAGCTATGATCAGCACACCTCAACCAGATTCAACACCAGCCAAGCCTTTGTCAGCAGTGGTAACCTTCCAAGCAGAGAGAAGACATTAATGGGGTCCACAACCATGGCCCAAAGGCTAGCTGAATGTCTTGGCACCTCCTAAGCCTCTTCAAAGAGTCCTCTGAATATTAACTAATTAGACTTCTCTTATGTGAAAGAGAATGAACCAAGGCTGAATTTACCTGCCAACATAACACACCCAGATTTGGGGTAAAAAACAGTTAGCTGAAGTATCAAAATTATTGCATTTGGTATTAAAAAAAAAGAGACCTGGCGTTCACAGCTGTAGGGGTAATTCAGACAGACTAAATGTCAGATTTAAATTTAATTTTAAGCAAGGCATAACAAAATAGAGTTTGGTAAATTTCTAGATAGCTGATAGCCAAAACATCAGAGAGCTTCCTGAGGAATATGGTATTATACTGGGGGGGGCTTGGCTCACTGGATCTGGTGAGTACTTGCATTAATCACTCCCTGTCAATATCACTACCTACAGGTATTTCTGCGGACACCGACACAGAATACAGCAGTTGAAAAACATTCCTTATTCTAAACCTAAGGCAATTGATCTGCAAGCAAGACAATCCATGTATGTCACGTTATGAAGATAACTAAAGAGAAGTGTTAGACCAATATTTTGAAGTGAGAACAAGGTGCCTTAAGTGGAAGACATGTAAAAGTCTAACTTCAAGTGCTAGAACACACAGCTTGTGAATAATTATGTTTCCTCAAGCACATTATTACGTCTTTCCACTGTTAAGTTATCCACAGTAGAGTTTGAATTAATTGGGGAATCTGATTGGAAACAGTTTCTAAAATTATTTACTATGTGGCCTCCATACATTCACATGGAGCTTGAAAACCCCAGTCTGGTTAGGTATAGACTAAAGCAATCATCCAAATAAACTCTGCATAGTATTTTGTAGAGTATGTTTCAACTTCAACTCTCCCCATGGCATAGGAAGGGCTGCAAAATATTTTAATTATTTTCTTCCACAAGACAGGAAGCTCATTGAGATTTTACAACCAAATATGCTTAGTTGGCTTTTTGCTCAATACAGCCCTTAGCCTGCAGGTTGCATGTAGTGCTAAAGCAAATAAAGATCACAGAAGTTAGAAGTGCCTATTATGTCAATAAAATCTAAATCCCTAGTAATGCAGTAATTGTTCCATGCAGCATGTTTTCTAACGCTTTGTCTGGTCTTGTTTTAAACAATGGGGCTACCATCACTTTTCTCGGACTATTTATGGTCTGGAACAATCCAACAGTTTTTCCTGATCTTTAACCAAAGTTTCTACCTTTTATGCCAGTCCAGAACATAAGAAGGCCTTGCAAAAAAAAAAAAAAAAAAAAAAAAAAAAA
>WBNO01021024.1:301538-324538 GCA_013400575.1 Peucedramus taeniatus
CAAAAAAAAAGAAAAAAAAAGCCTCCTCCATCAAGCTTAGCATCTGTCTGGTAAAGAATATCAGATAGCCTTTACAAAAAGCTGAATACAAAGTTCACCGACCAACTCATTTTAGACCACAGTGTGTGACAACTCCCTTCTGTTTATCATTTGGGGACATGTCAGAGCCTATGCAGAAAAATGGTTAGACAGGATACACCAGGATCAAGTAAGTTTTAACTTAGGAGAAACACAGTTTCTATCTGCAGAAAGGGAGTCTCCTACCGAGCTTCATTTGTTGCTATATGCTCATGTGGTAGGACTAGTTTATTTTTTGTTCTTTCTTCCTTTAGCATACGACCTTTGTGACTGACTTAATCTTGTAAATAAAGTGTCAATTCCTAAACCTTGGCTTCGTCAAGGTAAAAAAAAAAAAGGGGGGGGTATTCGGTGTGAAGGGAACAGGCTCCCTTGCACGAAGGGTAATTCCAATAAAGAAACCCTTTTAATGTCATCTGAACAGGTGACTAGCCTAACAGCGTCATTACCATCGAGAACCCTGCAAATTAAGCAGGGAAGAGGCCTATTATCTAGGTCACCTAGCCCACCCCTAGCCAAGCCGAATTATTCCCATGTTTACCAGAGGTTTATTCGGGTGCTTTAGCAGTAAGTTTGCATATCAGGAGAAGGCAGCAGCCCCCCAGCGCTCCCCTCCCCACCGCGGATCCCCGTTACCGACAAAACCAACCCGATCCTCGCCACCCTGCGACACTCACACAGTACGGGGGGAATTAAAGAGGGGACACCGGGCTTGAGAGGGGGAGGAATGCCCGCAAACGCCACGGAGCCGGCGAACCGTGCTGTGGAGGGGTTAAGAAAATAATCAATTCAGAATAAATCGGCAATTTGGGCAGCGTACGGGTGGCTGCTGACAGCGCCCCGCGGGGCGATGCCCGCGCGGTGCGGGGCCGGGCGCGGTGCGGTGTGGCGGGTCCCCCGCGGCCGCGGTACTCACATNCCTCCTGGGATCGGCCCCTGCCCTCCGGGACCAGCCCTGCCCTCGGTGCCGGCCCCGCTGCCCTCCGGGATCGGCCCCTGCTCTCCGGGACCGGCGCTGCCCTCTGTGCCGGCCCCGCTGTCCTCCTGGGATCGGCCCCTGCCCTCCGGGACCAGCCCTGCCCTCGGTGCCGGCCCCGCTGCCCTCCGGGATCGGCCCCTGCTCTCCGGGACCGGCGCTGCCCTCTGTGCCGGCCCCGCTGTCCTCCTGGGATCGGCCCCTGCCCTCCGGGACCAGCCCTGCCCTCGGTGCCGGCCCCGCTGCCCTCCGGGATCGGCCCCTGCTCTCCGGGACCGGCGCTGCCCTCTGTGCCGGCCCCGCTGTCCTCCTGGGATCGGCCCCTGCCCTCCGGGACCAGCCCTGCCCTCGGTGCCGGCCCCGCTGCCCTCCGGGATCGGCCCCTGCTCTCCGGGACCGGCGCTGCCCTCTGTGCCGGCCCCGCTGTCCTCCTGGGATCGGCCCCTGCCCTCCGTGCCGGCCCCGCTGTCCTCCTGGGATCGGCCCCTGCCCTCCGGGACCAGCCCTGCCCTCGGTGCCGGCCCCGCTGCCCTCCGGGATCGGCCCCTGCTCTCCGGGACCGGCGCTGCCCTCTGTGCCGGCCCCGCTGTCCTCCTGGGATCGGCCCCTGCCCTCCGTGCCGGCCCCGCTGTCCTCCCGGGATCGGCCCCTGCCCTCCGGGACCGGCCCTGCCCTCCGTGCCAGCCCCGCTGTCCTCCCGGGATCGAAGCAGCCCCCGGGCGGCACAGCTTGGAGCGGGGTTCGCTGTTGTGAGACCCCGCCTGGAGCACTGCATACAGTTCTGGTGTCCCCAGTCCAAGGAGGACATGGAACTGTTGGGGCAAATCCAGAGGGGACCTCAAAGCTGCTAAGAGGACTGGAGCATTTCCCCTACAAAGGTGGAGAAAGCTGGGGCTGTTCAGCCAGGAGAAGAGAAGGTGGTGTGGGGACCTCAGCAACTTTCCAGTGTCTGAGAGGGACTGCAGGGAAGCTAGAGAGGGACACTCCATCAGGAGTTATAGTGACAGGACAAACAGTAATGGGTACAGATTGAACGAGGGAAAATTAGATCAGATATTAGCAAGAAATTTTTTATCATGAGAGTGGTGAGGCACCAGAACAGGTTACTCAGAGAAACTGTGGATGCCCCATCCCCACAAGTGTTGAAGCCCAGCCTGGATAGGGCTTTGAGCAACCTGGTCTGGTGGGAGATGTCCCTGCCCATGGCAGGGGGTTGGCACTGGGTTTTTCCAACCCATTAAAAGTCTGTGGTTCTGAATCTATAAAGAGGCCCTCAGGGAGCTGTGGCCCCCTCGGTGAGGGAAGATGTGGTGGGGTGGGGAGCTCAGGTTTTGGGGAGCACCGCGAGGCGGAGGTGGCTGGAGAAATGGCAGATCTCCCTACAGAGCCAGCCCTTAGCTGGGGAAGGGGACAGACCCCACTGGCACACAGAGCCAGGGGAAGGGACACAAGCAAGCGTAGTCCAGGAATGGTCACCTGTGTTCAGCGTTCTGTCCTTGGGCCATCTGCCAAACCATGTCCTTCCTTTTCTTGAGCTTTCCCAGCCCAGAGGATGGTCTGTGTTACAGAAGGGAGCTCACACCTGGCGGGGGTCTGAGGCTGCTGTTGGCAGATCTCACCTGGTGCCATCAGACACCCATACAGTGTTACAGCACTGCGTTTTCATACCAGCTTGATGCTTGGCTCATTTGTTGGAGGGTGGAAGCCTGGGCTATCAAAACATTCTTTGTTGTACCCAGTAGTTACTCTGCATAATCCTTTTTAAGTCTATAAAGAAGATCTTGGTATAGTCATGAGTAGATCTAATTATGAATGAAAAACAAGAAAGAAAAATAACTTCTGTATATTCATATGTAGGTGGTTTAAAACCAAACCTACTTTTTTTTTTTTTTTTTTTTTTAAAAAAAAATAAAAACCTCTGTGGAAAAAAAAAAAAAAAAGTTGGGTCTGGGGGGATTTGTAGCAACTTGGCATATCTGGCTGACTGGCAGCCTAGCAATAACATTTTGTCTTTCTAAAGTGGAAAGACTAGACTAGACTTCTAAACTTTATGGCTCTCAGAAATATTTGCCAGCTCAGCCCTGAAATCCATCCTACAATGTAGGTGATATTTCCCTTGCTTTTAGAGACATGAGCAAGGAAAGATGGCCTTTGAATGCCACCCCATAAAGCTGTGTATCTGTTACTTCATCAACAGGACTACAAAATGCTCCTCAACATCTGACCTGCAGATTTTCCTTCCAAACTCTCTCATTAAGCTGATGTCTTGCTCTGTGTCAATGACAGGAATTTTGGATTTCAGGACTCACCCCTTGTGCAAATGTTTGTATTTCTGTGTGTACATGCACATCCATGTGTGTCTTTGCTCAGACAATACATACTCATAGCAGAGCCACTCTCCCTAGGAAGCAGGCTTTGCACAGAGCAGGGAGTGGGATTTGTTTATATCTGATTTGTCAAGGTCAGTCACGAAGTCTAAAGCAAAGCCAGGAAAAGTATCCAGATCTCCTGACTCTGCTTTTGCCACAGGTTTGCTGCTTCATCTTTTTCTTTTTGGTTGCCAGTAGAATATGTTCTTTATGATGTGTTTGTAAAAAATTGTAATTGAGTTATGACAGAGTCAGAAAAAGGGCAAAAATTGGGCAGAGGCTTCTTTGGGTTGTTCCCAGCCCAGTGCTCTCACCCTGCACTCATGGGCACTCCAGCCAGCATGGGAAGGCTGAGCTGCCCACGTTGGAGAGACTGGCAGAGTGTGGGAAGTACACATAATGCTGTTTGCACCTAGGAGTGTGCCTGTCCTGATCTGTGCAAGTTCTGTGCACAGGCATGAAGAGGCATTAAACTCAGCATTGTGTTTTACATACTTGCATTTCTGCTCTGTGGATGCAGTAGTCACTCCGATAAAATCTGAGCTGTACAATGGTGGATAGTCAGATGAAATTCCTGGGCTGTTACAGTAGGAGTTCCACTATTGCCCTTGATAAAGCCTACATTTAATACTTGCAGTCCAAATTTAAAGGGGCTGGGGAAAGGGCACAGGGAGCAGGGGAGCTGTGGGGGATGACTGTATCTTTCAGTCATGTTTTTGATTGGCAAAGGGATTTTGAAGAGTGAACTTCTGAAGGAGTGCTTAAGACCACAAAAATAACAGTAGCTGATTTTGCTATTTTATTGCCATTAAATGACAACATTGATTAGAGCTGGTTTTACTGTGTAGCAAAACTTGCGCAAGGAATGACAAAATGCATAGCAGGTGCTTTCTTCTCCATTTTATTGTTGCTATATTCTGCTTCTCCCATTTAAACAGATGAGTTAATTTCAAAATGTATTCATGATCTTCTTAGAAATTGGGCCATAGAAAAAAGCTGATTGTATGGATTTCATCTTTCTTTGTTCTCCATAAATATTCTGTGTATTATCAGGTACTACTTAAGCCACATTCACAAATCAGAAGGTGATTTATTTTCCTATATAAAGGTTTTGAAAACTCAGAAAGCATTCTTTCTAATAGGATTCAGAAATCCTATCATGCCTCCTTAAGCCTGTGCTATCACTAGTAATAGTGGCAGTGATTTTGTAAGGGGGACTTTGATTATAATGTTTGTATATTACCAGAATAGGCTGCAATTTGTGTTTTGAACTGTACTGGCTACAATGCTAGCAGTTATAAAAACTTGGTTTTGGCAGTAGAGCTGGAGAATATGACTCAAAAACATACAGGAAGCAGATTCTGCCAGTTAAGGTAACTTTTTTATGTCACTCATTTGGCTGCCACCTCACAGAGAAAACAGCAAGATACAAAATGGCATCACAGTGGTGAAGAATGTTGAATTTTTGTCTTCTGGACATTAAAAGCCACACTAAGAACCTCTTAACACTGCACTGCACAGAGTAGACTCCAACAGCATTTGCAGTCAGAGCAAAAATGTTGGACTTGATAACAATTGCTGGGCAGAACATAAGGATTAAGTTTAATGTATTCATATGCACAGGTTTTGAGTCTTCATTCTGGAAGAAGGATTACAAATGCAGAACTGACTGAGGAATTTGTATTCCACTCACCACTCTTTAAAGTCTGGGGACTGAAAGACATCAGTTGGTAGAGACAAGTTGAGAATCAGCTAATGTAATTGTTATAGGTGCTCTGTTGTGTTCTGCAGCTATGACAGTGCTTACCAGCTGGGAATCTGCCCAGGTATTAAATCATTTTAGTTTATACAAAAGTTCCAGTTTAGATTGATAGTTGTTAACCCTGATGAAACTTTTTGGTTTTTTCCTTAAGCCTTTGAAAAACACATTTTAAAATATGATACATCCACTGGGATATAGCTAACTTTATTAATTCTTATTCCAATGCCTTTTTTATTTTTCTTGTAGAAATTCTAAGGTAATTCCATGCAGTGAAAAATTGCCAGGACCGTTTTATCATTAGTATTGTCTTTAGAATTGAAGTCATTCCTTGCATTTGAAATCAGTAATTGTATTTGGTTTTAAAATCTTAACTTCCAGACAATACATAACAGTGTTTTAACAGTGTTTTATGGTAGGAAAAAGCATGTGATTTTTAAAATGTCAATGGCTGAGCTATTGATAGAAAAGGACAAATTATTGTCTGCAACCTGAATCAATAGTCCATGCTCAGTTATGTTGAGGCCCAAGTGCAACCTGCTGCAAGGCCAGAGCAAAATGTGGTGTTGACAGCAGAGAAAACATTGGAAAGGGAAAAGATCTTCCTTCTCAGCTTTGTGTCAAGCAGAGACTCAGATCTGAGAGGTGGGAGAAAGTTTTGTGTTTGGTGACTTCTCCCTTTGGTCCCTACAAGTGCTGGGGACAGCAGAGTGGCCGTGGCACTGCGACTGCTCTGCATTCCTCAGGTGAGGAGAGGTTCAGGCGCTGGGCCACAGCCGTGGGCAAACAGGAGCAAACAGTGCTGGTTCCTGAACTGCACGCCTCATTTAATTCCCTTCCTGTAGGGGCAGGCATGCTGTGCTTTGCATGCAGAGCCATATAGTGTGGTGCATGACACGTGAACCTTCATGGTGGGATCGTTATCAAGTGCCTGAACTGCAGTAATTCCAGCACCATTTGATGCAAATGCCTGTGGGGATCATAGCTCCAGGACAGCGTCACAGTGCTGCAGAGACCCAGCGAGAGCATTGCTTTCATGGCTTGGCACAAGGTCACTGTTTAGAGAAGCAGAGGATTGAAAATACCTCCTTAGCTTTCCATGACCCTGATGCCATGTGGGTCAGAAAGGCGACGCAAAGGACAAGGAGCCAGTTGGTGGTGATGCTAGCTCTGAATTTGAGTCTGTATGTTTGAAGCTAAAATAGGTGTTTTATAGCAAGCCTCTTCCATTCTTAGCACATGACCCCACCAAAGCAACATCCTAGATGCTTTGGCATCTAAGTCAGGCGTGTTACTGTGTCTCCTATGCCATTTCCTGTGTGGTTGATACTGAAACAATGACTCTATCCACAATGATGGGAAAAGAATAGATGACTCCTGAACATGTCATGTTTTCAAGTGCTGGTTAAGAATTGGTGTGCCCAAGCAATAGTGGGAAGTAATTGTTTTGTAGCAGTAAGATGAAGTGTAGGGCTCTTGGGTACAGGTTATCCTAAAAATTGGTATAGCCCACACTTGTTAAATCCACCTTGTTCATACAAGAGTGTGTGTCGAGGTCCAGACATGGGCCAAGCCTCAGTATTTTCTGAGAGCACTTTAGGTGAAGACCCAGGTTGTTGCTCATACAGTCTCCAAAGTTTTAGCAGAACCAAGCCCTGAAGTCCTTCTGTGTATTTCCCTGAAGTAACTTGTGTTTGATTTGGATTGGATCTTTTATTGAAATATTACCAGAGGCAAGGAATCAGTGAGCATTTAGGAAGATTGTCCATGTGATTGTTCCTCCTTGCTTTTAGAAACCTTTGCTTCTGTTCTGGATATGTCTGCTGATGACATCTTCCAGCTATGGGAACTTTCCTGGTTTTGTGTCATGGATAATCAGACTTTTGCTGCAAATATGGAGCCAGCTCAGCCCACATCCATGTTTTTAAGAGACTAAAGAGATTGAAGTCTTGGGGTCTGTTATCAAAAGGCATCCTATTCAAATTTGTAAGCAGTAGCATGCATGCATATTTCCTCTGATTCATGTCTGCCTTATCCCTTGGTTTGTGCAGTGGATACCAGATGTGAACATGGTTTTTCATCTGTAATAACATGAAACCCAAATACAGACATGATGTAGATTATTTAGCTGATGCCACACCCCAAGAACCCATTTAGTCCTCTCAGATACTGTAACTCTGAACTCTGGAAACTCACATTCAGCTGTATCTCATGTGCCCTTTTCAGTATCTCTGACCCTTCTCTTCCATACGGTATCTCCTATATTGAAACTACTCTTTATTAGTATTATCCTTACAGGTGTGATTTTTACCTTTGGTCATAGTCAAGTACATATTGTTCATCTGAATGCAATTTTGTAAACTGGTCTGCTGGTACTGGTGACACATCCTTTAATTTTTACCTTTTTACTCTGTCTTGGTGCCATCCACAAACCTTATCAGCAATCCTTTTGTTTCTTTACAGCTCTTGATAAAATATCAGCTGGTGAAGATGAAGAACCAATTCTGCAGGGTTATGGGACCATATTGCATTTTTCTGATGTTAAAAAATTGTCAGTAAGTAATTGCCATCTTAAAAATTCACACAATGCACAGGCCATCCAGGGTGGGAAAGGAAAAATAAACAACTCTGAGAAAACACAGCTGATTAGTGAGCTCTTCCAGCAAGCAATGGGAAGGTGCAAGGACTGAGGACTGAGTAAATGGTTGGAGTGGGACACTGAGCTGAAGGTCCCAGGGTGGCACCCAGGGAGCAGTGTCTGCTGCTCACAATGCCCCAAGCACCCTTGCAGGAACCCCGTGGTGGTGTCTCAGGGATGATTAGTTAGACAACCAATTTGTATGTGTCACATTGGCTTTGGATTGTTCCGGTTTCTTAATCACCATGTCTTGCTGCAACAAGCTGAAGGCCTTAAAGGAATCCAAGTGTTTTACATCAGCTTTGTTACGTTCATCACTCAACCTTACAATCTCCTTGGTGAAAGATAACAAGTCTGTTTGAAAGGGTCTCTTTCCATAAACTCCTGTTGATTGGCATTAATGATATTTTCTTCCTTTGATTCTTTGTTAACTTGGATCCATATGAGTCATTCCATTATACTGCTGGGACTCGTGTCAAGAGACAGGCCTATAATTACTTAGATCCTTCTCTCTACCTTTTCCAAAACCTTTTCCAACATCTGCTTTCCTTTGGAGCTTTCCCATTGCCCAAAAAGTTACTGGGTATCACAGGCATCTGTATTGCTGTGCTTATGTGTTGAAGGCATCCTTGATAATTACCCAGACAAAATCAGCAACATTATATGTGCTACTGAAACAAGGGGGGGTTGAACAACGAATTAACTCTATAATCAAAAACAACCTTTGCAAAAGGAAAGAAGAAGTATTTTATTTGCGTGTTTATCCTGAGTTTCTATATCACAACCTAGTGTTATGGCTACAAAGGGTATAAGGTCAAGAGCTTCAAACTGAATTGGAAAAATATCACATTAATGCTGTTGCCCCAGTCCTGATTATAATTCACATCACACAAGAACATAAAAACACTTTTGGAGGGTGAGGGGATGTTTTAACATCTAAGCACGGGACAGTTTTCAAGATGCATAGAAGAACAAAATGAATTAGAGGGAACACTTTATTATTATCAAAATGAAAAGCAAGAATTAAGACTATCATCATTTCAAACACACACAAAAAATAAACTCAAATCCTTTATTCATCTGCATCTGTATTTATCTGAACAGGCATCTGAAGTTGCTTCAGAGGGCCAGGTTCCCCCTGGCTGCCCCTGCAGCCAGCCTGGCTGGTGCTTCCCAGTGGGAAAGATGTACTCCCAGCTCAGGCTTTGGAGGAACAGGACGTCTTTGTCCCAAAATAGTCAGGGCACCAGCTCTGCTTCTTCCTGGCCAAGAGTGCCTGTCACAGCTTAGCCTTTTTTCACTGATGACAATAAACATTCTGGGATTAGGTCTGTGGTCTGTATGAATCACAGAGCTTTGTAGGACTTGCTTCAAGTGCCTGGCACTATATAACCATAATAAATGAATAGTCCCTGTTGGCAGTGAAGTCCATGCATGCTGCAGGTATTCTGAGCAGAGAAAATCAAGCCTGTGGTGTACAGCTGAAGAGTTTTCTCCATGTGTCATGGAGTTTCCCTTTGAATAACTTGCTTCAATTTTCTTTTCATGTAACACACCATCACATGATTTATAGGCAAGCATCTACCTACAACTACATAGCATTAATCACCTTTCATTGCCTTTATTCTTTTTTGCCCTTCTGTCTCATAGCCCAGTACTTCTATGACTTGTTGGACCAAAATCTCCTTTCACCATTCATAAAAATACCATCAGAGCAGCCACAGCTGTGAGCTGCTCTGAGCAGGGCAGGAGAGGAGCCCTGGGAACCCCCTTGCCTGAGGAGTTCAGCTTTTTGGGGGCTCTGCACCCCTCTCTTGCCTTCAGTGAATGCCCACTTTGCCACCTACCTTCTCCTTGGCCCCTTAGCTAGTCTGTCAACAGAGCGATAATTCTTGCTGGCTGGATTTACTCTTTCAAATATAGGATCCCGTTGAGCTAATAAATACTTCCTGTCATTGCCTAGGGTTGCCAACAGTAACATTCCCTTCCCCATTTATAGGAGATGCTGAATATGGCATTGGTACTATTAACACCTTTAACATTTCTCCCATTAACATTTTCTGCCTGTAAAAGGATTTTCATATTTTCTGTTGGTTCTGGTTTTACTTTCTTTGGTGGCTACTGAATCCTGGACCACCTGAACTTTGAGGAATCAGACCTTTAAATTTGTTTTAAAACTTTTACAATAATTGTAGATTTTTCAGTCTGACTTTGAAAAGTAAGATAATATTGGAGAGAAATGTGGGTGTATGACTGAATGCTTTAGGAACCTTTTATATTTACTCTTTTTTTTTCCAGCAGCAATATGGAATCAAATACCCATGAAAAAGAGACACCAATAATTATTAATATAAGAATTTTCTGTAGAAAAAAGGGAAATAAAAGAGGGAAGATTGAAAAAAGGGAAGATAACATATTGGAGAGGATTTTACAGGTTTTTAAAGGTTCAGTAAATGCTTGCTCCTGTTTTTCAAACAGGTTTTGCTGAAAGCACTTCTATGTGTCTACATTAGCAGATGAGATGGTTTTAACCCCAGTAAGCAGGGACATGGGAACAGTGCTGGTTCCTGCTGCCTTGCCCCAGGAGAGGAAGTGAAGGATGGCATTAGAGGAGCTGGGTGGGCTGTGGGAGGCTTCCCAGTGGGAGAGGAGGAAGGGAACACACATGTGGACATGAATGAAGAACTGACAGACTGGAAAGGCACATTGATCTGAGGGATGGGGAGAGAGCTAGCAGCTGGAAAAACATACAGACACTAACCCTGGGAGTAAATCTGCTCTTCTCACAAAGAGGAATGAACTCAGAGGCTACATTAGGTCCCATGCTGGATGTGATCCTGGATGGTTTGAGTTCTTGTTTCCTCATCCTACTGGGCTTCAGTGAGTATTGCAGTTGGTTATTATGGGGCTGAGCCTCTAGGACACCCTTTAAGAGGAGGAAAACCATTTTGCCTTTTTATATGAGGGAGATAACCTGTGGAGGGCACTTGTCTCCAGGGGACACTCCTGAAGGTCAGACACATCCATCACCTTTAGCCACCTGAGACTGAGCCTGGGCTCACCTGGGGCCAAAGTCTGACTGCAGTGAGTTGAGCAAGGATGTTTGGAGGACATTGAAGGTCTCCTTTAGTGGGACTGCCCAGTAGAGGAAAACGTATTGTTTCCACTGGGCTACATTTGCCATTCAGTGCCATGTCCTGTAGGCCTCTCCATGGCACTGTGCCATGGATTTCAGGACCTCAGCTTCTCTGGGGAGACCCAGCACAGACTGGGAGAGGACTCAGGAAAAGCACTCTGTCCTCAAGAGACAGCAGTGTGGGGCAGGCACAACCAGTGCTCCTTGGCAGTGCTGACAAATGCTGTGTAAGCATCCATACACACACACATATATTTATATTCTTCTGTGTCTGCACAGAAAATCTTTTGCTCCCCTTGTAACAGACCCTCCTGGTATCTCTAAGCGTGACACACACTCCCCTTGGGAGTCCATGGAAGCTGTAATGTCTAGGGTAGGATTTATCTCATTCTCTAACACCTAGGGAAAAGACTCATACTATTTTCCAAAGTGCTGCATTGTTTTTGGGTTCATCTGTATTGCTTTTAATATTTTATGTATGTGAATATGATGTACTGCAATGAAAACACCCTTATATCTTTTTCTAGTAAGTGCGTCTTTCAGAACTAGAAATGATGTCAAATGATGGAGAGGAGCTCTGGGTCTGGAAGGCACAAGGAAATGCATAAAAGATGAAGGCCTATTTATGTTTCTTACACGCACAAAAAACCCTCCAACCAAAAAAACAACCCACCTACATTAAAGGAACACTGTTCAAGCTACAAAGAAAACCAGCCAGCATGTGGTCTCTCAGTACTTGCACATTAGGATCCAGGCTTTAATTACAGGACTTCATGCTGCCTTCCCAGAGGCCCCTGCACACGGGACCTGCACTGGGAGCAGAGCTGTGTGTGGGAGAGGAATTCCCTTTGCTGGGTTAGCTGGGTTACAGCGAGTACCTCTACCAGGAGCAGTATAAGTACAATATTAGCATAATAGAACGGGCTGATTTCCTCTATGCTCAGCAGTTAAACTGCTTTAGGGCTCACACAGAGCTGCTTCAGGTATCTCTCCAAGCAGGATTGTGGCTCTGGTGGTGTTCTGCCAGTAGGAACCATCCATGTTGTGCACGGGGCTGAGCCTGGGCGGGGAGCCTTGAGGAAACAGTGAAATGGGAAACCTGCAGAGGCAGCTTTGCTCGGCTTCTCGTGCCCTTGGAGCGGCCGGCTGTGTGACCTCAGCTCACTGAAGGTCACTTGCACACATGCTCACATCTGTGGGGCTGCTCCTGGGTTCCAGCAGAGCACATGGGAGTCCCCAGCAGGCCCACCTGGGGGGTGACAGGGCCAGCAGCACAGCTGGAATACAGAGGCCACCAGGGAGAGGTGTGATGGGCTCCAGCAGTGTGTTTGTCCCAGTGAAAGGCTGCCATCCACAAAGTGTCAACCAATGTGAGACATGGGACCAGAAGGTTCCAGCTGATGATGGAGGAGAAACACAGGTGGGAATATGTGATTCTTCCCAGACATTGCAGAGGACACATTCTAATGGGGAGAAGGGACTCCTCTTTCCTGCTGCCCCATGTCCTCTGAGGTCCACTCCTTCCTTCCCCCTAGATTCTTATCCCAACTTGCCCTCTTCAACCACCCCACTCCATCTCAGACCTTCCCCCTCTGTTCCCAGGATGGCCACATCTCTTCTCTTTACCTCTTCATCCTAGAACTATCCCAATAGGTCAGGGACAAAATATGTCATCTCCCAGCCCCACCCTTGCCAAAGTACCTTGACTGAGATCTCCTGGTGTGGCAGCCAGCTGGCTTATCTAAGGCCAGCCCTGGTGGTTAGAGCTTGACAAAATATGTCTGAAACTGGTTTTACAGAAAGAGCTCTGTGCCATGGTGACAGCAGGCAGTGCTGCCAGTCAGCAGAGACATCCTGTGCCTGAGCAGCCTGCAAGGCTGGCAAAGGCAAGGCGGGCTCCTGCAGGCTGGATTCCTGGTGGCCATGTGGTTGCAGCCATTAGAGCTCGACTTGAAGATCATTCTGCTTTATTAATCGGGGAAAATAATTGGCTTGCTTCTCATGATATCCTTCAGCTCCACCAGTGCTGGGCTTCATGGTGAGCTGGTTCTGGGAACCAATTCTGCAGTTAGGAGCAGACTATTCCTGCTGAAGTCAGTGGCTTCTACTTTCCATCAGGCAAGGTGCTGGCTCTGAAATTCCTTGCAGTTGCCCTCTTTCCTGGGGAAGCTGAGTCCATGCATGGTTTTGTGGGCTTGTAAGCATTTAGTAACTTAATAATAGGTCACATTAATTCATTTTTTTGCTCTGCCTTTACTCTTTAGAAAGATGGAAGTTATTTTTTAAAAATAAAGCATTGCATATGCTGCATGTGGGAAGTGGTGATTTCTAGCTATGGACTGAGGGGGCAAAATTGTATAATTTATAACTGTATAAAAAATAATGAGTCTGATGCCTGTGTTACTGTGATTTTATACAAGTCTAAAAGCGGAGTCCTGAAGCCAAGACTCAGCCCTAGTATGTTACCACTCCATTGCAGAGCTACAAAACAGTGGAAAAAAGATCCTTAGTTAAACAAGAAGAGTTTCTTTAACTTTATTTTTCAGTTGAGCTTATGAGCCAGGCTGTAAATCCATTGCATGATTCAAACCTATCACTTTAGCACCAGAAGATAGGCTGGGGTAGGTGTGGAGTCCTGGACAGGAATCAAGGACTGGCAGGATGTCAGGAAAATACCTGCTCATCTGGACTGCCTCAGGGCAGCTACCCTCACTTGTCCCAGCTGATGAGCTGGCCCTGAAGTCACAAGGCAGCACCAAACCTGCAGCATGCTGTTCTTTGCCTCTCATTTCTTTGGCAGACTTGAGTACAAGGCAGGATGAAGTCTGAACTTTCTCGGCACTTTCAGTGTCGAGAGAACTCCTCAGAGTTCAGAGGAGCAGAGGTTGCTGCTGACTTGTCAATTCTTAGCCTTCCTCGAACATACCCACATTACCATAACTCTCCTGCCCTGAGGGGCTGAGGTGTTTGAGCTGGATTCACAGCACATGCACTCAAACACAGAATATGGGCAGGGTGAAAATCCAAACCAAACAACAGCCACACCAAATGCCGAGGTACAGCTGTCCAGATGATACTTGTGTCCAGCAAGTGTAGACTCCTCAACTGCAGACTCCAAACAGGAGGGAAGCTGAGGGCCTCTGCTCTGTGCTGCTGGGGGTGCTGTCCCAGGAGATGGCAAAACATGGCAGACTGGACCTGTCTGCAAGGAGCCTGGGGCAGACTGCTCCTCAGCACACAGGCACAGCCCCTCTCCTTCACAGCCTCTCACACTGAGACAGGGCCATCTGCGATTTGCCCCCATGGGCTTATCCATCCTGACACCCTTGGGCTGTTCTGTCCCCACCCCACTGCTGGAAATATTGCCCCCACTTCCAATGCAGCTGCCCCTGGGTGCTTGTACCCCTCACTGCCTCTGCTGTGCCCACAAGTTCCAGGAGCTCCTCAAAGGCCTGATCCTCCCTTTGTGCCAGAGGGACAGTCAGTATCTCCAGTGCTGGCTGCAAAGTCTATCCTGATGTTTCCATGCTTAAACAAGAGAAAGCTCAGGCTCCTTCACTGTAGGAAGAAGGGTCCCTGGACAAGGGAAGAAGATATCCCTATTCCTGTTTTCCTACCAATGAACCCTTTCATTACAATACTAGCAGACCTTTCAGTACAACACACAACAGGGGAAACCACAGGTTTGGATACCAACCAGAAAGTTTCTAGTCTGACAAATTTCCCACTTTTCATCATTATGACCATCTCTCCATTTGCAGGACCAACATTGCGACAGGACTCCGTGTGTGACAGGGATAGGATGGTCCTTCAGTGGGTTTGCCTTTCCCTGGGAAGGAAGATCTTTAGGGCCATGGCTCCCCATCCCCTCAGCAGCTCCCCATCCCTGGGGCTGGCCACTGTGTGCTTTCCCAGTGAGGTTACACAACCCCCGTGGAGAATGGCATGTTAGGACAAGGCGTGTGAGTCACCAAAGGTACCAGAGTCTTACATAACCCCAGCGTACATTTTTGGAGTACACTTCATCTGAAGGGGTTGTCAGGAGCCCTGACTAAAGTGACAGCCTGGGAGGAGCAGGGCAGAAGAAAGCTAATACTTCTGTTCCTTTTCCTCCACTCCTTACATTTGATCCTCCTGGCAAGACCTTCTCCAGATCCAGGAGGCTTTGGTCAGTCAGAGGACCAGGGCAGTCCTGGTGTGATCCACAGGGTGTGACAGCATCTTCCCCAGGATGGGCTTCACTGTGGTGTTTTGGGCAACCAAACCACTGATGAACATCAGATCTACATAAACAGAATTAATTCACTTCTAAACCCTCTGTCTTCTGATTCTGACTTTGCCTTCTTCTCTATCAGCTGAGCCCTCACAACCCATTTTCCCCTCTCTGCTCTTCTCTGAGCTGGTATCATGAGCCTTTCCTTGGATTTCTGCCATCCCATCTGTACAAGCTCTGGGTCTACTGGAGTGCAGCAATAGCAGGGCTGACAAGACATGTCTGACCCCCCTGGTACAGGACCCACGTCAGGATCTCAGCAGGGTCTACTGGGCAGAAGGACTTTGCTTGGCTCCCAATCCATCCTGTTCATTGGCAAAGAGGGACACAACCCAGCTTCCAGCCTGGGAGCGTGGCACACTCAGAGGCGTAGTTTGGGAGAGTGTAGGTGGGGATCAGAAGAGTTTCCAAGTGATGGGGTAAATTTCTGATTGCTTTAACTGTGAACTGAATATATTTTCCTGTTCCCACATCAAGTCTCATGGTACAGCCAATATTTCTTGTTTCAGGTTCAACTAAAGTTTCATCAGACAGCTCTTCTGGCTCCGGGATAGACTCTTCAGGCAAATCCAGGACCAGAGGAGTGTGACAGGTTATGGCATTAGCTTCTTGTGTAGGGGAGAAAGTGGCAAATGAAGGAATCTCTCGTTATGATGTGAATAATTTCTGCATAAACAAACCTTTAAGAAAGTCTTGGCTCCCTCCCAGCATGGAAGGGGAGCACTGCCTGCAGCCTCTATGTTATGGGCTCCCCTGATGGCTGAGGTTTCCTGCAGAGCAGCAGAGCAGGCTGCTGTGGAGGCACCCAGCAGGGCCAGGGGCTGACTCACCAGCAGCCAGGAATGATGACACATGGACTGGGAAAAAACAGGCACAGCTTGGAGCTGGACTTTGCACAGCAGTGTCCCCCGTGGACACCAGCACGGGCTGGCATCTTTGCAGGGAAGCAGGGACTGGCCCCTGGCACAGCTCCCTCTTACCTTGCTGGGGTTGTCTCTCCATGGAAAAGTGTTTCAGGGTTGAGTTTGGAGGCTGCATGTATCATGTAATGAATGGAACACGTTCCCAGATGCCTCTTCCAGACATGTCCTAGCTCATTCTGGGGCACCCTGTGCAGCACCTTTCCCCTACAATGCTCAGAGACAGTGAGGAGACTGAGAGCTGCCTCTCACAGCTGAAAAGCCCCTCTGCTTCCAGACCCAAAGGTCTCCCAAGCAGTTGAATGCCATGAACTCAAGTTCCATACCTGCATATCTCCATATTTCACAAACACAGGCCAGCCCTGCAAGCATTACTCATTCTGGTGAGCCCAGAGGGGTCGGAGGGGTCGTGTGAAAGAGCCATCACCTTCCACAGCTGGAGGGAAATGATGCACTTGGCAGCACAGCCCACGGCTGCAGAATGAAATGTGAGTGTGCACACCAGCACTGAGCACCCCTGCTGCCCTGGCCAGCCTGGGCTTGGGAAGAAGCAGGGCTGAGAGCTGACAACCTCCTCACCGTGATGGGGCTGCCTGGCCAGAGCCTGGGGCTGCCTGGGGCTCTGATGGCAAAGTGCCACCACACCATATGGGGCTGGTTGCTGTGGCTCTTGCCCTACACCACTGCTGGGCCCAGCAAACCCATCAGGGGAGTTGGGTGTTTGGGGTTTTGCAAATGTTGGCAGCCCAAGGTGTGTCCCAAAACAGGACAGCCAGGTGCTCCTGCTGCAGAGCAGGGAGGGATGGCTCCAGAGCCAGGGCTCCCCTTCCCTGTGAAGCAGCTAATCTTAACTGGGTACACGAGTGTCAACAGGTGCCATGGAGAGAAGAGGGACGAGGGGATATTGGTGCAGCTGGAGGAAGTATTTATAGCTGCTTTTTAAAAAACCCTGTATAGATCACATCTCTGTTAACGTATGTAACACAATCGGGAACCTGAGCTTTTCATGATCCCATGGCTGCAGGATTTCCTGTGGAATCCTCTATGGGCCACAAAAACAAGCTAAAAATAAATGCATTAAAAAGAGACACAGACTGAAACATGTGCATGCCCGTGCCTCCTCTCTGGCCAATGAATTGGATAGTGGCAAGCAGAGTAGGGAAGGGGACAGTCCCTGGAAAACCCTCTGCAGTAACTCCTCTGGTGAGACACAGACCCCAAAGGGTTCCAGGCATGCAAAGGTGAGAGCACACACTGTTGGCAGAGGTTTCAGGAGTCCCAAACACAAGCAGGAGTTATGGAAAAGTTATCCATCAGAAGAGAGCAGAAGCAGGTTGGGATTCCCCTGTCTGGAAAGCAAACCTGGAGAGCCTGTCTCTCTCCTGTGCAGGCTGCTCCTCAGCTCCTTCCAGCAGCCACACAGCAGAGCCAACAGTTACACAACCCCGGGCTCAGGAGAAGCAGACCTGCACATTTGGCACTCCCATGTGTTTTAGGAAAAGATGCAGAAGTCATATTTTCTTGTGCACTGAGAGGTGGAAGAGGCCACCAGTTTATCCTTCACAGCTACTCAGCTCCTGTCAGGCTGGCCAGCAAAAGGCAAGAAGAGGGTTTTGGCACTGTGATGATGTTCATGGGCCACACCCCACAGGTAGCCCCATCACTGCTCTGCAGTGTCTCCCAAGCCCCCTCTGGCACAATAGCTTGGCACTGCCACACCCCACAGCCAGGCCCCGGGCTCCAGCTCCGTTCGAAACCGTGGCTGGGATAGGAAGAGGTTGAGCTCAGGAGGGAGCAGTGGGGAGCAGACAGGACCTGGAGATGGTGGCAGCATCACCTGGCAGCTCAGATTCTCACCCTCCCTTGGGCTCCCCAGGGTACCAGGACACCTCCTCCCCTCCGACAAGCAAAGGCATCACCTTGCTGCTGCTGCCTGAGTCACGCATTCCTGGCACCTGCATTCACTGGGTAGGATCAGCCCTTAACGGGGTACATCGCTAAGAGCTTGCCGAGCTACAAAAGGTGTTTGGAAGGGGGGTAGTGAGATTCCCTGCAGCTGAGCTGAGCCCGAGTTTCATACCCTCTCCTTGCCCCAGGCTGTCCCTGCAGGCAGCAGCGATGGAAGGCGGCTCTTCCTGCAGAGCTATTCAGCCTCTGCCTTTCTTCCAGCACTGTGGTGCTGCACAGCATCTGCCCACCCCGCACACTCCCGAGGGACTTGTGTCAGGAACATGAGCTCCTGGCTGCGTCCAGCCCGTGCTTTTTGTGGTACCTCTCCACACAGAGGTGCTCATTCCCTGTCCCATCACGGAGCTGCCTCCTGCAACCCACACAGAGGCAAAAGCATCCCCGACAGCACGGAGAGAGGGGAGATATTCTGGTACCTCCCTGGCCATATAGCAAACCCTCTGTCTGGCTAGGGGGGCAGGTGATGGGATTAGGAAGAAGGCACCTTAGCTGAGCTGCTTTGGCATATGTTCCCTTCCCCCAGCACTCTGCTATTAGCTGCCAGAGATGAAAGCTGCGATGTGCAGAAAGACAGCTGGAGGTGTCAAAGATGTCACCTGCAAGCTGCTCTGTGTGGGGACGGGGACAGGATGGGGATGGCAATGGGGATGGGTGAGGGCAACCAGGTGGAGGAACCAGAGCAGCCTCATACCACAGGGGAATGTGGGCAGGGTTGGCTCAGCCTTCTCCCACCCTGCCCCACTCTGCATCCCCACCTCCAGCCCCACTCCTGCCTGCATCCCCACCTCTGCAGGGGATGAGCCTCTGGCCCTGTGGGAGGGAAAGGGGCTGCTGCAGCACAAGTGCTGGGGGGCTCTAAAAGGATTTCCTGTCATCACCAGTAAAACTCCCCTCCCAATGGGGTGTCTTGTGCAGAATGAGCTACAGATGTAAGGGCTGCCCTGGTTTTTTTTAGGTTTTTGGTTTGGTTTGGTTTGGTTTGGTTTGGTTTGGTTTTTTGGTGATTTTAAAGCAGCACCCAAGGAAAGGAGGCAACCCACTGAGAGAGAAATAGTTTTAACCATTCTGTGCTGGGGAAAGAAGCACAGGGATAAAGGCTGTTGGTGTCTACCCCTGTTCACAGTGTTTGGAAGTCAGACCCTGTCTGCTTGGTTATTTCTGGATATACAAACTAGATAAGAGTAGGAGAAGGCCCTTCATGTTTAGGCCAGCATCATCTCTCATCTTACATGCTTTAACCTCTGTGGCTCTGATACCTCCCCTGTCACAGCGTGTGCAGCCGTTCAAAGCACTTCTGCAAAGCTGCTTTTCCTGGCTTGTTGCTTTGACAGGTTTTCTTTGTATCACCTCCCTGGCTCTTCTTTCCTCCTTGCATTCAGGAAAAAGTGATCTGCCTTTTACAGGAAAGCCCTTTATAACATTTTCACAACAAACCTGAGCTGGCAGCCAGAGACTGAGTTCTCCTTTGTGTCTCAGCAATCTTCTTCCTGCAGAGGTATTTCTTCCTCACAAAAACGTTCTTCCAAATACCTCATCTTCTTTTCAGGCCTTCTTAAACACCCTTCCATTAAACATTAAGCAAATCTAGACACTTGCAAAGTCCCACTTGCTGCTGCAGCTGTGACCCTCCAGTGGGTCTGAACCACCCCTCAGCCCCACACAGGCCTTTAATCTGGTCTTTTTTGGGTTTTCCCCTCCTGTAACAGTTCTGTGAGTTTTGAGTAGCCTCAGAAGCTCCTTGAACCCACTTTGAAACCAAATCAGCCCAGCCTCTGCCATCACCCTTGTTGAATGTCCTGCTTTTTCAGCAACAAAATTGAGGTGAATCAGCCCCAAAACACCCTCCCACCCTGGGCTGGTATGCTCAGAATAGCACTCAAAAAAGCACAGTGCTATTAATTCAGAAGGGAAGGGGAAAGGTTTGCTTTTCAGAGATGGATTTGGGGTTATTTGAATAAGAAAGACTTACTTGGAGTCCCTGTATGGCATCATGGCTGCTGTGGAGGCAGACACACCAGAGTCAGACCTCTCCCTGTCCCAGCTGGATGGACTAGACAGAATCCAGTCCTCACAGGACTGCAGGGCTGGGGGTATTTTTCTCTAGAATTAACTATGAAGGCCCACAGCTTTTCTCTGTCTCCCAATAAAATCAAATTCCTATGAAGCTGGAAACCTTGATTAGAGCCTGGAGTCTTACAGTATGTCCAAAAGACACTGCTCCAGGGTGAATCCATGCTTCATTTTGCTCTGCAAAAGAGAGAATTCCTTCTTCTTCAAGGAAGCCTACAGATTCACAGGAAAAACTAGGAAAAAAAGGTAGTTTCTTTGGAAGTCATTTTCTCTTAAGAAGTTCTGTCTGCATTTTTTATTAATGATACAACACCCTGGATGTGTCAAAAAAATATGAGAATACATTTCCTGGTGGGGAGCTCCAACCTTGCAGAGTCAGGCAGTGCAGCTGGGCTGTCATTTGCTTCTTGGAATTTCATTTCCTAATCAACACATCCATGAAATGAGTGTATTTTCAAAGCTGAGTTTCCAGAGCTGCTGTGATCAAAGACTGGGGAGGTGGGGGGAAAGCAGGGAGGGGGAACCTGCCATCCCCATCAGCACCCCAGCACAGAGAAATTACCTGCCTGAGAAAGCCTAAACAAAGGATGGTTTAAGGCCCTGACCAGGCTTTAATGTTTCAGAGCCAAACAAGAAAATAGGGATGCAGAGACCCAACTTTGATCATATTCCTGCTTTAGTGAAAAAAAAACAAAACAACTTCTTAGAAATGTGGGGACCACCTTGAGATTTGCAGGATCTGGGTGTCCCCTTCTGGGGTGGGAGTGTGATGGAGAGCCCTGGAGCAGAGGGGAGGGGGCTGCAGGGACCCTCCTGAGCCACCCTGTGCTGCTGAGGGTGACACCAGTCCCTCTCTTCACCCTGTCCCTGCAAGCAGCATCCATCACCCAGGTGCAGGACCATACCTCTCCCACCTTTCTGCCTTTGGTGTCCAGCTGGTCCCATGGACAGACTTGTGGCCACCCAGCCTTTCTGTGAGCATCTGACATTACAATTGTCAAGCAAGAGGAGCTCAAACACATTAAAATTGCCCCAGTCTGACCCAGGCAATCAGGGTTTTGCTTCTCTGACACCTGTAAGGCCATAAGTTCACTTGTCTGGCAGTCACCTTAAAGCCCTCCCACAAGGAGGCTATGCTTGTCTTTGAAGAATTTAGGAAGACTGGGAAGAAATAATTCTGTAAAAACACGCAGACCCCTCTGGTGTCTTCATGTATCAGGAAAAGTGGATGTGCAGTCAGTGATGATTTACAGATGATTTTTGGGCAGTCCTTTCACCCTGCCTGGCAGAGCTACACGGATGCAGCCAGATGCCAACAGATTTTGGGCAACTCAGGCTCCACCAACCCATCCCACCACCCTGCACCACTCCCTCACTGCCCAAGCAAAGGCAAGATGCTCAGCCCTGCTTCCCAGGACCAGCCTGAGGCAGGATCCTGTGGGAGCTCTCTCTTCCTGCACTGCTGATACTCTTGGCTGTTGTGCTTTTCATTTCAGTTTTGCTGTGAGCAACATGATCACAAAAAATAACATCACAGGAAAACGAAGGAAAATAAATGGATTCTCAGATTCCCCCCACTGGACTGCTGAGCAGGAGCTGGATGGTGTTGCCATCAGTTTCATTTTCTCTGTGGCTCCCTGCAGCTCTGGGTATGTCCATGCTAACACAGCTCTTCAGAGGTGTTTAATTACAGCATCCTGGGTACCAGAGATGCAGGTGGAGGGGAGGCCATGGAGCTGCTGGTGCTGCCTGGTGAGTCACTGCTGTGTGAGAGAGGGCACCATCTCCTTCCCAGCACACATCCCGTGCTGGAGGAGGAGATCTGAACACCCAAGAGCATCAGCAGGGCAGGGCAGGCATCCATGCAGGCAAAGCAGCAACTGGCTGTGTGTGCAGGATCTCCTCACAGGACATTTGGGCGAGTGCAGCTGGAGAAATGGCTCATTTCAAGACATGTTACTGGGAGTGAGTCAGGTAACACACAGATGTGGAGATGAGGCAGTTTTTCCTGCAGGTAAAACTGCTGCTGAGGGTCAGCAGGCTGCATGTGACCTGAATACTTCCTCCAGTGATGCCAAAGGCATCACTTTGCCCTCCAAGCATGTGCACTGAGATCACGTGGACCAGGGTTTTAAGAGCATCCTGATGACACAGGTTGGAGAATATAAAAAAGCAAGTTCTCCCTGAGTGTGACGTGGATGTATCCATGGACCATGCGTGATGTAGACACAGCTGCAGCTCTGCCTCTCTGTCTCTCAAATATTTTCTTGGCAGTACTTTCAACAGAGCATTATTTTCACTATTCTCATGCCCTTCCCCATCGCTCCCCACTGTTTCCTTCCAGAGAGACATCTCCATCCCTGCCGTGACTGGCCCTAGGGCAGAGGGTGACAAGGCAGCCCCTGTGTCACCTCCCTTTGCCAAGGCTCTGCTCGTCTCTTGGGGCCCTGCAGCAGCTGTGACCCCAGCAGGGGCACGTGCAAAGGGGGGACCCCCTTTCCACCCAACACGAGAGTTTTGCACTTATTCCCCAAAAACCTGCATCAGTCACAAGAGCTCAGTGGGTGTTGGGAGGGACAAGTCCAACCCTGGTAGATCTGCAGCCAGACAATATTCAGGAGGGCGAAAATAGGAAGGAGGAGGATTTTTGGGTTGTTTTCCTTTTTTATCTTCGTGCTTTTTTTTTTTTAATTTTTCTCCTTTTTTTTTTTATTTTGTTTTGTTTTGTTTTTGGTTCGGTTTATATTTTTATTCTCTTTTCTCCCTTTCCCTCCCCCGGGTCCGGCTCCGTCTCGGGGCCGCTTTCTGCCGGG
>WBNO01021024.1:324700-338389 GCA_013400575.1 Peucedramus taeniatus
TCCCGGCACCCCGCACTCCCGGCACCCTGCATTCCCAGCACCCCCCATTCCCGGCACCCCGCACTCCCGGCACCCCCCATTCCCGGCACCCGCACTCCGGGCACCCCTCATTGTCTCGTCAGTCCCCGCAGCCGCGCCAGTGCCCGGCCCCAGCTCCCCCAGCCCGATCCCGCAGTCCCCGCCACGATCTCGGCCAGGATCCACGGTCCCTGTTCCCCACGCAGCCCGGCCCCGGCGAGAGTGGCGGATGCTCGGGGTCACGGGTGGCACCCAGGCCTTGCGGCCCCTGTGCCCTCCCATTCCTGCCTGCCCTCCTGGGCTGTGTCCCAGCACGGCGCTGAGGGGCCGTGCACGTGTTACGGTGATGGGGGGAGCAAGGTCAGCCCCGGCTGGGATCCCTCCTGCAGCCTGGGGACTTTCCTGGGGAATGGCTCTTTGCCACTGTCACGAAACAATTTCCGGAGGAAAAGTCGGTCACAGAAAATTCCCAGCACTGGTGGCTTCTGTGACACTCAGATGCCTCCTCAGGGCATGTCCCACGATGTCAGCCCTCTGACAGCTACAGGCATCTCCCTTATAAACTCCAAATCCACTGCTGCTGACCAGCCTAGACCGAGGCACTGTTTGACACCACATGGAGCAGGAAAGGCAGGAGACCTTCCTTCCAGTTGCTCCTGAAGGTTATCAGGTCAGGCCCTGAACAGCCTCTTTGCCCAGAGCTGAGAATAGGTTCATGGGAAAGGGGAAAGACAGGAAGGAGCCTGTCATCCCCATCACCTCTGGCCTTCCGTGTGCAGGGCAGGTTGGGTCATGAGTGCACCCGCTCCTTCCCCACCCTGCACACATCTGCAGGTTTTCCTGCAGAACAGGTTTTCTGGTATTAGCGATACCACTGCTTCTTTCTGTCTCCAAGTCCCACCCCACAGTGCTTAGGTGAAAAAAAAAGGAACAAAGGCAGATACAGTATCATAAAAGACTGTAGAAATTAAAGAAACTGCAGCAGTCAGTGCCTTGCCTTAGTGAAGCTCCGCAGCTCCTCAGTGCACATCCCTGAACGCCCCCAGGAAGGCTCTCACAACAGACAGGTACCTGCTCTCCCACTTTTCCTCCCACCAGGAACACTCAGTTCCCCTTCAGTGATTCAGATAAAACCACCCCCTTGCCCAGGAAAAGCCTTTTGGTGTTATAAACAGGAAGGCCTCACTGATCACCTCTCAATCCTCACCGCCCACACACCACAGCCACCTTCCCTTCCTGGCTTCCCTCTCAGTGACCCGGAGCAGGATGCAGCCAGCAATGCCTGGGCTGCTGAGCCTGGCTTCCCTGTGTCTCTCTCCCAGCCCACACGCTCCTGTCCTCTCCCAGGAACAGGTCTGGAGCAGATGTTTCACCCAGGCACACAAACCTGGCCATGCAGAACTGAGAGCACCCCCATGTCCCCAAGTGAGGAGGTTCAGGGGGCTGGTTCCCCATCTGCACAGCTTTGGGGACTCCAGGAACACCTCTTGCTTCCCATGGCATTTTTTTTCCCAAGTCAAATGCATTGCCTCTGTCTTCTGGTGTCAGGATTGACCAGGAGCTGGTTAGGAGGACTCATCACCCCTCCATCTCCTTGATTTTCAGCCAGCATGAGGAGTGCAGTTGATGAGTTCTCTCTATATGTTACTGCTTTTTATGGTGCGGTTTTTTCATCCCTGGACTCACCCTCAGCAACGTGTGCTACTTGATAAAACCGGGACTCCTTCATTGACAGCAAGGTGAAGGTGGTGTTCTTCAGTGACCTCTGTTGGCCTGGATCCAGCCTGCTTCCTCACAGAGAGGTTTTCCCCTCCCTGTTTCTGTTCTGCTCCACCTAAGCAGGGGTTTTGCTCTTTGCAGGAGATGTGTTCTGACCACAGCCTGAGTGGCTGCAGCTACCACATCATTCATCTTGTCTAAACTGTTTTTTGGGATTTTGATGAAGTCCACAAATAGTCAAGGGTTTTTTAAATTTTCCTTAAAATTTCCTCTTCTGCATTCTGAACCTTTTATAGGCATCTTTCAGCAGAATAAATCAAAACTGAAATCTAGACAATCCTGTTCATGGAGAAGGCATGGAGAATGCAAACTCATGATAAATAAGCTGATAAATAAGAATCTAAAAGATATTGCTTAAAATCCCATTACTTCTTCCACAAAGAATAGTGCTCTTCTGTCATTGAAGCTCCTGTTTGCAATTTTGCCTGACTGTGCTTGCCCACCATCCACAACCACCCCAAGTTCCACAGCACATCCAGCTGGAAGCACCAGCTCTTCTGGCTTGTGATACAGAATGTGAGCAAAGGCTGAAGGAACAAAGGAGGCAGGAGATGGAAGCTTATAAATCCAGTTTTCCTAATCCCAGAGACCACCCTTAGTGTTTACATTTAGTATATTTTACTTCTTTATTTAGTTTTTTCCTGTGTGAACTACTCTGTTCGCAATTTGTATACCTGTGACTTTGCCTGTAAGAGTGATAATTGATTAATAAATAATTTATTAACAATTCCCTGAGAAGACAGGGATAGGATTCTCCTGGGGAAGTATACTCTCTTCATGTTTCTTTAAAGCTGTCAAATGTCTACCTTAATTGCACAGAATCAAAGCCAAACTCCATTGACGTCAATGCAGTTACTTGGGTTTTATTAATATCAGATAAATATAAAAAACAGTATCAAGCACAAATTCACAGAGAATAATAAAACACCCACACAAACCTCCAGTTGAGTTGTTCCTGGTGCTGATACTTCCCACATTTGGAATGTATGGCTGTAGTGCCTATGACTCTGTGCTCAGACCAGAGCACTCCTTTGAACTGTCTCTTCTCCCCTTCAGAAAATAATGTGCAGAAAATGCCTCTAACACCACGGTAATGGGGTGAGATTAGCACCAGAAAAAAACAGCTCCACACTCAGAAAATATCAGGGACCTGGGAGGAGGAGTAGGTCTGCAACCCCTTTCCCCTCCTTGCAGGACTGCCTGTGTTCAAGCTCCAATGTGGTGCAGCTGAGTAACCTTGGAGCTGAGTGACGTGGAAGGACCAGCATGAGAAAGTCCTGAGAGAAAACATCTGGAGCCAAGACACCTTGGCACTTGGGCAGGGGCCCTTGTAAAGCCTCTACACCCTCATGGGCAGGCCTGTGCCCAGCCCTGTGCCCTGCTGGTCCCATACTGACCCGGCTGCCTGGCTTCGCTCTCACCCTGTCCTGTCACAGCTGATCTGTGTGGCCAGCACTGGAAGCCAATGCCATCTCATCCACAGGACACCCAGGACTGGTACTTCAGCCACAACAAATTAGCTTAAAGAGCCCTAAATACTGAGTAAGCAATGACTTTGAAGCACATGCAAGTAGAAAAACTGATGTGCAGAAAAGGTGGTTTGGCATTCATTTGGTTTCCCTGACACTAATTACAATAGGAAGAAGAGCTCCCTCTGTTTGAGTGAATCTGTTTTTTAGGTTCCTAACCCAAACTATCAAGATGGTTTTTGATTTTGCTCTGAAAAAAACGGAGGAATTTTAGAATTTTACTGAATAAAAGGAGCATCACCCGGGCACTGGGGCCATGCCCTTGATGGATGTCAGCTGCAGTAGCTCTAAGGAAGCTGTGGAGATGCCCTGGTGCTGGTCGGCACTCAGGAACGAAGGGACATCCTGGGAAAGCTGCTTGTCAGTGGCCCCAGAACATCTCCTCAGCAATTCCAGGTCAAGACACAGATTCTGACACCTCCGTGGCAGCAAGATGATCATCTCCAAAATGAGAAACACAGACAACAGCAGCAGCCTGTCAAGCATGTAAGCCCAACAGCTCCAACAACTTTATAAACCTTAAGCTGGAATTTAACCATGCAGTGTTTCACAGATAAGGCTTAAAAGAGCATTGTTTCATTGTTTTCAAGCTGCCTTTTTTTTTTTTTGTCTTTGCTTTTGGGTTTTCTGTTCCAGAACTTCACGGTTCAGTGCTGTTACCAAATGCCAAGGAGTCAATCCTCAGTAACAGGCCTCTGAGGCTCTTTGGGACTAATTAGTTTGAGAAGAAAATACCTGCCACAGTTTGGAAAGACTAATTGGGGGTCAGCTGCTTTTGTTCCATCTCTCCTTGCCATGCCCATTCCCTGCTTTCACTGGGAGCCCAGAGGTCCTGTGATCTTTATTACAATTTTGTAGCAGCCCTCAAATGAAAGGACAGTTCATTACAGATTGCTATATTAACTACTTTTCAGAGGTACCTCTCCTTTTCAAACAGCAAGGTTCAGAATTTTCACAACTGGAAGACACCCACATGCTGAGCATTATTTACTATTGACTTTTTAAACTGTGGTACATCTGGACAGCAACAAATCAACCGAGCTGTTTGATTTGGGTGGAGATCAGGATCTTTCCACAAGCCTCTTAGCCCAAGGAACAGGGCAGATCTTAGGGGGGAGGAATGACAGCCTTGTGGTAATGCCTCATGCAAGTGGCCTGGCAGAGGTGACCTCTGGGGGAGAACCACATCATGGGTACACTGGAAAGGGAAGCCACTCCCACAGCAAGGTAAAACAAAAGCATCGAGCACATTTCTCTGCCTACAGCAATCCCTTCAAATCACTTCTCCCATCTTTAGCCCTCACCTCACCACAAGCCCCAGCTGCACACGCTCAGGACCAAAGAGCACACTTTTATCTAATACATATCCAACCAGATCCAACTGGTGAGGCAGTGGCTTCTAATGACAACTTGTAGGTTTTAACAGATAAAAGTAAAACCAGCCAATTTTACTTCTTACGTGCACAACAGTCAGGATTTCAAATCCTGGTTGAAGGTGCTGAGCCCCAAGCAGAGCTGGCAGCTGAGCAGCTCCTCGTCATGCTGGATGAAGAGAAACCACTGCCAGAGGCTGCCAAGCTGCAGCAAAGCTCCTGAAAGGAGATGAGGGTCAGAAAAGCCAAGGCTGATGGACCTGCCATGAGACCGTGCACCTGCCCAAGGGCAGTGCTCACACTGAGGTTTTATAGCAGAGACATGGTACAGCACCAAGTGAGGGGAATCACCCAGCAATGTTTCCTTCCCTGGTGTCAGAAGTCTAACTTTGAAGCCTGAAGCAGGTTTTATCTTAACTCCAAGTTGCCTTTTGAAGATGTACTTGTTATTTTTAATCAGATAGCAGAGGCAATACATTCAAAGACTCATGAAACTTTTAAGTCAGACTTCCTTCCCTAAAGAAATAGTCACACAACACTCAATTTTTATGAGCTGGTGGAATCATCGGTTAATAATCTGAGATAGAAACAGCAACAAGAATGTGGAAACGGGGTCAAAAGTGTAACTCAGCACCAGGAATTTCATAGCGCTTCTAGAAGCCTCCACCATGACTGAAATTAGGGTACCACTTTGTGATACACTCACTCTGACCCACCTGTGGGCTACTACAGAAAAGAACACTTCCATTCCCTGCATGCTCCCATCATGTTTTACACCAAATCTGCCATCCTCTAGCTTTGGTATGACATCATCACTGCACTGACCCTATGACACACTTTCTTGGGTGGATTTATTTCCTAGTTTTCCTGCAGGAAGGAACAGATACATCTTGCTAGCCTTTACATCCTGGGGGAAAAAAACAAACACACAGAGATTATCTGTATTGGTGGCAGCCTGCAATTGCCATCAAGTCTGCCCTGAAATGGGACTGACCAGCCCTGAAATAGTGCTTCACTGGCGTCACCAGTCAGAGCAGCCAACACCACAGAGAATGTACTCCAGGCAAAAACCTTCTGGTCATGAGAGTAACACTTATCTGGATGTGCTCACACGTTACACAAGGGAGGCATGTGCCTGCACCAGGAGCAACAGCTGAGAGGGTACACAGGGATTAGTAATCCATCTTCCAGGTTCCCAAACATACATGAAAATGGACATTTTGGAAATACAAACCCGGCTTAAACCCAGTGGAGAACAGATTTTCTTTTAGACAAAAGCAGCCAAGAATAAACCTGTCTCTAAATTAAAAATTGTGGGTTTGTATTACAGCACTAAAAACCCACATAAAAGAGCACTTTGAAATGCTCCATGGCTTTAGCCCATTGTTCTAGCACTGTTTGCCACAGCTGCTAGAGCCCATGACTCACAGCCAGGGCCACATGCAACACAAGACACTGCAGAGCAGAACCTGCAGCTCAAGGTACCCCTGCTGTAATTACCCAAACACCATCCTTGCTTTTGTCCAATTCCAAGTTCTTGCCAGAACAACCTGACTAGAAAAAGCAGCTCCCTGGGCACTGCAGCCTTGATCTCTCAAAACGCCTCATACTGAATCCAACAAAAAAAACCCCAAACCCACTCTCAATTTTCCTGGCAGGCAGCTGTGAAGGATAACAAAACCCCCACCCTTGACTCTTCCCTGGCCAAAACCTGCCATACCTGGTCACACACATCTGCCATACCAGGTTCCTGATTTTGATGGACCAGGTTTTTATTCATCCTGTTTCTAAAGGAATCTGATTCCTCAACACTGGTATTTAAGACAGTCCCAGAGATAAGCAGGTGAACTTTGGGGACTTCTGCCCCTCCCTCCCCAAAAATGAAGCTGGACACTGCTCAGCCTGTGCCAGGGTGACACTGCACAGCTGGACCCATGGCAACAGCCAGCTCCTCATGGGCAGCACACACCAACTGCAGCAGTACCAGCTCCTGCTGCTTTAATCCTGGATTTGGAGCTGTTGAAAACCACAGGAAAGGAAAAAACCCAAGCCAAAACCCAACTTATGGATGATTACAACTGAAGTTTGTTTTAAAAAACCCAAGCCTCCAAAGATCAGAATACAGACAGCTGTCCTGTTGTAAGAAGCTGGCAGCTGCACACTGTTCATCACCTGCTTCTTGTCCAGGTTTCAAATCTCCACTGTTGGAGTAGCATCTAGGGTTAAGTTTTTTTTTTTTTGGTCTCATTTAAGAGATTGTCATTGTGTGATCAGCTTCACCAATTTCATGGAGCTGTGTAAATACTTACTTGGAAAAGCATTAAGGGGGTTGAATCACAAATGAAGATTGACCAAAACCAAATCCTTTATTTCCACAACTGTATAAATGTGCTCCAAGTATGTGTCCAACACAAGTTAGAAAAACAAAATAGAACATGCCAGTTGCAAACTAGATCAGTTCACCGACGTGCTGACTCCTTGGTATTAGGCTTAGTTACACAAGACCAGTCACAGTAAAAAGATACATTTTAGAGTACAAAGTAGCAGGATGTTAAGCCATTTCAGCTTGTGCACATACAAGTCACACTTCTGGCAGAAAATGCAGAGAAGTTTGCATTACTACGCTGGAAGCTATGTTGCATCATTTTAAATGGCATCAATATCGATATCATCATCTTTATTGTTTGCAGGCTTCACAGTTTCAACTTTAGGTACACTGGCAGTTGTGGAGTACACCACCTGTGGAGACAAGACACTTCCTTTAGCTACAGCACCTACTGCCACTAAGCACTGCAGTAATTCCAACACCCGACCACCCTCCCGAGCATGGCCGTCAACCCCTGCTTTGTAAGGCAGAGCTGTGCATGTGCATCTGGAGGAAGCAGCATCTCCTACTCAGGAGCTGAGTAATACAATGCTGGGTGAAGAGCAACCAACCAATCCCTATGTAAAACCACTCCCAGACACAGCCAGCTGCAGGGTAACCAACAGATTTTACCTAGGCCTAAACTGTGAGGAAAATGGTCAGTTGTTCTTCCACCAGCTTATCTAACAAACACACCCCCCACTAACTCATCTACAACATGAGACACGATGCTTGATACCTGCTGTCAACCTTGCACTACCTGAGCTGCTACAGTGCTGTCACTGTAGAACGGTACAGTCTTGGGCTACCCAGGTGTGCAATTGCATTACAGGGATCTCATGTAGACATCTGACAGCAATTAGCAACACTTAAAGCATTGTAAATGCTCCTCCTGTTCTCAACATGCACAGTAATACCCCAAGTAATCCATTTCAGAGTGCACCAGGACAAGGTTTCAAGATTTAAGCATACAGGAACAGTGCAGCCTTGGAGCTGCTGACAGTAAACAAGCCTTTCCTACCTCTATGTTTTCATCTTCATCCTCTTCTTCATTACCGGAAGATTCTTCTTCAGCTTCCTTTAGCCATTTAATAAATGGTTCTGCTTTGACACGGATTTCTTTGGCAAGCTCCTTTGAAACGTATTTCTTTGAGGCCTGAAGGACAGATATGTCATGTCAATACTGAAGGAGTTGACACCAGACTGTACCCCAATACTGCCTGAACTGGAACTCTAATCTCACCCACTGCCTTCCACAGCCCATTTTGGTCAAGGACGCTTCTTGCTGCACAAGCTACACCAGTATGGAGAAGCCAGATGCAATAGGCTACCTTCAGGTATTTGCTACAGTACATTACATACTGCCCTTTACCTTTTCTGCCCAGCCAAGGATGACTTCTTCTTCCAGAAGATCTGCATCATACATTTCCTTCAAAATATGTGGTATTTTTGAAATAAGCTGAGACTGATGCATAGCTACCACACACTCGAAGCCATGGAGAAGGTACCTCTGAGCTTTTTTGTTGTTGTGGCAGAACTAGAATTTTGATAAAAGCAAAAGTGATTGAATGAGCTTTTTTACTGCAGAAGCAGCTCTATGAGATTGTAAAGTTTACAATAATTCATACTATCCCTTCCCAGCAGCTCCCCCTAGCTAAGAAGTTTAAAAATAAAACACTACAAAGAGTCCTTCCCCACAGTGCCAAACAACTGCTACAGAAAACTCCCAACAGTTGTCACAATGAGTGCAGAAGAGATGCCTTACACGAAGGAAGTGACGTCTGTATTTTCTGATTTGTTCACGAATCTTTTCATCAAAAAGGACTTCAGTGAGAACAAGTGGGCCCATAGCCTTCACATCCAGTCTCTCTGCTTCTGCTACAATGTCTTTGTCAGAAGTATCGATGACACCTTCTTCCTTCTTTTTCTAGAGGAAAATGAGTACAGAGAAAAACATTTTAATGGCACTTGAGGTCTGCATTAATGCTCTTTGCAGTCGTCCCTTCCCACTGCTGGTAGAACTAGTACTTTGCAGAAGCTTGAGCAAGCTGCTTTCAGTTTCCTTACAAACATTTTGTACAGCTGAGTGACTACATCAAGCCAACAACCAGAGAATAGTTACCTTTACAAAATCAAATAGTAAGTTGACTCTCTCCTCTACAGTTCTTTCCAGGTCTTCACTAAGTGTGAGGTTCTTCGCATGGTCACTGATTTCATCCATTCTACGCCTCTGGGCTTCTTCTGTTGTGTCCTCACCCCAGTCATCATCATCCTCCTCCTCCTACAATACAAAACCAAAACAAGAACCACACAATATTACTGCAGGCTTAGTATTACATCAGGATAGAAACGATACAGACTTGACAGCATCTCTATAAAACTTAAGAAATGTTTATAGTACAATTTGCAAGTCAAAGATCATGGAGAAAGTGCAAACATAGGAAGTATGTACTGGAAGCTAAACCTAATTCTACAGCCATCTGCAGGGCTACTTGAACTGCAGTTTAACCATTCTACCTAGTACACTGGAGACAATCCAGGTGCCTGAAAAGGAGTGATAAAGGATAGGCAGCTTTCACTTAGCAAGGAGCACAAATGCTGGTACTGATGAGCTGATAAAGATGCTATAGAGGAAAATCAGGGACCCTTCTATTCCAGCACTAAGCTCTGGATACAGAAAGACTTTTAGGTGCAATGCTGACCAGCAAGGAATGCCAGTGATTTCAAAGGTTTAAATCTGAGCAATACACCACACACCCTTATCTCCCCACCTTCCCTTCTACTTACCACAACCTGTGGAGGAGTAATCTCCTCTGGTGGTGGGGGTGGAAGTGTCTCATTGCTGGACACAGAACCATTCTCTTTGTCCTTGCCTTTTCTGTTCTTCTTCTCCTTTTCTTTCTTTCCTGTACCAGTGTCACCACTTTCTGCAAGTGAATTTTAATGTTTTGTTCTATGAACTAGAGCAAACTAGAAAGTCCCTGCACCTCTGCCAAATCCCCAAGTGGGCTTGGATGCTTTCATTAACCACAGGTTATGGGTAGTACCCATCCCCAAACACACTCAGGGAAGATGTACATTTGGTGGGGAAACCCCCAGCAGCAGTCAAAGTCTTGCTTGTCACCAAGATTGTCCAAGTCTATATAACAGGTGACCTCACAAAGCAGAGACCCCTGGAATAGGTTAGACTTCTCTATTCTAGCAAGCTTAAATTGCAGCAGGCAACTAGATGCTTACTACAGAGTGTTGCTTGCACAGATTACAGTTTGCGTTTGCTACAGTTTTTACTTCCTACTCTCACATTTCATGCTGACCTAAAGGAACAACTGCCATGAGCTACTGCTAACTACCTTCCTTCCCTGTAAGCTTTGTCCTGCACAGGCAAACCCAGCTTTTAATGAATAGCTCGACTTGGGAAGGACACATTGTAAGGAGGACAGACATTACCAGCACAGCTCCTTCATCCTGATCCCCAAACACACTCTAGGAAGAGGCTGGTGCCTTTTTACATTTCAATTAGATGTGAGCTATTTATTTTTCTACTTCCATAACACCACTAATACAGAAGTTCTCTTTATCCCCAGAGGTAAGGAAAGGCACTTACCAGGTGGGTTTTTGAGAATGAACGTGCAGAGTTTATGGTTTGTGTCAAGCATGCCTCGATAGCCACAGGCTTTGCAAGAGTTACCTATAGTTTGTTTCTTGGGATTGACATGCTGTAAAAAGAGAGAACAACCTCCAATTAATTTACTACTTAGAGACCAACTGCATTAAAACCTGATGTCTATATTATCGTCTCCAAATAAATAAGCTACAGGTTTTAAATACATTTTATCACCCTCTAAAGACGAAGTTTAGAAGTAGCAATTTATCCTAGAAGTTATGAACTGTTAGACATCTAAAACCTTTCCAAAGGGTGCAAGAATGTGTACTTGATTTTCTGTTCATAGATACTCAAGTCTTTTAACTTTGCACCACTTTCACAAACATCAAACACAGTGCTTCCACAGTGCTACTGTTAATGCAGATAGAGCACTCACCAGATCAGTTTCAGGATTCTCACACTCAGGACAGAGAACAAATTTTTTAATGAATCCATCCAACATGTCTTGCAGCTTATTCGCCTCATGAGATCCATTGACAATGTAACGGTCATTCTTAACATCAAACTGGGTCTGTGCTCCCAGCTCACAACCAAAAAATTTGGTAGGATCTGCAAAGGAAGAATTATAGTCACTACCACATTCATATCTTTGTTGTAATACTTAAAACAGCAAATACAGGCTACTGTTTCTTTCTGTCCATTATTTAGTCCTCAGATAATCACATTTCTTTCTTACAAATCTTTAAGGAACAGTATTAACACTTTACTAGCTAATTAACACTACCATGTCAAACAGAAAAGCATTAACAAACGCTGTGTCATTCCACACTACTACTTACACGTTGGAGGCCGATTAAGCGCCTTTGCAACGTCAACCATGTTGACTATAACTGTCTTTATTCCATTTCCTTTGCCCTCCACCTAAAGAAAACAAATAATCTTAAGGTTAAATGTTTGCAGCAGCCAAACCCAGTGTGCATTTCCCATTTAACTACTCCAAAATTCTGCTTTGAAGTGCATCTCCTCCCAAGATCTAACGTGCACTTAGCGTAGACTGAAGGAGAGTGGACCCCCTCCCTGCCCTGAGTGGTCAAGCGTTATCATGACCCCTCTTTCCCCTCCTGGGAGGGCCAGCTATGGGAGAACAAGCCCTGCTCACAGCTGCTGCTTAGGAAGTTACCTTGGCAATCAGACGGGGCATTTTGTAGCGATAGAACTGATCTGAAACACTGCGGTTGACGTTGACAGACATTTTGCCTTATTAGTAGCTTTATCAATAAGATGAAGAGATCTTTGATTGCAGTTTTTTGGTATCTTCTGTCTGGAGAAGACGGGATGACATAAACGACTGCAAGAGTTCTCGGTCTCTGACATGAAAAAATTTTCGCCACTGAGGCTGTAAGGTTCTTGCTTGTATGCTATGTTTCCCCAATACAGGTACCAGTGGCTGCGCAACAGCTCTGCAAGTGTTAACACACAAGAAAATTTAGTTTAGCTTAATGTACATCAATTCACTCTTGCTACAAAGCTATACAAGGGATGATATCTAGGGTGAGGAAAAGAGTAAAGTACATTTGTTATGCTATGGCTTTCGTCAACCTATGGAACTGAAATCCATCCAGGTACTGCTAAGGAACTTTTCTTGAACTGCACCACAAAGCTTTCCACCTTAGTACCCTAGAACCACTGAACAGCTTACAACTACTTTTTAATACAATTAACTCCAGCAGCAGTTCTAAGGATCACTAAGGGCACACTCCTTGATTTATTATGCACACCAGTGACTTGCACCATAAGGGTCATGTGGTACGGTTTCAGGCTGAAGGGCACAGGAAATCAGGAGAAAGATTTGGAAATCCATTGCAAATTCCACATGATAGCATGAACCTATCACAAACTGAAGTCTGCCAAAATGTTGAGAAATACAAAACGACGCAGCAGCAATCTGTAGCCCAACATAGTTTCTACATGGCTTACCAGTTTTCAGATCGCAGTGGAAAAGAGTTGAAAATTACGTAATTCTCCCTCTCACTTATGGATTCTCATAGCAGCTTCTGTTGAGCTCTGACTCAACAATAAGCCTGATAAAGTCTGACAGAAGTTGCTTCACTGTAGAAAGCCTAGCAATGCAGAGGTACAGAGCAGTGCAGCAGCTTTTCCAGTTGATTTTTTCTTGGGGGAAAGGGAGGAGGGGGAGGAAGGGGAAGGAGGATGAATCCTATTATTAACGTTGCCTTGAGCAGTATTTACATATTTAAATTAGCACGTGTCCCTATAATCAGATATAAGAGTACTTAAGCCACAATTGGTTGACTACACAGGCAACCCTGACTACATAGCACGGCTATTCTGACACGTCATCATGTTGTTATCGTTAATGACAGAAGCGTTGACACATTAAAAAAGCCTTCTTAGTATTTATGTGGAAGAGCGTGCCTATGGTGCAACACGATCCGAGTCCCTCTGGTCGGGTTTACAACTTCTTTTCACAATAAGAACATAGACCCGTATGCGCCTTGTGTTCTACGTTAGCCCTGATACAATTTTACCCTTCCTCAGCAAAAAGTACACCGCGGACTCCGTTTAAAACACACCATTTCCTTCCCCAGGATGTCTAAAAAAGAGCCACCGCAAAACCTGACCACGTGTTTGCAGAAGTGCTGAGGAAGCAGCTCTCTCGGAGACCGAGTTCCCAGAAGGAGCGTACCGTTTTTCCCTCCTTCCAGAGCGCAGCATTTATCTGCTGCAGGCTGAAGCTCCCTCTCCTGGTCCCTACGACACCTCATCCCAAGCACCACCCCCCCATATGCCGTACGCGGAGGAAAGAGCGGGAAGGCACATCGACTCCCTGCCGCACAGCGCCGCGTCCCCGCCCCGCTCGCGGTGAGTCATAAATGCAGCAATTAAGCACTGAGTCAGCGCTGGGAGCCATGGGGGAGTCACCCCCGGCCGCGCATGCGCCGCGCCGCGGGACGGGGGAGCTCCGGCGCCCCCCCACAGCCCGGGCCGCCCCCCGAGTGT
>WBNO01021024.1:338671-540229 GCA_013400575.1 Peucedramus taeniatus
GAACAATAACCCCACAGCTGAAGATCTGCTGCTTTCAGAGTTGAGTTTTGTTGCGCGTTTTATGTTGTATCCCCCCTCCCCTTCCGCATTGCTTTTCTTCCCCCTCCCGTCCAAGTCCCGGACGCTTCGTTACACAAAACCTCTGCAAATACCAACCGTTTACCGACAGCCTGAGGCCGCAGCCCGGCCCAAACCGCC
The DNA here is from genome assembly GCA_013400575.1 of Peucedramus taeniatus. Taxonomy (NCBI): domain Eukaryota; kingdom Metazoa; phylum Chordata; class Aves; order Passeriformes; family Fringillidae; genus Peucedramus; species Peucedramus taeniatus. Next base: position 338,870 of record WBNO01021024.1, read on the forward strand.
CGCCCCCCCTCACCCCGCTGCCCTCACTCGCCCCAGCCCACTATTAGCACTCACCGTTTTCGTCCAATAAAGACATAAACCCAACGCTGCTCGCCCCGGGCTGCCGCGAAGCCGATTGTGAGAGGAGAACAGGGCCGAGGGGGCGCTTATATCCAGACGGAGAGGGAGGCGGAGGCGGACGCCGCAGCCTCCGGGTCCCGGCGTCCTGGGGCGGGCGGTATCACCAGGGAGAGCGGTGCCGGGCAATCTGCGGGCAAGACACAATCAGGAGCATCGTTAGCAGCGGCACCTGTGAGGGAGAGGGAGGAGGAGGGGGGAGAAGAGGGAAGGGGGGAGGGAGAGGCGGCGAGAGGCGCGCAGCTGAGGCAGGAGGGGCCGGCGGACGGGACCCGGCAATGGCTGCCCCGTACTCACCTCTAGAATGTTCTCGCTCCGACTGAACAACGCCAGAGCTGGGATCAATCAGCCAGCGGTGCGCCCCGCCCCTCACCATCGCCATTGGCTCACCGCTCGCCTCGCAGCGAAGCTATTGGCTAAGACCTCCCCGCTCCCCTCGCCTATTGGTGAAAGTCCCTATCAATCAAGGCTTTGCCTCCCTCCCCCGTGCCCTCCCCNGGGGCCGGCGGGGGCTGAGGGCGCTCCCGGGGGCTGAGGGCGCTCCCGGCTTCCTCAGGCCCCTCCGTCCTGTCCGGTGTGCCCAGACACCGCTCCGGGGGCCGAGCTACTCCCTGAAGGGCAGTGACCCAGTGTTTGACTTCTCAGCAACTCTGTTACAAGTAATAACACAAATAATTTCAAGCAATTAAGTTGCTGAATAAGTTGTTTTTTTCCTGCACAGCCGGCTTTCGGGGTGTGGGGAAGAGCCTGCTATTTAACCCCAGTGTCATAAAGGCTCAGCGTTGGGTTGCCTTACAAAGGATGACACAAGTGTCACATGCATGTACTGTGTTCTCAGTGGAAAATGCTGCCAACCCTATGTGGCTGAATTGGGACCCTGAAAGAAATGCATGCCTGGATTTATTTTCACGTAAAAAGCAGAAAACTTACCTCCTTTCTTAAAAAAATTGCATCCTTTCTTCCCTGTTTCTTGTTCTTTCCTATCTTCTTCCATCTAGACTCTTCCAGTGTCACAGGAGCTATATGTTTTGGGTATTTTAGAGTGTCACTAATGTTCAAGTGGCAAAGAGTTTTTTTCCTGACTGCGAATTGAGTAGGAAACCAGTTCTCCTACCCCTATAAACACTCCCCAGCAGAGCAATGCTCCTCAGTTCCTGTCACTGTCTTACTGAGTAATGTTGTAAAGCTTCTTGATGGCTCTGTGGGAGTGTAGAGGAAAAGAGAGGGAATGACAATAAAACTAGTAGTGACATTAAATAACGTTACATACTCTAAATCTCTTCCTGCCTAAAGTTAGTTTTGATGCATAGTTTTCCTGCCTGACTTTGATATCGCATTGGTGTGGTCAAAGGAGACATCCCTCCTGTTGAACCTTGAAGTGCATATGGAACATTTTTGGTCTGATATGCAGAAGAACTGCGCTCAGGAAGGTGGCTGATAAATAGTGTTTTCTTAGAAGTCAAGAAAGCAAGACTACTGCCACTTCCAGCAGCATACAGTGACAATAAAAAAGCTTTTTTCCTCACCTGGAGCAACCAGACATAAATGTGCACATCTTGGCATTTTCTGTCAAAACCCTCATTATGGCAGCTGCCCTTGCTGCATGTCTCCTTTCAGCATATGGAATAACTGGTTGTTCTGGCCAGGACAGTGTCCTGAAAAGCATCATGGAATGGTTTGGGTTGGAAGAGACCTTAAAGATCATCTAGTTCTAACCCCTCATCATGGGCAGGGACACCTTACACCAGAACAGCCACATCCAACCTGGCCTTGGACACTTCTGGGGATGGAGGGTCCATCATGTAAGTTTGTCTTGGACTTCACTATCAGCATTTGAAAAAGGTAAAAATTCTCCAGGATATGTTAAATGTCTCCTTGAAAAATGCACAACACCACTTTCTGAAATGAGAGTGAGTGTTAGGGCAAAATAAGGAAGCATCTCCAAAGTATGTGGGATTTGGCAGTTACCACGAGGGGGAAAAAAGTCATAAAAAAGTGTGAGGCGAGAAAAGCGCAGCAGAAAATCCTTTGCTGGGAAACTATGTGGCACATATAACTTGCTAAATGCCTCCTGTCTGTGGCTTTAGCTCGGTATTACAACACCTAGGGGGTTAATAAATTACAAGTGTTAAAGTATACTGTTGCCAACACCACTTAGTGAGCTGCTGGGAAAGAGACCCTGATTTGGTACTATTTGACATTATGAATAACTCTATTACAATAAATAGTATAAAGAAAGACAGTTTTAAAATATAGTATATAAATTGACAAAAGTTAAAGAGCTACCTTTTAAGATGGTGTTTCTTTTGCAAAAAGCAGGTCTCATCCAGGTGAAGTCACATGACATTCTCCTGCATTATGTAAACCAGACTAAAATTGTGGATCATTGACTTCATGGTGCCAGAAAATTAATTAATATTAAATGTTGGATTCAAAATATTTTTTACTGAATCTTAATATTTACATTTTGTTCATTTTAATATTTCATGGTATGGACAAGACAGAAAAATATTTTCTCTCCTCCCACTTAAAAATATCACAGTTTAATGAATCCTGAAGTTCATAGTTCACATTGCTTGTGTGACCTTCAAAATACAGACTGCTTGTGTACTTTGCATTTTATTAACAGAAACTATGCAGGTTTTATACATACTTTTGTAGATATGACATTTTAAATGACACTAATAAGTCAGGTTTTGCAAATGGTTTCATGTCTAAGAATAGGAAATTTTCCACAGTTGAATTCAGGGTGCTTCTCCTTATCACAGAAATGCTTTGTTATTGCTGAGTTCAGCCTTGAACAAACCAAGTTTGTTCCATGTTGCCTTAGCTGGTTTTTATTAGAAATAACCAAGAGTCAGTGACTGTGACAATGCAGCAAAATCAAAACTCAACTGAAATTCTTAACATATTTACCATCTTCAGAATTAGGTTTGTAATCTGAACAGTTACAATGTGTCCTTTTAATCCCTGATTGGCAACTTGTCCTTCTGTGGTTTGTTCAGCGAGTTTGTCCTCTATCATGGTGTGGCTGGCTGCAAACACAACCCTAATTCAACGCCCTCCTGGTAACCTTGAAGAATGTTTTGTCTCTGCTGCGGTCTGTCCCGGTGGCTGGGTCAGAGCTCTTATTTCATCCAGTGCAGGCAGGAACATCAGCACCCGAGTAAGGGATTCCTCCTCGTGCTGTCTTCACAGCTTTGTCTGTAATTTCAGGAGATGGAAGGAGGGCCAAGCTTATCTATAGTTACGTGGAATAGCAATAGCCTTTCTTCCTCCTATCTTGGCAATGTGTAGAGAAAGTTTAATTATTTACATGCCAGGTTGGAATAGGTAACCTTTAGGGAAGGGTGGGTCCGAAATCCATCGGGATGGACACTAGGCATTGATCAGTCACAAGGGCAGAGGTTAATTCTGACTTTACTGTTCAGGAGTCATTTCTGTCCAGCACCTCACTGGCCATCTTGGGAAGGTTCACTTTGTGAATTACTTTCTTTCCATGCTCTGTAGCACCACCATTCCTGTTAGCTATTATTAGTAGCTCAGGAATTAGAGAAAAACATGAGAGCAAGTGTGTGATGTTAGACACACATATAGCCATTATTTATGGTAGTTACTTTTGTTGCTTCTATTACTATGCAGAAATGCTAAAATCTCCCAGCTAGTGTTTGGGTCTGCACGCCCTGAAAGGGCTCAGTGTCAGCTGACAGCATGAGCTCTGCCCCAGATCTGGTCTTGTCACCAGTGAGGTTCCCTGAACCCTCCCTCTTTCTCTTCCAGTGTATGTCTGCCTATACAAGGGAGTCACCACAGCAAGGAGAGGCAAACAGCTTCTCTGCAGAATATAAATCAGTGTTTGATAGCAGTGAAGTCCCTGCCTTGGAGACCTATCTTTTCTCTGCGTGTCTCAGCAGTAAGTGGAAATGCTGGTGATAGGAATCAGGGAAGCCAGGTGTTCTCAGTTGGTCTAGGTAGCAGCTTTGGCTATGGGCCTAACTGGCAACCACTACCATTATCCAGCAGCTGCATGCCTGTGGTTGACAAATCTGCCTGCTACATTTATATGGTTGCTGAAAGAAGTGGATGTGGAAGATAAGGAGTCCCTGGGAATACAGCTTCCAGCTGAGAACATGCTGTCAAAGCTACCTGCCAGTTCATAATGCCCATTAGTAACCACTGCATTTACATTTCCCTGCTTCTTGTCATAGTCAAGCTTCAGACATCAAGATCTGCTTGTGTGTTAAGTTAAATCTCCCTTCCAGTACCATTTTAGCAATCTGCACTTCTATTTAATTAAAGGAATTGTTCAGGCCCTCTGCAGCGGTTGTGCTTTGCCCACACCCCCACAGATTAATCCCCCTTCATCCTTTTCCTTTTCCTTCTGATGGTCTGGCAACCAGTACTGTCATTATCACTATAGATTTCCCAGCAGATTTAATTCTATGTAGTAAAAAAGAGTAAGGAGTACTTAGAGTTGCCTTTTGGCTTCCTAATTTTCCTAAGGGAAGTGTATGGTAGCCCCTGGTATTGAGAGCCTATCTCCAAACCTCCTCCCAGTCTGGGGACACCCTGTGCTCTCACAGCCCTTCTCCTGTGAGCCAAAATGTGGCTGCTGATCTTGTTTCTAGGGGTCTGCAGTGCTGGGTGCAGCAAGTTTTGCTCATTTGTTCTGCCCATTTGAGCATGGAGGAGTTTCTTTGCTGTAGAACAATGCAAGGGCATTGCTGGGAGAGCTGAGCTTTGGAGGCTGTACTGAGGCCCTCGTAGGAATTAAGTCTGTGCTTCTGCTGGCAGGTCTAGGAAGAAGATAAGGCATCCCAGATGCTTGGGCTGAAAGGAAAGGAAAAGCCAGTTTTGAAGGCAAAGGAAATTATATGTTCTCCAAAAGAAAACCTTTGAAGGTGCTGCTTGGTTGGTGCTGTGCATTTGAAAACAGACAGACAGGTGACAGAAAATGTTTTTTTCTCCTAAATCTGATTTTAAATTCCTAAGAGTTGCTTCTCTTGCAACATTGAAGGTATTTTGCAGGGAACTATATGTCCTAGAGGATAATGTTGAATTTGTACATCATGGTTGAGAATTTGCTGCTTGTTTGGTATGTTTAACCAGCAGCTTGATTACAGCCAGTGCCAGCTGCTTAATAAAAACACAGACATTACCTTTTGTAATGAAGCAAATAATACATGACTGCCATGCAGTGCCAAAGGCTTTGAATGCTTTGGTGGTTTGCAGCTCAAATATTTATATTACTAAAGTAAATTGCCAAACTACAAAACAAAGCAGGGGGAGTGGTACTTAAATAGGAAAATAGAGGCAAAATCTTTGTCCTATGGTTTGCATATGCCAAATGTTATGTATGCTTAGGGTATTACACAGGCTAGTAGCAATATTAAACCAGCTAATAGCACACATGGTTTCCAAGAGTGGTGTAATAAATTCAATCTGGTTTTGGCCAGTGGGGATTCTTGGACACCTAATAAAACTGACTTGAAGCTCTAATAATGTCTCACTCTACCTGTGAATGTCACTGTGTTTGGAATTATGCAGGGGGTTCAGGAACAGGTAAATGGTGCTGAAGACACAGGCAGGTGCATACTCACACATAAACACAGTCACCACCATTGCATACATCTTGTTTGTTTAAGAAATGAGGCTAAAAATATCCTTGAATATGAATCCGGGTCAAACATGGTGCTGACTGCAAAGTCTAGCATGATTTTATTGACCTAATGTAGACTTCTGTTTTTGAGAATGACCAGGGGACACTGAAGGGAAAACTTTTTTACAAGGATTTTACTGCATTGAGCTGTTGCCAAAATCAGTTTTTCAAAAGTCTTAAGACAGAGTTGGGCCAGTGGAGGCTCAAAGGCATAATGTAGGGTGAATTTTCCCTTGAAGTTCAATGGTGTTATTTGAAGAGAAAAATCTTAAACAATCTTAGTGGTTGTTTGTGAGCTTTTTACCCAGGATAGTCTTAGGATACAAGCTTTCTTGAAACAGGCCTTTTCATAGAGTTGAAGGGATCTAAAATAAATGCTAATGATAACATTATTTGTGGCTACCACACTCATTTGGGAAACTGTGGCACCCACAATTGAATTACATTATGTGGTAGCTGTGAACATTTTGACACTGTAATTCTTTCAGAACTTGATTTTAGGATTCCAAAATGATTGTGTGCATGTAAGTGAGATCACATGTATAAAGCATGATTTGGAACTTAGTCTAATTTATTCTTATTTCACCAGTGTCCTTAAGATGCCTTTTTCTTAAGCCTTATTTGCACAAGTAATTTCAAGCACAGTAGCATTTTTGCTTCAGTGCCTGATGTAGACATGAGACATCTGAATAAGCTGCAACTTGTTGTTGCACAGTTCTCCATGGATTTTGTATCTGCTATGTCTTCTTTGCAGTAAATGGCACAAAGTAGGACTTCCTAAAGTTCCTCACAACCACTCCAGCCTCTAAAAGATGAGATACTCAAAAAATACTCTGGCTGTTTTCAGTGTTGTTTGCTGCATCTCACCCACGGTTAGTTTTTAATCATTCTCATGAATGATTTACTGTTCCCTTTCTATCATGTTACTTTTTCATTGTTGCCTTCAGCAGGCAAAAAGCTTTCAAAGGGTTCTTTAGGGCTTAATGTATTGTTTGTCCTAGATATTTGGCATGACTTATTCAGAAATGTGTAATAAATACACAGCTCCTCTCATTTCTGATTGTTTGCACATCTAAACCATATCCTTGTACAAGCCCTTGTGAAGAAAATTAACTCCACCTCAGCTGAAACCAGCACAGATGTTTGACAGATTAATGGATGACCAGATGATGGATGAATAGTCTCTCCTAGATGAAGTTAGGAAGGGTGTGTGGGTGCAGGTGGGATCTTGAAGGTCAAGTGTAAATACATGTGAGCTCATTCAAGTCTGTGGGGATGCAGCATTTTATACCAGTGGATAATGTGCTGGTTTAACTCAGACACTTTACTTCTGAGGCATCTTTCCTGGTACTGGCTTCGTGCACTTACCCCTGATTATGGATATAATACTTCTGTCTTCAAAGACATATGCTTATAAAAGGTTACTTTTTGTAAGTAGATATCCAGTTCTTTTGATCAGTTGAACCTAATGTGGCTAAAGAAAGCCTTTACTTTCCGTGTTTGTTTTCACTTTTTCCCTGGTGCACTGAGACAAGAAGAACTAGTACAAGGGGGTTTGATAGTTTAGTCTATCTGCTTTGATGGTAAGCCTCTGTGTGGGTCTATGTGCTCTGAAGGATGTTTACTAGTAGACAGTTGATAAAACTTCTTTTTATTTTATAGATAATGAATTGTGAATCTCAGTGCCACTGCTGCTCCCACAGAGACTTACAGTAAACAGCTGAGTCATACAGATGAAGCCTGAAATTTCTTCTCTCACAGATGTGATGGAGTCCCACTGAGTTCCTTTGCAGAGAGTCCTGAGCTAGTGAGTTCTGCACTCTGAAAAACATTTGGGTGGGCAGGAGGGTGAACAGTTTATCCCCTGCATCTTGTCCAGCTCTGTGCTAGCTCTGGTGCTCAGGAGGCATATGCTGGGATGTGTGCAGGCAGATTGCTCACAGCTCACTCACATCCTGGAGCGGCAGGGAATCAGGAAAAGTAGTGGTGGGCTGCCAAGTCTCAGCCTGCTGGCCAGGTTGCTTGAATGTCATCACAAACCTGCTACAGAGTGAGCCCCTCAGGACTTTTACCCTAGCAAAGGTCTTAAAGGCAGCTCTGTAACTGACTTTGGGTTGTGGCAGATTCACCTGATTTTTGCCTGTTTACCTATCGTGCTCCAGATCTGCAAATTGAGTTGTGTTTTCCATATTGATTCCAACCTATCTCAGTATACCTCCTGAGGGATCTTTGGGAGACATTATGAATCTTGGGGAGGTCTGTCTATCTACATCTGTGGACTCTGCACAGGGCTGTGGCACAAAAGGCTGTGCAATATATTCTTCAAAGACCTGCTAATGAGAACACATGAGTCAAAGGAGAGTTAGTAGTCATGGCTTTCCCACAGCGGTCTCTTTCATAATTGATAACTAATGACTGCTTCTCAACAAGTATATAAAAATACCAGATAAAACAAAGTTAGAGTCTTAAGCCTGTACTCAGGACCAGCTAAGCTTCATTTGCTCTGACCACTTTTGACAGCTCATGCATTGCTTGCATGGGAGAGCTGTGCTGGAGCTCTGAAAAGCCATATATGTCTTAACTTGTGTTCTGTGTCTTTTATTTTGTCCATCTCCCACTGGCAGTGACTGCACTTAAAGCTTTTTAGAGGGCCTGTCATTGTGCTGTCCATGCTGCTAAGGCATGGACAGACAGTATTCTGTTCTTAAATCCTGCTTTGAAAATCTCTTCATAAAATGTCCCTAGAAGAAACTTCTGGTTTGTTTATTTTGATTTGTCCTTTGGCTGTGGCTGGATGCCCAGTCATGGGCCAGAATCAAACTGGCTGAGTACCAGCACAGGGTAATTTGCAGCTCCTTGTAAGCGACTTCAGTTCATTTTGGCCGTGCCTCTGCAGCATTTCCCAGAGCCAGTCATCTGTGCTTCAGCTGATCGGGGTGCAAGCTGAACTCTGGCTTGCCTGGCTGAGCCTGCCAAGAAAAGCATTAGCTAAGCAGAAACAGTGTGTGGCTAGGGGCAAAGGTGAGCATGCATTAAGTATCCACATCTTGATACTAAAAGGATGCAGCTACAATCTAAACAGGGTAAAGGGCACCCAGCAGACAGCCAGCCGCCTGAGGTGACCCAGGAGTGCACGCCACGCTGCTTGCTGAGAAAGGCCTCTTTGTCTCTCTGCACTAAGCCTGCTCATTTTGAGTGAGATGCAAAACAAATGCAAGAAACCAAACTATATGGCCTTGATGACATTCTTCTGTTTCTTGGCATTGGTTTGTTGTGCTTAGAAAGGCCTTGAATGTGTGTATCTCATCCCCAGGCAAAACAGACATATTTGTGCAGCTGGATTGAACTTGCCCTCTCCCTTATATACAGTCTAGGGGATGGAAAGGGTGTCTGAATGCTGGGGCACCAGGTGAGAGACAGGATACACCTACTCAAGTTATTCATCTGTGTTTAGGAAGGAGTGAGGAGCAAAGGTGGGGAGGAGACCTTTAACCATCACCTACCCCTTTATCACCAGCTGTTGTCTGCCAGTATTTGTATTGCTTCCCTCTTCCCATTTAGATTACAGTTTGACCAGTGTGACCTGGATTTTCAGACCTTATTTTGAACACAGCTAATGCAAGTCTTGCTTTGGTTGAAGCCTTGCTGTGTCCATGAGTATCTCTCAAAGAGACAGGAGAGTGTTTCTTATCAGTTTTAGAGAGATAGTCTTATCAAAGTTCTTGTACTTCACCTGGATATGTGCAGTTCCTTTTTGTTGTGACAAGGTTTTACCACTTTGATAAATTACTCCTGCCATAGGCTATAGATAACAAGATAAAATAGACTTCACTTCAAGTTACAGCTGGTTTTCTTTTCAGACTGCCTTTCGTATCTATTTCTGCGCTGACAAAGTGGTCAGACTGTGGACCATGAAGTTGTAAGATTGAATGTGAGAGATACCAGCTCTGTGCTTCCCTGAGCTTTGACAGCATTCAAAAGCTTGGTTGTACATCTTGACTTCCATAACTACCAAATGCCTGTTTGGTAAAATAGTTTTCTTGAATGGCACATCCCATATCTGTATGCAGCTTGGCACTGTTTGGTAGGGTTGTATTGCAGGAACAAATGGCTTCCAGCTCCTGCAGCAGGTTCAGATCCAGCCAAGAGACATGTTGGGTGAAGTAGCAGTGTCCTATAGCAGTCCTGGCTGCTATTAGTGAAAGGCAATTCTAGCAAAACAAATGCTTATTTCTTTTAGTTGCCCCCTACTTTAGTGTCTGGTAGTGACAACCTCTGAGCCCATTGGCATGATAGTAGCTTCGGTCACTTTTGGAAATTTGGGATTGTGTGGGCTCAAAACCTCTGTCTTTTCCTGAGAAGGCTGAGATAAGTCCCACATCTGAGCTCCAATCCTGTGTCTTACACAGGAAAATTGCCATTTCCCATTAACTAAGGAGCTTTATAAGTTAAACAGCAAGCCTCTTCAGACTCTTTTCTTTCTTTGCTACTCTCATGTTCGTTCCCATTTCAGCTCCCTAAGGGGAAAACCAAATGTCATTTGCAGTTCACTGCTGTGTATTACATTTATTGCCCCTGTCTTGCTCTCTTTCAGAGCATGAACCCAACCAACCAACTTCTTATCAGTCTGACAGGCTGTGACTGTTGTCCTGGTGACCGGCGTAGTTGCACTATCATCATGTACAGAAGGCAAAGAGATGCCTCAATGTGTGGGTGTAGCTGTGCATGCACATGACATGCCAGGAAGCCACTGGGATACGTGAAGATAAGATCCAAGTCTTGGGCTGTGTATGTGAAAGATGAAGCAAAAACAAAACGGAGGAGCATGCAAAGTTAAAGCTGTGAGAGAAGAAATGGGGCTGTGTGTGGGAGTAGCAAATGCTCTGCTCTTCTCAGCATCTGATCTATGTACCCGTAACTCAGTGCAGTTGTATTTCAGAGATACTTGCCCGCCAGCCTGCTGTCTTTTTCTACCCACTCCATTTCTCCCATTTCTTACTTAGGTTTATGGACATGAGAGAGAATAATGCTAGTAACACTTATGAGTCACGTTTTCCATCCAGACACACCATGCTTAACCCATTCATACACATGTCCTTGTACAGTATTGACTCCAGTTCACTAATTACTCACATGAATCAATCAGACTGATTTTTGCAGTGCCCTGTCACAGATTATCTCCTAGGTGCTAACAGAAAGCCCTGCTTTGAGCAGCATATGATCCAAATGGATGCCAAGGAAAAACAGATGGAAAGAGATGGAAGGGAGCACAAAGAAATAGTGAGACATCATTACTCAGCACATAGGCAACGGTGTCAGCACACCAGCTGCCTAATGCTTGGGACAGCTTTTGCAGGCTACGTGGTGTGTTCTTGTTTTAATGTTGGCTGGTTCATGTAAATATCATCAGCTTTCAGCCATTGAAAAAAATGTGGGATGGGGAAACCTAGATGAAACAAATCCTGGCTTGTGCAGGCCATATGGTATTTAGAGGATAAGAACTTATTCAGGTCTTCTACAGGTGAAAGGAGTGTAGGAAATTTGGAAGTTTCTGTCCTGAGTGGAGACAGCTTTAACCTGCTGGGGTGAAAGTGGGGCACAGCCCAGGGGTTTATGTTCCATGTGTGGTGCCGTGGTGCTGTAGCTGTGGTTGCTATGGGGAAGGAGTGTCTGGTTAATCCCCAACCCAGCTAATCTTCCATAGCTAATTGAGAATTGAATACATTTAGTTTACTGTAAAATCTGGGCTTTCTGGACACTTATTACCAAGTATAACTTCACAGTCATCAACTGAGTTCTACATTAGAAACAGTGCAGAATGCCTTCTAGTGCAGAAAGAAGAGAAGACATGTCTGATCTGTTGCCTGTCTAGTTTTGCTTGTGTATTTATGCCCCCAGCATTGCCCTTGCCTGGGTTTGCTTATCTGTGACCTCCAGAGGCCTTGCAGCAGATAGGATGCTCTGCTAGACCTGCCAAATCTCTGCTCACATCTGTGTATTCCAAACAGCCTGTGCGTGGGGGCATTTCAGTGGGACACACTGCAGGCAGGAGCTGATGCAGCAGATCTGTCTCCTCCAAGGCAATGCTTCAGGGGTGGTCAGTAGGGAGAAGGAATAGGCCTGTGAACAACATTAGTCAGACCCTGTGCCAGGACTCCTGGTGGGATGTGCCACATCTTCTGGCTGAAGGATCAGAGCTCTGATGACTAATGAGGAGAGATTTAAATATGTTGTGGGGTGGATCTTCTGTCATGTAAAATTCATGGTGCTGGCAGGCCGTTCTTAATAAATAATTACCCTCTCTGAAGAAGACAAGTCCTCATTTCATGCTTGCAAAAAATAAAAAAGAAAGGAAAAAGGGATATTTAAAGAATGAGTCTGATGTGATTTTGAACTTGCTCTCCCAGCAGCTTTGTACTGGAATGACACATGAACATTCCCATGAGGAAAGGTAGAGTGAGGGGAACATCACTTTGGTGAGAGGAGGAGATGACTGGTGTTTTCTGTTTAGCAGGAATAGAGGAGTTGCATTTCTCACCTCTGCAACACCTTCAGCGTTCTGGGGTGGCTCTGTGACCTTCAGAGACATCATGCATGGTGCTGGTGGGACACAGAGCAGGCCTGCACCAGCTCTCCTGTTACAGCACAGCTGATAACCCAGCTCCCATTGCATCTTTCCTCTGCTTTTTTTTTTCTCCTGTGACTACTGTCCTGCACTCATCAGTACTTCTTCTGTTACCAAGATCAGACTGTTTTCCTTTGGGCTACTCATAACTTTCATGGGTGTTGTGAATACTGAAATTTCTAAGATACTTGTGAAAGTCCCATGTACCTTGAGCTAGTAAAACATGATTATGTAGCCCTTCCTTTGTAACATGAGTTCTTCCTCTTAAGGGAAGCCAGATAAATGAAGAAGAAGCTATTGTTTGTTGTTGTTACAAAAGGCTCTTGAGCTAAATGGGACTCTGGCACCAGCCACTAACTGCGTAATTTCAGGAGTGTAACTGAAATGGCTGGAAATCAGTTTTTGGTGCTAATGAGTGCACTGAATAATTGCTGCTTTCAGTTCTTTTTCAAGGCAAGATAATAAGACAGAGAATGCATGTGTCAGTGGCTGATTAAGTATATGTGGATTAACTGATTCCCCCCAAAATATGGTTACAGAAAATTCAGTGCAACATCACATGCAAGCTGTTGCAGGTTATAGATAGCAGAAGTCATCTGTATGTGAGTATTATATAAGGGATGGGAAAAAAATGGAAAATTTCAGGTGTAAGAAGCTGTTTTCATAATGTTTGTCCCAAACCAGTGGTTTCCCTGGGTTAGAAACATGTGGCATATCAATGTTAGATGATGGGGTAGTGAAGCATGGCTAAGCCTCCAGCCAGCTTGTATCAACCAGGCCATTCCAGCTTTCAGAACATGCCCCATGTTCTTAAAACATCCCTGTGCATTCCTGAGTGTCATTGTTCCTCTCTGTGTCTTAGACCCAGAGTTGAGTTCCCATGCTATGCCATGTGTAACAGGGCCTGTCCTTTCCCTGTTCATTTGTGCTGCTTCTGTTTGCAGAGAACCTGCTGTTCCCTGCCCTGCATGGAAGATGTAGTTTGTGTAACTCCATCTGCAGACTGGACCTGATTCTCTGTGGCAGCATGGTCTTGCTGGAGAAAGAAATATTATTTAGGGTCTGGAAGGTGAGTTGGATCTGCTCCAGTTGTCTTTGCCTGTGTTGCTTCTTTTGAAGTTCTTGTTTCCTTTTGCAGGTACCTGGATGGTACCAGCTGTTACCTGAGGGAGGCAGGATGCTTGGGATAGGAGCTTCGGGCTTGAGATCAATTTCAAAGGACAGATTAAGGTAACTTTAATGAATTTTAGAGTCTGCAATATGTTGGTGGATTACCAAAGAGGCACTTGAGACCCCCTTATTCTGGGGTAGCATGTCTTGGGCAAGAAACAGAGGCAGAAAGGGTGTCAGCAAACACTAGACTCTCGCAGCCAGCTAAACCTCTTCCCTTTTTCTGTGGCAGGAGAAGATTGTCCCCATGCTTTCATCCTCTCAGCAGCACATTCTGATGTCCCTTGTGCAGCTTTGAAAACAAGAACCAGAGGTGATTCCCAGCTGTGCAGAAGCTCTGGGCTGGTGGTGGTGTTCTGGGGAGGTTGGCAAAGAGGATTCTGTGTGGAACTTCCCTCCTGCTGAGGTGACTCACCCTAGCAAGCAACCTTTGCCAGTTCCATCTGCAGCCCATCATGGCCATGAGCCAGCAGCCATACAGCTGACCCCGTGCCCTCACAGATCATATACATCTGGTTTTTTCATGTGAGTGGAAAGTCAGAAGACCTGTGGGCCTGGAGATGGGTTCCTGAAATTCTTTGTTGTGGTTTATTTCTGGAAATTCAGGCTGTGGTTCGTCTGTTCTGACATATGCATATCAGTGCCTGGCCTACTCATTCTGAATTCCTCCTGCTGATGATGAAGAGAATGGGGTAGTGCTGGTATGCTGCTTGACTGGCCTATTTTAGATATCTGCATTCATTTGAGAGGAAGGACACTGCCTATTTCTTTGTCCTTTTTCTGCTTATAGAAGCAATTTAGACTATCAACAGAGATGTACACTTCTTCACACTGGCCATGCTAGTGGAAAGACTCACCTCTTCAGAACTTGAATAGTCTGATGACTTAAGCACTGGGCAAAAACTCTGGATTCCCCAGACAGGCCAGGTGAAAGCCAGGCAAGTAGAGATCTGGACACAGAAGGTCCTGGCTACAGGGGCCCTCTCTCCTGGTTTGTTTGTCCGATGGATATCTGTCAGGGCTGTGACCACTAACCTGCTGAATGAAAAGCTGGTGCAGGATTTTGTTTTTGACTTCTTTCATTTGTGCTAAGGAGGTAAGAAGAGCTCTCAGAAAGTAAACTTGAGTCTCTGGACAGGTTTTCTCTTCACTGAACTGGGCTCTCCTGCTGACTTTTGTCTGATTGCTGAGATCTTGGGTATATCCCTTCAGGAGTTGTGAAGATATGCATTTCCTATTATCCATCCAACTCTGCCTGATTCCCCATCTCCCATACCCCNATCCCTTGTTACCTGTGCCACTATCTTGCTTTTTCATATTCTCTCTGTGCTCTTGACTGGTTTCATTTGCTCATTGCTGCCTGTGCTTTGTTTCATTGACTGTCAAGGCATGCAGCCTGCAAGGTCTCTCAGTAGTCTGAATTTGCCTTTTAAAAAGAGGCCCAAGATCTCAGCAACCTACCCAAAGAACTAAAAAAACAAACCACCCCAAACAAGACAGACAGGAAAATATACAGTGGATCTTTCTGAGTGCTCATAAATAAAAGTCAGACAATCACATGCTTTTCTAAAAATAACACCCTTAGCAAGTGTTTTGGTAGGAATAATACTGACCTAGTTTGTAGGTTGCCCACGTGAAAAAAAAAAAAAGAAAAAGAAAAAGTTGGTGAGGAAAACCCATTGCCTGACAGAGTGTTTGCATTTGCTGAACCAGACCTGAATTAAAAGGTGCTCAAACAGCTCTTATAGTCTCTGCTTTGGACAATACTCTCGGGCACATGGTGTGACTCTTGGGGATTTCCTGTGCAGAGCCAGAAGCTGGAGTCCTTGGAGGATGATCCTTGTGGGTCCCTTCCAACTCAGCATATTCCACGATTCTGTGATTCTTGGTGGCCCCTCTGGAGGTTTCAGAGAAGAGGGGCTCAGGAAATGTTCAGTGGCAGCATGGCCCACAGCAGTCACTTGCCTTCTGTGTGGGCTGGATGTGTAAGTCGCACCCGTGTACTACAGTCAGCGAGAGTCCACATAAGCAGAAATCCTCTTCTGCAGCCTCAGTCTGGGATGTTCATGTCTGGAGAATGGGCAGGATATCTCTGTAAGCTGTGGACCTGAATTTGTGTATGCATGTTTAGCTTTCTGTCTTTGTCTGTGGCACAGATTGAAACATTTTGGTGTTGAAGGAAATGACCCTTGACTGCCCAGCTTCTGCCCACCCCACAGACTCAGTCTGTGCCCCTGTCCTTGTCCCTGTGGCCAGGACTGCAGCATAGCCCTAGGGCAGGAACTGTACCTTGGGGCATATGGGAGAGTCATCCCTGTCTGCCAGCTCCTTCTTGTCCCTTCTGAGTGGATATTATTCATGTCCTGGCCTGGACCTGGAACTGTGGGCAGCTCTTCTCTGTGAGCAGCTCAGCATCAGTGCCAACAGTGACAGCTGCTATCAAGGGCTGGTATCAAGGGAGCATCCCTCACAGTGATGGACACCCTTGGATTTCCTGGAAGTCACCCTAGGGGTCACTGGTCTTTCCAGTATTATTGGTTAATATGCAAGATTACTGAGATGGGCATGTGGAGAGGCCTGATAGGATCTCAGGGAGATGAGGGCAAAGTGGATCAGCAGCAAAGGCTGGATGAAAAGGTCCTTTCCCCAGGGATGACCCATCTTCCTGCTCCCCTGAGCCTACCATTATCTTGACATTATTGAGTGCCACAGGATGTGCTTCTCCTGTGTTGCAGAACTGGCAGAAGAAGTGTCCTGCATGGCTCACCAGTAGGACGTGGCATTGCCTTATTGAGGCTTCCCTAGGTTCCCAGGGGTGATGATGTGCTGAGTCTGCAGCTGGATCCCACCACGACCTGGCAGTGTAGGCTCAGCAGCCCTCTCTGGCCCATTTCCTCCTGGCGTGGTGTGAACCAGCAGCCCTTGATCCAGCCGGCAGGAGCAGCCTCCGAGCTGCTGGGAAGCTGCAGGGGGCTCTGGAGCAGCAAGCTGGGCACCCTGCTCTGTGGTCCTGTCCTCCACAGCCTTGGCACATGTCAGCCCCTCCACGAGCCGTGGCTGCCTGGCCTGTCACATCTGCTGTAAGGAGGGCTGTAGCCCTTTCCAGACTCTGAAATGAGAGCAGAAGTGTGTCGGGGAGTGTTCTGTGGGGATATGGATAAAGTTTTTATGGCAAACGGATGGCGTTGCTTTCCCTTAAGATTATATCCTCTTACTTATTTTTCCCATCTCTCATGATAAGTGATACATGAATTTCTGACTCTGAGCAGCCTTGATGCTGGGAAATGCTCTCATTCAAGCAGAGAATCTAGGTCAGCTGCTCATAAGAATAGATCAAGCCTTCACTGAATGCACTGGACAGACCTTCAGTTGGGTGGGTTTTTGCCTGGCTTGTTTTGTTCACAGAGAGCTCCAGAAGTTGACAGGCATTTTGTGGACAGCAGCTATAACATCCTGCCAGCAGGCTCGATGCAAGCATTACTAAATCAGTGCATCACAGAGGAAAATTAATACTATGAGGTATTAATTATGATTTTTCAAAAATTTTTAAACCTGAGATAGGGCCCTCAGTAATGAAGATCTGTATCTATGGTCAAGAGGATCTCATTTGTAAGAACATATATAATAAAAATGGAGCTTGAACTTTTTCTCTGATTTCACACCTATAAATAACTGCTTTTACATATGGCATCTAATTATTTAATTCTATATGCAGATTAGATAGTCATTTACATGCTGTCATCAATGACAGCAACTAATAGCACTGGAAATTATTTCCAGGAACATATGGTAATGCAAAAGGTCTTAAATATTAGTCAGTACCTGCCATATATATCTATATATCAATATCTCTCCCCATCTTTTCCTTTTAAAAATGTTAGAATAAATTAATAATCACAAGGTGCATCTGCTTCTTCTTGGAACTAGTTGCACCATAGAAGATCTGTTGTATTATATATTTTACATAAAATTGCAGTCCAGCTTGGAGTTCCTGATTGATCTGTATATGATGGCTCCTTAAGACAGGGAAGAAAGAGGAAAAAAAATGTTCATACACTTTTCTCCATTTTATTTACATATGCAGAGGGTGGGGAAGGCAGTTGCAGACATGAAGGACTCAGGTCCCACTAGTATGAAGTGTGATCCACAGACATTTTTATCCAGAAGATATTTTGCAGCTCTTTGGCCTTGCTTTTGTGTAGACTAAATTGTTACCCATGGTAAGGTTAATAGGAACCAGGGATAGGGAGTGCCCAGTTCATCTTCTTGTCCTCATCAACAAAATCAGTGCAGTCATCTTTTTCCTGATGTAAAGCAAGTTTTGAACATGAAAGCTTATATTTTTGATGCTATTTTATGTGTTTTGCCCACATGTGTAAGGTATATTGAACTGTGAAGAGGGGGTAGCAGCCAAGGAGACCTCAGTGAACATACAACCATTACTGGGCTTGGAAGCTCCACATTAAAACCTTGTGCAGAAAATACCATTATTGACCCATTTATTTAAACAGACAAGCTCCAGGGCAGCTGCTTGAAAATCCAGTGATTCTGTGCTGTGTCAAGACCAGCTGTGTTAACTTGGTTTGCAGTTTGTGTGACTTTCAGAGGTTATTGACTCCAAGGCATTTGTTGCCATGTAGTCATGGAGGGTACAAACACCACGCTGCACCACTGCTTCCTGCTCACTAGACAGATGTGTACAGTCAAGAGGCTGAATTTGAAACAAAAGGAAATTGTTTAAGTTACTTAAATTCTTTTTTGCAATGTGGCCTTAATGCTCTTTTTAAATTAATTTTCAAGAGTGGCTCTTGGCTCTTGACAACCAGTAAAATCTAAGAGATCTTAGGTCCTAACAGCGCAGATAACGTGCTTCATGATGGGGAAAAAAATAGCAATTCCTTTTAAAATTTGCTTGATAATTTAGAAACATCCTCACAAGTCACCTAATTTTGGTTCCTTGAGGACTACATCTTCCTCCTTTGCAGGGAGAATCTTTCTGTGAGCCATGAAGGCGGCAGAGTGGCTGTGAAGGAGGCGGCAGGGGAACAGTGCCAGTGTGCTGGCAGTTGGTGCTGTGCAGCTCTTGGGAGCTGGGCTAGTGTCTCTGGATCTTTATATAGCACTGCCTCTACTCTGCTGAGACGTGGGAGGTGATGGAAAGATGAGATACATCCTGATACTGACAGCAGATGCATGCATTACAAATGCTCTTCCCTTTCCTTTACCTTGCCTGTTCCTGATGCCTCCCTCCCCAGGTTTTGCCCACCTCTTGTTTTCTTGGTATTTCTTTCATTCCTGTAAGACAGGAATGGGTGTGAAAATGTTGAAGACCCTCAGGCAGCTTCCACATCACGAAACAGTGCTGAATTTTCTACTGCCATTTCTCTTCTAAATGCTTTTCTGGTTTTGGAAGAAAACACAGTGATGTAGTGTAAATGTTTTATCACCATGTATTTGGGAAGCCTGGTTTATTCAGCCTGAACTGATGCTAATAAAAATTTAATGCTTCTCTTTGTGC
This sequence comes from Peucedramus taeniatus, assembly GCA_013400575.1. Taxonomy (NCBI): domain Eukaryota; kingdom Metazoa; phylum Chordata; class Aves; order Passeriformes; family Fringillidae; genus Peucedramus; species Peucedramus taeniatus. Next base: position 357,959 of record WBNO01021024.1, read on the forward strand.
TCATGAAGAGTTCCTCCCCAGGGTATTTTTCTGAAGTAGTTTCAGAGGATGATTGGCTCTCTCCTAGGACCCTTTTGGGTGCCTCTTACTGTAGCAAGTCCCTCATTGTAGCTAGCAAGCTTCAGTGCTAAGATTGCAAAAATCTTTCAAAGCAGACCTTTTAACAGTGTGATTTGGCATCCTGGATATCCTGAGCTTTACCAGGGCTGGTGGCTAAACCAGGTTGCTGCTCAGTGTGGGGTGGGAATGGAGTTCTTGCTCAGGTTGTCCAGAAGCGACAACAGGAGACACTTTGTGCTGAGCATTTCTGAAGATTGTCTATGCAAAAGCTGATCTCCTTTCTTTTACCTCCTCTCCTAAATTACCTGTTCATCCATGAAGATGAGGGCCCTGAGTAGCGTTGTTAATATACTTCACCCCATACCAATAAATGTATTAATATATTGATATATTACTACATTACATATTAATATGTCAATATGGTAATATAATAATATATATTAATTTGAATATATTAATATATCAATATGCCCCATACAGTAGCTCCTTTGTCAGTGCAAGTGCACGGGGAATTCCTGCCTAAGTTTGTAGCCAGATACACTTGCAGTGAATGTTGAGGGGAGAGACAGTTGAGTTTTGATATTTTGTCAATATTGAAATGTGCCTGGCTCCTGTCAGAGGTCTCAGGGTGTGCTGGCAGCTGATCTGTAGATGTGATTTTTAGCCTCCAGATGGTGTCTGGCAGATGTGCCTATGGGGCCGTGTCAGTGCACTGGGAGTGAAACACTGAAGACTGCAATTTACACAATCACTGGCCTCTTGTGGCAGCAGAAAAAGCATGTAAATGATGTCATGTGGATTTTCAGTCCCAAATCTCTGCATATGCTGCTCTATGTAGGACTGTGGGTACAGATGTGTGTAGGAAGTTTCCTCTGAAGTTGAACCTAAAGTTTTTACTGCTGGAGAGAATTGATGTAAAAGTACACAGAGGAATCTTGTTGATCTAAGGCAAATGAAGAGACTCAAAATTTTAGGCTTGTCAGTCCAAATGTAGATGGAATATTCATAATACAAACTTTCCCAAAAAAAAAACCTTCTGGATAAAATCATGGATCATCTTGAAATGAGACATGGTAGTGGTTGAGGTAATGCATTCTTCACAGCACTAGGCAAACAATATCCATGATTAATTTTTTTAAAAAGCTCTTTCCATTCCTAGGAGACCAAGCAGCATTTAAGTTGTAGATTTCCTCTGGCACAGCTGCCCTTGAAGATTTCCTTGGATAACTTCAGATAACTCATAAGATTAGAAACCAAGCTGTTGGGTGACTGCTCTTTGACATGATCAGACTGGCAGCCTGCAGTGCTGTGGTGTTTTATGTGGTAGAAAACTTTGTTGAAGACTAAGTTGCTACTCTGAAAAGTATTGTTTCAGTCTTTTCTTACTATGTGGATTAAGATATTCTCAATGCAAGGATTTTTAGGGCCACATCAAGCACTTCCACTGCTTGACTCTCTACAGTTCATATTTAAAATTTTGAGGATTGTGTATTTTATTATTACTACTATTGCCATTTTTGTCAAAAGGGGAAGCATCTTCCTAAAAGCAATCCTTGTTTCATTATGAAAAGAAAGAACAGAATTAGGCAAAATCCCCAGAAATTAGCTAAAAATGTTCTAAAGGAACAGCAAAGTAGGTTACTAATTAAGTGAAAATTGAGGTCAGTTCGAAATGGGGTTCTCACAATCAGAGGAAAAACAGAGGCAGTGCAAAATTTTATATCACATCCAATGTTATGTTTCAGTGTTCAGGGCAGGGGAAGGAGCAGTATCCAATTCTTTGGAGAACTTATCCTTAGGGCTTTAGTGTGGATGCTGAAAGTGCTGGGACCATGCAGGGTCTCTGTCAATCCATCTGCCTGTCCTCTCCTCGTAAACCAAATTCCTCCAGTTTCAGACAGATCCAGAGAAGGACAGAAGTTTCAGATTAACTCTTTCAAAATGGGAGAAAAATCAGTGGCTGAGCAGAGAAAAGCTACTCAAGCAAACACTCTCAGGAAGAGAAAGGAAAGAGAAAGGAAGAAGCTTTCTTCTTTCCATTTTGCTCCAAAATTGGTGGCACAGATCTCGGGCAGTGAGAGGTTGCAGCCTGGGGCTGGGAATCACTCTAGGGAAGCAACTTAGTTTCACCTGTTGCTATAGGAGAGGCTGCCTGTATTTAAATATTTGTGGTGCTTTATTTACACATGCACACAGGTTATCTGGGGAGTACAGGGGATTTGGTGAACACCAGAGGCAAGGAAACCACGTTTGTGTACCTTCAGACTGAGCTGCCGGGTGGAGCCTCTGATATGAAATAAAGGCTGAGTTCGTGCTGTGTTCTCTTCCTTAGCAGGGGCACTGAAGGTCTATCCTCTCCCCAGATGTGTATGTTTATGAAGTGTGTACAGATGTACTATTTTGTGTGAGCCACCTTCTCTCAGTTTGGCTAAAACTGGCTTTAAAACTGGTTAAAACTGACTTAAAATCGACTCTTGTGCATTAGGGCAGGGCATCACATGAGTACAGAGATACATGCAACCTCTGGCTGTGTTGTCTTGTTTCCTTAGAAGAGGAGTTACCCTTAGGAAATAAGAATTAATGTATTCTTTTCACAGATGATAAACATCTGACTGTGCACAATAGGCAAAGTCACCTCTTGCACACAACTGTGATGACAATGCCTGCTGCAATGTCAAATGTGAGGGGAAGGTACTTTTGTTTTTTTGTTTGTTTGTTTTGTCTCTCTCCAAAAAAGCCTATCTTGCTTGGAATAGAGACTTGCTCTTCTTTGATTGCTGATGAAATCAAAGGTGCTGTGTGTGAGTGGAGGAGCACATTGTCTGACTGCAATACAGCTTCACAGAGTGGTTTTGCATGGATTTATATCCTAGGAAGCCAACATCTTTCTGTGCCATATTCTGCATGTCTTTTCATCATAATTAATATTCCTTTCTGCCATGTTTCATGCCTTTGGTTCAAAGCAGTGGAAAGCACCAGCATGTTCTGGAAACAAAAGAAGGAGGTGGAAAACCTCTCTCTCCAGATACTGCAATCCACCTGTCTCTTAGGACCAAGTGTGTTTCATACAACAGATGCTACTGAACACAAAGTTTCCATTGTCTATGCCTGACTGTGCTCATGTAATGTCCCTGCAAAGCAAGCAGGGACATCACTGCATTGCTGGAATTGGAATATTAATGTAATTAGACTCTTGCAAAGTAATTTAATTTGTAGTGCTAATGGTGAGACTTCATCCCATTAGCATCAGGACCAAACACCTATTGTTCAAGTCAGGCACACAATCCACTTGTATGAAGAGATTTTATCTATATAGGCAGAAGAATTGGGAAATAGCAAGATAAAGAGTTAAGTCAACAGGAAAACAATATAAAAATTTCTCCAATATATTCACTTGTTTAATGGAAAATCCCAAAGACAAAGGAGTTACAGTTTATCTGAGACAGGAAGACAGAGTCTCAGTGATGTGGGGAGGCTGTGGACTTTCCTAGGAGCCCCAGGAAATAAGGGAAACTCCTGAATGCTGGGGGTGTTCCTAGGAGACAAATTGCTTCTCTTTCACAGTAAGCATAGCAAGGGTCATGGCAGGGAGAATGACCCTGCTAGGAACATCCCACTGTGGATAAATGGAGGCATTGAAACACCAGGAAGAAGAAGAGGGCTGGCTTCCAAGAAGTGGCTTTGGAGGAAGAAGAAAGTCATTTGGTACACCTGACAAAGGAGTTTGTTCAGAAGCAGAAGTGTCCTTGTTCTTGGTCCTGTGTCCTTGTGGTTTCCTATTGCCCCTCTTTCCTTGGAATGGCTCCCCTTGGGTGAGCAGCTCAGGAGCCCATGGAAGGAGCAGATAAAGCTGTGCAGCAATTCATTTGCACAAAACAATGATTTTGGACAGCAAAAGATCCCCTTTGAATTATATAAACTCTTTTTGAAAAACCTCTGTTCTATTTTGGTCTCAACACTTTTATGTGAAGGTGTAGCTTCCCTGTGAGCTCTGCCTGTCTTGTCATAACACCATCCATGGGAGCCCTGTGGCAGATGATGTTCCTAGAGATTCAAATCATCCCCATGTTTTAACTGCAGAGTTTTAGCCTGAGCAGTAACACAGCATTAGAGATGGGGGAGAGACCTGTAGACCCTGCATGTGCTGTAAAGGCACACAGGCCCAGAAAAGCAGGCTGCTGGTGGCCCCTGGGCAGCTCCCTTGTGCCATGCCCCCTCTTGCAAGAGTGCATTCCCCTCAGAGACAACATCCTTCAACCCAAAGCAATTGTGGGCAGGGGGTGCAGAGTGGGTGACAATGCATTGCTGGGCTTCCTGCTGCTGCTGGGCTCAGCACCTTGGTCAGACTGACCATTCCCACCCTCCTGTCCCTTTGCAGGGTGCTCCTGGCTCCCTGCTGCTGGAGGCCGTGCCCTGCTCTGCCTCAGGTTGCTCTGGTTTGTGGGCAAGGGTAAAGCAGGACAGAGGAGCCATGTGGGTTATTGGTGCTGCAGTGCTCGGTGGACTGTGCCCTAAGGGCCCTCTCATCTTGGGGAGTGCCTGACATTCCCTTGATTGAGTGGGCTGAGTGGTCCATGGAATAAGAGTTGGTCTAGCCTCAGGATGTCAGTCCATCTCTGCAGTCACTCCCTGCTTGCCACAGGCGTGTATTGTATTCCCTTGAAAGAAGCTTTCTGGAAAACACAGCAATTCCCACACATCATGCTGCCACAGTTTAGGGCACGATCTGCAATTGTAAGTGTGTTCAAAATCTGTGTACTGCAGAGAGTCTTGCCTTCAGGACTGGCACTTTGACATCTAATTTCCTTCCACAGAGAAGTCTAGGGAAATGGTTTTTGTTAGAGACGGGCTTCTTGGAAAAATGCTGATGAAGTGAAACATAAACATATTGTGTTGGAATTTTCATTGGGAAAATATTGCTGAAGGGTTTCAGCACGCCTGGAATGCTTCTCTCAGTACTGACCCTCTTACTCCATTTTGTCTTCATATACTGTGCAGCTATAACATTCCAAATGAAACATTTTAACTTCAGCCGATTAAAAATTAAGGTAAAAATGGAATGTGCATAAAGCCTCTCAATTTTCAATTTTATTCACAAGCTGGGAAAACACTGTATTTTGCAACCTCAGTATTTCCTACTGGCAGCAGCTCAAATGTGTGACCACTGCTGGAATTTCTGTTTCTCTTTCCAAATGAAATGTGTTTATTTCCTCCTCCCTATTGTTACTAATGAATCAAACGGCTTTGTGATAACATGCTGGTGGAATTAAGCACTGATAAAAGAGAGAGATAAAAGAACAACATAACATTTACTTGGTTTCCAAGTAGGAAACTAGTGGAATTTTACTATCATGAAAATGTAGAAAATATTGGTAGAAACTGCAAGCATTAAACCCAGAAATATGAATTAACATATTTGAAACAGTCTAGATGATATGTGGAAAAATCACCCCTTAAATTCCTACCCCTGAAAACATTGTTGCATACATCTTGTAATAATTAATACAATCCATCCTCAGCTGATGAAAATCCTCAAGTTTTTTATTTAATCTTTATAATAATGGAGTGGAGAATTAAGCCCAGTTTGTAATTCTCTTGTAAGAAGGGCGTGGTAAGGACAGCATTTCAACTTCTCTCCAACTTCTCACAGCAGTGTAGGGACTCAAAAAAAATCTATTTTAAATGCAAGCCCCTGGATTTAAAGGATACCTTCTGTGGAGGAATTTTTTCTGTGGTTTAAGGTCAGAACCTTTTGCAGCCCAATACAGACCTTGTGCTAAGCAGACATACAACTCCTTTTTCTTCACTTGTGGATATTGGCTGGTGAACTGATCCATATGTGTGCATACATGTGTGGACACACACACATATATGGTGATTGCTGCAATGTTATGCCATTTATATCCATGTGTGTATATAGAAATTTAAAATAATACATAATAGTGTACATAGTTGCTGGAATATTGCACATTCCAGAAGGCTGAGATTGCTCTATCTCCTCTGAATGGTGTTATTAAAACCTGGAAACCAACACCCATTCTCTGGGCCTTCACATCCCTGGTGGCTCGCACCAGGCTTGCTGGGAGGTGAGGGAAAACTTGGCTCCAAACCCAGATGTGATCTCCCTGCCAAAAAAAAACTCATGTGCAGACTGGGCATGCAGGGTGGGTGGAAAAGGATGTGTGCTTCACAAAAATTGTTACTAATCAACTTCCTTAAACTGATATAATTGTCATCAAGATAACTGGCAGTACAAGGATATTTTAATCGTTTAGAAAATACCAAAAATCCCCCTGGCTTTCCCCCAGTGGTTGTGGTTAGATTGTGTATGAGGTTTTTGACATTATTTACCCAGAAGAGGGAAGGATTACATAAGAGGGCTGGAAGCCTATAAAAATGTCCTCACTTGGCACAGGCAGGAACCAGGTTAGACTTTTTAAAGGCAGCTGAAGCCTGTAGCTGCACAGAAAAGAAATAAGTCAGAAGAAGAGAGAACTTCTAGAGAAGACAGACACTAAGATTACTTTGCATAGAACTGTTTCTCATGTTTTCTTCTGATAGTATTCCCAGTTGGACAGAAAGCCCCTGAATCTGCTTGGATCATGCAGAAGAGAAAGCATTCCTGGGCAACCTTTGTGGGAGGAGGCAACAAGAAGGGGGAGAAAATGGCTGGGGAAAATGCAAGAATGCTGCCCAAGGCCACACATGAGGAGAGAAAGAAGCAGGAGGAGAAAAGGAAAGGGAAATTGAAATCCTTGGCAGGCAAATTGCTGAAGACTGTGGTTGGTGGGAAGGAAACAGCGGAGAAGGCTGGTGCTGAGGATGTGGCAGGGAATTTGCTGAAGAGGCCAACTAGTAGGAAAGGAGTGGAGAGAGGGACGCCTGCAGGTAACCTTGAACTTAACTCTGGGTCCAGGCCTGGATCTTCTCTGCCCCTCCCATCCTGCAGGCTCTTGTTTTTCATCAGCTTCTGGATTAGGTGCTTTCCACTCTCCTCCTCCCCATCCTTCACCTGAATTCTTGTCCCTTCTAAACCCTACACTTGTTACTCTGGACAGTTCTGTATTTCACTTTTTATTTGCTTCACAAATGTTTCTCTTTACTGTTCTTATTTTTATCTCTGCAAAGACTCCTGATGTGTCTTGTGAGAATGATGATGTACGTGTGACTGACACCCCAACCATGTGCCTGTGCTGCTCCTCCACAGATGGGAGGGGGAGGTGGGGTGCACACAGGCTGGTTGTGCCAATTAAACATTTCCCATGTGTTGCAAGTATTGAGGCAGGATGGGTGCAGCTTGTAGGCCCCTCCTAAATAACTTGCCAGTTGCTTTGCTGAACATCCTTGCATCAACCCTTCTCCATTTCATGTCATGTTCCTACCTCCTCTTTGATTTAATTCTTACTTCACATATGAGATGTTTTCATAGAGGAAAGGTAGGAAGGATATAGGCAGAACATAGTGGAAGTTCATACTCCTTTCATTCTTCACTCTACATCCAAAGTTGTATCCTGAATTATTTAAGTCCCACTGCTTCTGGCTTTACTTAACTTTCCCTGAATTCTCATCAAGTTTGATTTGTCCTCTGGGCTCTGCTCCAGATACCTTTGGCAAACTTTAACCCTTTATTGCTCAACCCTGTAATCTATAAAACACGTGGAAAAAGCCCTGCAGCTCTGTGCATCTGTTGTGAGAGGACATTTAACTCTTGTTGATTGACTGGATGTGCTAGGTAAGATACATTGGAAACAAGCAGCACTGAAAATTTCCCTTCCAAGGGATCTTTTAGCACTTTGGTCTGCCAGGGTTTCTGTAGAGGAGGCAGAGAATTCCTTCCAGGCTTGACTTTCAGCTGTTGGCTTGTTCAGAAGATGTCCCTTCTTTAATGCTTTCTTCTGGACAGAAGGTACATTTCTTAAGGAAATATTGTTATGAAAGGACCTTCATTGCTCACATGAGGAGGTCTCTGGAATGATGGCAGAAAGCCACAGACTGATCTGCAGGCTTGGTTAACCTGCAGGAGAAAGGATGAAAGAAATTTAGAAACAAAAAAGTGCTTGCCCTGAGGAAACGGAGAGGTGCTAGTGCTAGACCTAAAGGGGGCTGATCTTGAGTAGATCCTGAGGAATTCTAGAATTCACATAAACTAGATACTTCATAACTTGGATATTAAAGTGATGGTCCTATAGACAAGTGAACAAACAACAAGTTTTGTTCTTATTCTGTTGCAGAGGAAACCATCTGCAGACTCATTGAGCAAGGAAAATTTTTGGAAGCTTGTGATCAAATTAATAATCTGGAGCATTCTGGAAATGATGGTATGGGAAAGTCTGAATCACTTTATGTGCTGCTGGCTGAACGAATGTGGACTGTAGTGGGAGAAGCACTCAGTGGAAGTGATAGGATGCTCCTGGAGCCATTGCAGTCAGTGGGGGAAACACTGAAGTGGGAGAAGCAGAAGGAAGCAGAGTGGCTTGGCAATGGCCTAGAGACAGATTCTGTTTCCACCTGGATCCCAAACTTCTGGAGAAAAGATCTGGAGGAAAAGCTAATGCAGTACATGACTGCCCAGATTCCCCTGTTTGCTTCCTCTACTAACACAGATGAGACTGCACTAAAACAGCACCTGAGTCACCTGGAAATGACATTTCTCCCCAGCCTGGAGCACAGAAGTGATGTCTTCAAGGAAGCAGGATTGCTCATCACCTATGCCCGCTGCTGTCATGCCTCTTTGTGTTCTCACCTTGCCACACTTACTGACAGAAACTGTTTCAGCTTCAGCCAAAGCCTTTTAATTTATGGATGGATCATTAAAATGTATGAAAGGTATGTCTGAAGGGTTTTTTTTTCCCCCTACATTTTTCTGTATCTCTACTTTTTGTTTCTGAGAACAGTCCCTGCTTCCTGATAACACAGTGATGATCAGGACTCTTGCTGAGTTTAGGTTTGCCCACTGCCACTTTCACCTTCTGTGCTCTCAGAGCCAGAGCCTTTTTTCATTGCAGACCTGCCTCTTTCTAAATCCTTAGTACCAGATTCAGGGGTTCACCCGAGGTGGGCAGGTATTTTTCTACTGGACTGCTGTTGGACATGCAGTTTTCTGCTTTATTGAACAATTTCTTTCCTTGCATCAAGCCTGTTTTAACAAGGTCCATAATACTCCAATTAACCCAGAGTAACTTTCCCTGGCCTTTATGTCAGCATGGTGCCCTATGGATTTCTCTTGTTCTGCCTTTGGTTCTCCCACTGCTTTATCTGGCTTGTAGTTTTCCCAGTTGTTTCTGTATTTCCTTCATTAGTGCTCAGATCACAGGAAAAACATGTAACAGATCATTAAATTCCTGTCCAAGTTTGGGGGAACAGATATGGCTTTCCCTCTGAAGAATGGCACATCTGGGGCTCTTTGGCCCAATGTGAATTCAAAGCCTGTGGGTGTCATCAAAACCCGAAACTTTCTTGTGATTTCTTTTTTTTTTTATGCTGGATGAGGTGTTTGATTCTCTGTGTCAGTGGTTTAATTGATACTCAGCAGCTCAAATCTTCTTTTGCCTTAATAGTTCTCAGCCTTTTTGGATTATATGATTGTTTTCATCCAAGCCCACAGCTTCTCTGTTCCTTGTATTAATTACACTTACAAACCCTTGATTAGCTCATTAGCAGTTCATCAGGTGGTCTCTTCCCCCAGCCAGCTGCTGAAGGAGGGAGGCAGAGTGGTGGGTACACACTGGCCATCATCAGGCCCATGGTAGATGTGGTCAGGAGGCATCCCTTTTACTGCTGCTTTTAAAATGGTAAAACTTTGGAGTAATGGGTTGATGAAATATTGAAAACTTTAATAAAATTGAAGGTGAAAAAATCATGTAATTTAATTATATGAAGAAAGGTCAAATATAGGAAAAAAAGTATTATATAAATGCATAATTCCTTCAAAAAAAAAAAAAAAAAACAACAAACAAGTAAGACCAGTGACTGTATTAGTCAGATGGTAGTGAAAAAAGTGGAAATGAGCAGAGATGCCAGACTTCAGCATTTGATTTTTTCCTCTCTAAATACAGTTGCAACTTCTATGAAAGCTCATGCATAGATGAGGTTGTCTTGGTATATAGCTGCTTCCTATTCCACTCAGAAAGAGTATGTGACACTTGCAAAATTGTGCATTCATGCAAGTGTGCTTGGGAGACTCTCCCCAAGCTCAAGAAGGAATTGAGCAGCAGCAGTGAGGGAAGGGGAGAGGGGAACAACAAGCAAAAACCTTAACTTGGGCAGCAAATGTAGGAAGAAGGAAAAGAAACAGCACAAAAGAAAAGCTCACTAAAGGCCATTGTAAAGATCATCTGCTGTGCTCTGGCTGCCCAAGCTTGGCAAACACTGCTGGGCTCTTGCAGGGCACCCTGTTTGCTTAGCGTGAGGCTGTGGTGCCAGGCAGGCGATGCTGCGGACCCGCGGGGAGCTGCCCCTCTGGCTGAGCTCTTGTTTCTGTGCACAGAGGCAGCCAGGCATGTGAGAGACCCGGGCACAGCCCCCAGCACAGCCTTTCCCTTGGTGCACAGTGCCTCGTGTGGATTCTTTTGAAGACTGAGGAAAAGTTACTTGCAATCGCACGGGTAAGAACTCAGGAGTTTTATCCCAATCTGCCAGTTTTATTCCTGTGGTCCTAAATTAAGGAGTGCCCTTGTTAAATAGCCAGCTCTGCTTAGGCATGTGTGAGTCCCAAGGTCTCCATCTTGACTGAGTTTCATTGCAGAGCCCAGGTGTGAAGATCCATGATTGTCTGCTGCCAAAGGGAGGCTGCCCTGTCCTTGCTGCTTAGCAAGGAAATGCTGGGATATTTGCAAATCTCTGTTCACCCCATTGCTGTATATTCAGAGAGCTGCAATCTGCTCTGCTCAGAAGCAGAGGAAAGGGAGACTATGGGTGAAACCCACTTCCTTATTGAGGGCCACTTCAAAATGTTGTTCATCTTCTCTCCACCTGTGGATGATCCCATCATGTGCAACAGTTGGGGTTTTTTTACAGCCCCTTTGCCTCATCTGTGCAGGATATTGAGGCTGCTAAGTTTGCCTGTGTGTGGACCCCTCACAGTCCTCTCCAGCCTGTTGAACTGATACTGCTGATGTTAGAGCAAAGATTATTTCCAGAGCTCAGCACAAGAAAATGTGCAGCTGGTGCCCACCCAGCAGCCCTCCACAGAGAATCCTGTGATGTGATCCCACAGGTGACCCCAGCCCTGTGGCTGCAGCATCTCTTTCTTTTCTCACCAAAGTTCTCCCTTTGAAGAATTCTGTTTAGACATGTGGAATACAAATGAAGCAGGGAAGATGTGTTGTAGCAACGGGGAGTTCCAGAGGAAACCACGTTATTTGGAAGACTCAGCGGGGCCTCTTTTATTCAGCTGAAGCTGAAATGCAACAGCAGGAGTTACCACACTCAGCTCTCTTGCTTTCCATTTCCACCAGTCCCTGGGGAGCAGAGGAGGGGAAATTCCATGGCAAACTGCTGAATCATCCCTGGGAAAGTACTCTAAATTGCAGAGATTTTCCTCAAGAATTATTCCCTGAAAAACACGAAGGTAGTCACAAACATGGGAGTAAGAAGTGCCAGCTGGTGACAATGTGCTTAAAGCCTACTGGTTTCAGTGTTTAAGTGTCTTTATGGGCTGTTTTTAATCATTACCCTGGGGAAGACCATGTGCTCTCAACCTCTTTTTTTAGCATTTGTTTCAATGAAGGAAGTGATTTAATTCAGGGTAATGCCACTGAGGTTATCCTAGAGCAAGTCACTGAGTCATTGACAAGCCCTCAAAGATGCTGACTAACAGTGATGGGAAATTTAACTTTTTTTAGTTCCCTCTAATGTAATAGCTGAAAAATGCTTTTGTTTAACCATGGGCTTTCTGTTTTCCTGATACACCATGTGCTGAGCAGGCTCACCTCAATCTGGTTATGAACTTTTGTGCCATTCTGCCCTGAGTTTTCATACTACCTTCGATCCTGAAGCATCACAGCTCTATGTGCTGTTGAGTTGTACAGAAAGAACGGAGCTGGAAGTGCTGGACAGTGCAGCACAGCATTGCCTCAGCTCTCTTCAAATGTGGCCTGCTTGGGAACAGCTCCAGATTCAAGCTAATGAGCTTAAGTGGACATAAACTGACTCCATATGGAAAAATTATGGATGTCTCTGCAGCTCAGTGGCACAGCTTATAAAACCTGCTTTTTCCCTCTATTTCTGCTTCTAGGGTAATTCAGCCCTTCATTATGCTAATATACAGGAAGCTGTTATTGAGCAAATATCCTGCTGTTATCTCTTAACAATTGTCATATGTTATTGTGCCTAAATCACATGGTGTGTGTTTTGCCACTTCAGTGGATGACTAAAATTTCAGAATGAGAAGATCCTTACCAGAATAAGCCATGATCTGCTTTGCTCATGAATACCTGGCTTATCATTGGGTGTGGCAGCCTGATATCTGTGCAAACTAAAAGCACTTTAAACAGAAATGAGTGGTGAGAACTGTGAGCATATCTGAAGGTGCTGAGAGCCCAGATGCCACGTGGGGTTCAAAAAACACTTTGAAACTCCAGTGTGGGGAACTCAGTCAGCTCTGCATGCAGGCAGCATTCCCCTCAGTCTGGTCACACCTGGGGCAGGGGAGCTTTGTGCCTTGAGGTTACAAAGTTAGTGAGCTGAAAATGCTGTTGCCATCAATTGGGTTGCCAGTCTGTCACCTCAGCCCTTGCTGTACTGGGGAATTTGACAAGAGTGCAAGGCAGACCTTCCAGCATGGTGCCAGGGCTCATTCTCATACTTATTTACACTGACCTGCAAAGGATCATTTGGGTCTGTGTCTTCTCCCCACCACCCATCTATTTTTTCAAATGGACAGAAGGAGGACTGAGAAGTTTGTGTTCTGCAGTCAGCACAGGTGTCCTGACCATCCACAGATCTGAAGCCTTGCAACATTTTGGTCAGACAGGAAGAAACAAGAAGTAAACTGGGCCTGTTTATTACAGCAGAAGTTTTGGTCCTCTCCACACTGGAGCTTTGGTGCCTGATGTGCTGGTATCACGACAAGAGCTACAGACAAGCAGGCTGTTTCTAATGCAGACACATAATCTGATCCAAAACAACTAAGTGCTGTCCTCAACAAGTTATTAATTGCCTTGCAGTTCCTCACTAAGCCATGCTTTGTCCCATTGTGGGGGGCAGGCTTGAAGTGTTTGTGCAGCTCAGCGGGGATGTGCTATCTCAGCACATAGTGTTCACACATTTGCTCACAGTCAGGTGATGGCACTTGTGAGGAAAGAAATTTTTCTGGGTTGTTTACAACTGCTTATTTGTCTTTGATTAACACTTTTCAGTGAATATGGGAGAGCAGTTGTTTTGAATATACTTTTGATGAAATTCTTCAGCTGACAGCCACAAATTTCCTAATTCATCAGCCAGAAAAGAACAAAGACCAAAATGGGAGATCAGACTTTACATTCCTCGGAGGAAGATTCAGAAATGAAAGAATAAATAAGCAAGCCAGACTTTTGAGTTTAAAGCTTCTATAAAGGTCAGATCATGTTTTAGGCAACAAGCCCTTTCTCTGCAGAGCTAGTTTTGTTTTTACAGCCATTCAAACCAGCATAAGCCAGCCAAGTCTTGGGAAATTTCCCATCATGCAGCCTCATGGGACCCATCTCACCATGACAGTAGCTCTAAACACTAACCCAGCTCCTCTTTGCACTCACAAGTCCCTGGCTCAAGCAAGGGAATGGTTTTAATTAATGCTGGCTGGTTTCTGTGGATGCTGGTTGGAGAGAGGAAGGGTGGAAAATCTCAGCTACAGTAGCTGGCAGCATGGAGATGTATCTAAGCATTGTTTTGCTGCGTGGGCGCCTTCATTTGAGCTAAGCTAACTAGGGAAGACTGCAGATAACCCAAGCTGACACTGGGATGAAAGAAAGCTGCAAATCATTTAAACTCAAACAAACAATGTAGAACAAAACAGAACAATGTTATTAGGTCAGCTGGAAAATAGCCAGGCTTTGGGTTAAATGAGACAGCCAAAAAAATGGAGGCAGAAATTCATCTAGTCCAAATGGATAATGAGAAGCTGGGAAACCTAACTTGTTATGAATGCCGTTGTATCTTAACTGTACTTTTAAATTTTCTTTTATCATTTAGAAGGAAGTGGGGAAAGCTCTGAAAGAAGCCTTTGATATTGGGAAACCCCCTTGTGCAGATGCTGCAGTCATTGAGGTAAACAGGGGGGAACTGAAAAGCTCCCATACTCTGGGGCAGTTGAGTTTTTGCACGCAAGTATGTGGGTACTTGGCAAGACCCAGCCTAAGCTCAATGTGTTAAAAGCCTACAAGCTGGCTGTCATACTTAAGCTGTGTCTGTTTGCTCCCAAACCTGTTTTTGCCTTTGGCATACATAAAGAAAAAAGAAACCCTTACTAAACTAAGGATAAGCCTGAGCTGATTCAAGCTGAAGCTGCATTTTCATGCACGCTCCTGGATCTTTACGTAACGTTTTGGGAAGTCGTGGTGTGTGTTACCCAGTCTGCTCTGTGTGAGCTCTGCAGAGCACTTTTATAAGAGCAGGGAGAGCTGCCGAGCCGTGGAGGGTCCCGTGGCTGGCAGTGCAAAATGCAGGCAGGCTGAACCCTGCTTGTCCCTGCCGGGACTGCTGCCCGGGCAGGGCGGGGGATTCTGCAGAGCCCAGCAAAGGCCAGGGCACTGCAGGAGCACACCCTGCTGACTCGTGAGCAGCACGTACTGTGGGCAGAGGGTGTGTGGATCACGACCTGCAGAAGGATTAAAATAAATCCTGGAGTTTACATGTGGGCTTAGGTGATGCTGGCGATCAGGGCCATGGTTGTGGGCTGTCATGGCTGTATCTTTCTTCTCTGCTTCCACCACCCGAGTGGCAGTCCCATTTCAGGCCATGACAGAGGGAAATATCTCCATGATCCTTTGGGATGGCAGACAACCTCAGGCATTGGAGGCATTCCAGATCAACAGCAGCTGGTTTTCCTTGTGAGGATACAGCTTTAGTTGGCAAGCACTGGCTTTTCTGGCCCATCTCAGACCCAGGCACCAAATGCAAAGCTCACATCAGGGACTCTTTCCTCCTTGCCTTGCCCTGTACCTGCTGGAGCAATGGAGCAGTGATGTGCCCAGTGATGTACCTGTGCTAGGGTGATATTTAGTTATCAAGATGTTTTTTTTCCTGCTCCTGGCTCACAGTGGAAAGTTTTCTAACAGGAACTAGGACAAAGCATGGTTAGAATCCCATAGTCCTCATATCTGTAACATCTGGCCGTGCTTCAGCATGAGTGGATTCACTCTGTTGTGTATGCAACTGACAGGTTTGAATCCTCTGGGGTGGGTGATGGAAAAGCCTGGATTTATAGGAAAGCCTTATGAAATTACCACCTCCTCAATTTTCTCAGGCTGGCACTTAAACTTCAGATAGAAAATTAACAAGGTGTCATGGAAACTCATCAGCTGTGGTTTTCTGACACTTTGGGGTGGCTTATATTATCCTGCCCCTTTGGGTGAGCTTTTGCATCTGTTACGAGCAGTGGAAAAACCCATTCATGATGTGAGTCACCCTTTGTCTCTCTGTGAGGGCACAGCATATGGGTCCATCTGTCTCCTTTTATCCATCTGGCTCTCCTCCCCTTGCAAGCTTTTGTTTCCACAGAGCAACTAATGGGCAGCATTAAGTTGCCACCTGCCCGATATGGGGTGAATTTTGAGCTGTCTGGCACAGCCCACCTCCTGCAGCCACCTGGGCCACCCAGCTGGGGTCAGTGGGGCAGGATGTGTGCTGTAGGGTTTAACACACAGAGCTGTGTCAGTGTGAGTGGTGCTGGCTGGGAAGGTGACACCTGCCCTCTTCAGGCATCCCATGCAGAGACCCTGGCAGAGGTGCAGGGCACACAGTTAGATCTGCATAACCTTCTTTTGAGTGGCTGCACCCAAATTTATCTGCGAGGGTGAGTCAGGAAGAAGCACAGATGCTCCTGCAGATGGCAGGTCTATGTATGAGCTGAGCTGCCAGGCTGGATGTGGCCAGCAGAGAACATCTGCTGGGACAGGCTTTTACCCAAGCACAGGCCTGCTGACCACAACAAAATCAGTGGTAGCAAAGATGTAGGGTTAGGCATTACTATAAGGCTGATTAAAAATACATTTATTTCCATGAGGACTCTCAAAACTGAAGCAGAAGTGGGTGCCTAGAGAGCAGAGGGATTTGCTGCAGGGTGAGCAGTGGGATGTTGTCCTGTTCACTGCATAGGGAACAAATTACTTTGACCAATTCTCCTCTCACACATTGAAATCCACAGATACTAACAGAGAAGACAGAGGCTGCCAGGCGAGTCAGCGAGAGCCTGAGTGAAAAGGTGGAAGCTGAATGCCTGGAGGAGTGCCTGAGGTTCCTGGAGAGGTAGGAAGGATGCTGTTTTCCTCCTTGGTAACATACTTAATGGTCAAGAGAAAGAAATCCTGATGAAGCAGCTGGTGATGCTGTGTTCACCTGGATCTTGATGGCTGTTTCCCATTAGGCTCTTACTGGAGAGACAGCACTTTACTGCTGTTTGTGTGCTCAGTATTTGTTGTTGGACTAAAGCTGAGGGAACAAAGTGCATCTGGAGCTGGGACAGGATAAAGCCTTTGGGGGAGTTATGGAGAGGCTCAGACCTTAAACACACCTGGGAAGAGGGGCAGCCAAGTGTCCAGTGCCCAGGCCTGGCCCTCCCTACCCTGGCTGTACATCCCAGGCACAGTGCTTTCTGCTGGCTCTGTGTCAGGGTGGGGAGATCTGCTCTGTCCTGGTTCTCATAGCAGAATGAATGTCTTCTCATCTGGCCCCTCACCACTTCCTCTGGCTCCCTTCATCTGCTTTTTGTTCTTGGGTATTTCTCTCCCCGTGTATCCCCCGCAGCACAAAATGCCAGGACTGCTGGTTTAGATAGCATTTCAGATGGAGATTTGATTTAAGATCCTTGGCCCTCCACATGATGAGAGGAAGGAAATTCCTATAAAATGGAGTTGTCCAGAAGCCCTTTGTGAGACTGAGACTGACAAAGCAGTTCAGAGACCTTGTGGGTTATTCATATTCTCTGGGACTTTGTTCTGCAGCTTTATCGGCAAAGCCTGAGTTGCTTCCCAGAAGGAAGTGTTGCAAATCAACCTCCCGCCTCTTGGTCCCTGGCAAAGGTACCCAGGCAGCTCCAGGGCTCTCCCTGCTGTTCCTGTGTTTTTCTTCCCCATTAGGTGGGCAGGACAGAGACTTTGTCATGCTGTAGATCCCACCTGGGGGATTGAAATCGCGACATAAAAAGACAATCACAGAATATTTCTTCAGTTTGCTGTTGCTGTTAAATGTGTTATGGAGCATGCCAGATTAAAGGTACTTCCTGTTTTAATTTAGCTATGAAGATGAAGTAAGAAGCTTTCTCCAGCTTGATGGCTGCCCGCAGATCTGCAGCAGCTTACGAATCCTGGAGAATTGCTGCCTTCTCAGGTTAGAAAACAGAGCCTCATGACATGGGGAGCAAAATGAGTTCTCTGCTGGTCTGATCTACTTCTGACTCTGGTATGAGGCCAACCTTGCCTCCAGCTGGGTATGGTCATCCAACCCTCTGCACACCAGCCTTTAAATATGGAGGAAGCCAGCTGCTGTCAGCAGAACTCCTTCAGAGCTGCCCTGGCTGCCCCAGCAAGAGGGAGGCTCAGATGGGGGCTGTGACTGTAGCCAGGGCCACAGGGCTGTGTTGCCACTTTTTACCTGCTCCCAGGCCCTGCAGGTGCAGGGGCTGTAGCCATCTCCCCCTTCCTGCACTGAGCAGGAGGCAGGCAGCAGTGCTGTGTCATGTGGGGGGACGCTATCCTGGCTAACCCCACCGTGGGTTGTGATGTCGTTCCTTTCCCTGGCCTGATTGTCCTCCAGCAGGAAAACTTCATAAAGGTTATGCTGAGATGTGTCTGCTACTGTACTTGGTAGGTGCAATCCTAAGTGCTTTGCTGAATGAAACCCCATGGAATATGCCAGGCTCTCCCCGGGGTTGCTAGGAAGGAGGGAAGCAATTAAGCACAGAAGGGTGGAGGAGGATGTTTGCACCTACGAACTAATTTCAGAAGCACTTGCAGCATCGGAGAAAACAAGGTTGCTTCTCTTCTTCCTGTGTAAAGTTATCCAGGGATCTCTGGAGTCAGCAAAATGCCAAAATCCAACATATGCTCAGTGATTACTTGACATCAGAGCCGTGCGTTGAGCCTAGGTAGCTGCTTTGTTTGTTGTATTTGCATGTTGCTGATGCTGGATCCTAGACTGAATACTTATGAGTCTCTTTTATGTAATCCTTCACAGCTTTACTGAGAATGAAGTGGTACACTGAGCCTTTCCAGAATGCAAAATGTCTGTTTTCAAGCTGGTGATAATTTTAACCAGGATTTGCTGACTGGAAGACTGTTCTGATGGAAGATAATTTTGTCTTTATTTGTAGATTGTCGAAGGCACGCAGGATGCTCACCCAGACTCTGTTTGTCAAGGCTGCTTCATGTTTGCTCATTTTTGAAAATACTAGAATTTTTTATTGATCTGATCTCACTAGTGATGGGTTCAAGTGGCATTTGCATGCACTGAGCTTTTGTGCCTTTGTGGCAGTGTCTTAATGAGAGAACAAATGCAGGTCACTGAGCTAGCTTTGCACCTGAGCTTGTGTCCATCCAATGACCCAGGCAGCTGTGTTGGTAACAGTAGAAAGTTTTGATCTGAGAGAATAGTGTGATTTGATCTGATCAATACTTTCCATATTTATTTTTTTAAACAGAACTGTCTGGCATAAGCTAACATATATTTGCAGTGTCAGCACTGACCAGAATGTTAAGGTAAATGGATTTCTGCACAGGATGGAAGATGACATTATGGAGTATTTTCTGCAGACCATCACTACTAAAGTCAAGGTAAGGAAGACCCATTTTAATTCTGAGTATTTGCAGACCATATGGCTGGCATGCACTTCCCTCTCATGTCCTGATTTGGAAAAGGTGAAGCCATAGTTTGGCCTTCAAACCTAGTACTCTCCTCTGCCTTGTCAGAATCTCTATGTGGACAGCTTCACCTTTTCCAGTGTTGGGACCCCAGTTTCACTGCTTGTAGTGTGTGCTGTTGTGCTGCCCAGACCCCAAAAGTTGAGTTTCACCTGGTACCTATTCATTCCCAGCAGCTGGACATCTTCCCAGGACAGTGATAACTTACATAGCCCAGGGCTGTGCTGGGTAGTCAGGATGTAGAGAAGGCTGACCAGAAATGTGTCTCCCCCTTCAGATAAGGTCCCCTCCCTTCAAACTTTCTAGTATCAGTCTATTAGCCCAGACACCCTTCACCCTTGTTTCTAGACCCTTGTGTCTAGAAAACACAGAATCCCAGGCTCCTGGCAGTGTGTGATCCTGTGCATTTCCCTGGGAAGCTCCCCTGAGCATCTTCAGCCTCATTGCACAGGCTCCCTCGGGCACGCTGGAGGCAGCAAAAGGAAAATTACAAGAGAAACTCTGGCTACACTGTGCAATTTTGGTCTCCAGAACTCATTGCCAGCCTGTCCCATGGGCCCACACATCTACATGGGAACAGGGGGTGGTTCTGACAGAGCACCAGTAACCCTGGGGGGGGGACAGGAGGCTCAGGTTTTCTGTCTTCCAGGTTTGGGCTTAAGAACTTAGTACATCCTTCCTGAGTTGGAATTGTTTCTTTCTTTCATGTTTTGATTTTCTTTGAAATAAAAACACAGGATGCTGCAGTTGGTGGAGAAGTCTGTTTCCAAGAGCAGAAAGAGCAAAGACACAATAATCTGTGTCTGTTGTTTGTTTGGTGTCTCTACATGTGCACCCTTTGACTCTGTCTGTTTCTTTTCCTCAGGGATCACTGAAGGACCACTTCAAAAAGCGTGACAGTGGTTTTGACCACATCCTTGAATCCTTAAAGCAAAACTTTTTGACCTTTGGGAAGAAAAAAACAGATATATATGAGGTAAGAAATGAGCAAGAAAGTGAGAACAATATGTTACTCAGGAAATCATCTTACAAGAAAGATGGAGAGGGATTTTTTCCAGGGGCATGTGTAGAAACAGGACAAGGGGGAATGGATTCAACTAAAAGAGAATAGGTTAGATGAAATTCTAGGAGGAAGTTCTTTGCTGTGGGAGTGGTGAGATGCTGGAAGAAGTTGCCCAGAGAAGCTGAGGATGCCCCACCTCTGGAAGTGTTCAAGGCCATGTTGGATGGGGTACTGAGCAACCTGTTCTGGTGGAAGGTGTCCCTGCCCATGGCAGGGAGGTTTGAACTAGATGATCTTTAAGGTCTCTTCCAACCCAAACCATTCTGTTCTGTGAAATCACTAAAACTAGTAACTGAACCTTTGAATGGCACAATGCTAGAAAATTAATCTAAACTGCAGTTTTCTCTGTTGTCAAATGGACTTTTAAATATCTAGTGGTCTCAGTCCAGTACCTCTGTCCACCAGGGTTGGGTAGTAACAGCTAGGACCTTTCTGTAATTTCAGCAGAGAAACCAACAAATGAAGAAATGTGAAAAATGAATGTACCTCACAAATACAAAGGGGAATGTTGGGCTCCGTCCTCTCCTACCATTGCCCCAATACCATTATATTGGAAATCTCAGCTTCATATATGCTTCAATCTTATTTGTAAGGATTATTGATCCCTTTGATGCAAAGTGGACACAGAGAGATGAAAAGTCCAGATTCTTAAAGGGCATAGTGTCTCATGCAGAATAATTGGCAAACAACCTGACAAAGTACCCAAGTTTTTTCACCTTTACAGTAGCCTAAACAACGTGTCTAGGATCTTACAACACCCTTGAGTCTATCTCTTCAGCAATGAGGTTGGTACCTGGGGAATGCTCTCTTTTGTGCAGGCTGGATTTGCTGCTGCTACATGTGCCACATATCCTCCTATGCATGGGACTCCCAGGTCTGCAGTCTCTTTGTCAGTGATGATTTTAATTAAAATTTTGCAATGTGGGAAAGGTAATGGAAGAGAAAAAAGTAGGATCTATTCTGCTGTTGTTCAAAGCCTGTCACTGGACATTATGTCACATTAGTGCTGGGGCAAGCAGCAGCTCAGTGGTGAAACGCTGTGCCAGAGCTCTCTGTCTCTTGCTTTGTCTGTTTTGGACAGAGCTGGGGATTTCCTGTACCTTTGGACTGCAGCCTAACCCTGCTCTGATTTCAAATGCTAACAAAATGTGGTTTCTGTGCAGCAGCCCACCCCCCATCAGAAACACTCACTGTCCCTGTCAGGCTTCTGCACTGGTGTTCCTCAGCAGGTAGTGGAAGCTAAGAGGGAGTTGCCCCGGTGACTTCTCTGTGCCCAACCAGAACTGTGTGCCCAAGGGCCCTGTGTCAAGTGTGAATGCTCGAGGGAGGCTGCATCTGGCTTTGTCTGTTGCCCAAGCTCTCCCCAGGTGATGTATTTGTTAGCCAAGCCAAGTATTGCTGCAGCTCTGGAGTGTGAGTGACCTCTGGCTCAGCTAACTGGTCCCATTGCTTTTGATTTGATATTTCCACACTTACCATCAAGGTTTGTGATCCACATGCAACTTGGAGACAGTCCAAGTGTTAGATCAAGCATTTTAAATTAATAGTTAAGCAGAGAAATGGGACAGCCATCTGCATGGGCAGAATATCTGCTGCCTGCCCTGGCATAGGTGTGGTCTGAGCCTTGCTCAGTGCAGGGAAGTTAATCTGGGTATCTTTGCTTTGGAACAGGTCCTTGTCAAGGCTGTCAATGCCATCATTGTTACAGAATACATGCAGGCCCTCCTGACCGCTCCCAGGAAACCATCTGCTATGCAGAGGAGGAGGATTGTCAACAAGATAGAAGAAGATCATAGGATGATGCAAACCATCTTTAAAGAGTGCTTAGTAAGTCTTTGATATGGTTACAGTTTTGCTCTTTGTCATCAAGAAAATACCAGCAGAGGAAGAGACTCTGAAAACTACAAAAAAGCTTAAGAGTTTTTACCACAGGGGTATCAAGCTTCACTGAAATGACAGTCAGATGTGCTGACAGCCCTTCTGATCTGTCAGAAGCTGTTAGTTCATGGTTTTGAAACGTGTGACTGGAAGATGCAAGTTTTGCACTGCTGCCACTGACACAAGAATGAGGCGTGCTCCTCTGAGCCAGTGAGACAGCTCCAAAGCTCCCAGCTCCCCCAGCAGGCCTCTGGTACCTGGCATGGGGTGGCAGTACTTTCCCTTGAGCCTCTGGAGTGATGAAACAAACAGGCTGCTCCATACTTCCACCTGCTCTGTGGATTGCCCTGCAAGGCTGCTCCTCCCTGGACATGGGTGTGCATTGCTACCCCTCTGTCCAGCCTCCTCCCTGTCCACAGGCCCTTCCCAGCCCCTCAGAGCTGGGATGATGGCTGCCTGGGCCATTTCCCTGTGCTGTGGCATTTCCTCATGGCAAAAACATGCTGATGCTGTTGTGGTTGCTGACAGTTGTGAGGAGGAACGAGTCTTCCTGCAGGGGTAAACACCTCACACCATTAGGAGGTGAAGGTGCATTGCAGAAGATTGGGTGTAAAAGCAGAGCCACACCTCTGAAGAAAACTTGTGCAGAAGTGCTGGTTCTGATTTGCAGAAACAACTTCAGAAGCTTTTAAAAGTCTCACCTCATAATCTGGTGTAATTGGCAGTGCTGCACACAGCAGATGCCACCAGGCTGTCACGTGAGTCCCTTGATTACCTAAGGGCAAGGACTGCACTGGCAGCAGGGTCCCCTCCTTCAGCTGGTCCAGTTGGAGAATCACTGCCGTGCAGTGTCCCTGGCATGGCTCATTAGCAGATGCAGGCTGAGAGTGCCCAGGCATGGTGCTTCATAAGGGGCTGGGCTGAGCAGCACAGCAGTGGTTGCAAAGTCAGTCTGGTAACAGGACTCAGATGTGACAGCATATAAACCCTCTTGGCTACACTGGTTTTAATAATTTCACAAATGCTGAGTCAGTCTCACAACTTGCTATTTAAGTGCTAGGGACTGAAAATCTATTTTCCCACAGATAGTCCCTTGCAAGCCATATGTCAGCAATCCTTACCTTGTCCAAAGAATAAAATGAAATAAAAATGATCGTCGGTAGGCTTCTCTAAAATCCTCTCAGACCCATTATAATTAATGCATTAGATTCATGGCAGAAAGCTGGAAGCTGCCAGTGCTTTTAGCTCTGGAGTGATCGATCACAGATGAATTAATGCTTTCAGCAACTGAGACACAGGGAACAGCATGAAGGTTCTCTAATCTTAACTCTGAAGTTTACCAGAAATGCAGTTCTCAGCATCAGCTTTGGATGTAACATGCATGGAACAGTGCAAAGGAGATAGAGGAAATCTAATTATCTATTAAAACCCGACATTAAGCTTGGGTGAAAAAAGGCTGCATCTGGTTAGAATGGTTTCCCCAGTGTCCCCAATGTGTGCACTTTCTTACTTGATGAGAGAGCACTGAAAGCCTTGGAGGTGAAATGCACAAAAGATTTGCAGGGGACAGCCTGCTCCTTAGTCATGAGGCTCATGGATATGCATGCGAAATATGAACTCTGCTGCAGACTGAATTTCTCATGCAGTTGTTGCACAGGCTGCACCTGCTCCCTGCCCTGCTCTGCCCTCTCTTTGGGCTTTTCCTTCCCCCCTGCTCTCAAAACACATTAGGAAATACCTTGCTTCTCTCCTAAGAGCAATACGTGTCAAAGGCACTTAAACACTGCTGACAAAACACTCTTTTCTTTGCCCCTTTAGACTGCAGGCTGTTTACCTCTGACCTTGCCTGCCTATGTAGTGCTTAACTAAATCTGACGCCTTCAAATTAATTAGCATTTTGTAATAGTGAGCTTGCCAAATATGAAGCTGTACAGTAGCAGTGCCTCAGGAGCTGAGTACAGTTTGTGCACTGAGCAGAGCTAGACATGCTGTGTGCCTGCAGTGGAGGGGGAGAGGGGGAAGGCTGTCTTCAAATATTATTATTATTTTTAATTTATGTTCATTGCAGAGGTGCCGCATGGAGAATGTGACCTGCTGTTTCTAATGCCCCCTGCAGCTCAGGGGAACCTGGGCTTCTCCTGCCCCAGTTTGGCAGCCCGTTCTCCAGGTTTGCTTTGTCACAGAGTCTCTGTTGACGTGGTGGCATCAATAATTCAGGGAAGCAATTAAATTGCATTATTGCGCTGATGAAAAATGTGAGCAAGACCTGAAGCTCTCTTCCTGGTGGTTCATCTGCATTCTGCTTCTCCAGCTCTGCTAAAAATGCTGTGTGTTTTTTGATGAGACTTTTTTTCTCTTGTGTGCTCCAGATTAGAGGGAGATCATTGTGTGCAACATCTACCAACCATGTCATGTTTTCTACACTGTCCAGCCCTGTTTCCCACATTTTTTCTATTAGAGGATCTGTGTTCTCTCATCCTCTCCCTAAGGTTGCTTTTCTGTCCCTGGGCTTGCTTTGGGGTGACAGAAATGCCAGCATGTTTGGTAAACAAGGCTTGTTTTCACATAGGTCAAGCACAGGGCTGTGCTTACCTCCAGAAGCAAACCACTTCCCACAGGGTGAAATGGCCCTGAAAGGACAGGCAATTTGGGGAAAAATGAGGTACATTGGGCAACTTTGCCAAAGCAAGTGCAGGAGAGGATTCTGTGCTGCTGAAGATGGTTGCCCAGCCACTCTGGAAAATATTGCTTTTCTCCCCAGGGTCCTGCAGCTGGCTCTCTCAAGGATCCCATAAAAGCAATTTTAGAGCTTGTTCAAACTTCTGATCCTGAGGGGATGAAAATAGCACTTCTGCCCATTCTAAAAGAATTTTCTGACCTCAGGTAATGTCTTTGATTGCTTTGACTTCTGTACTTTCTTACATGATTACTTGAAACCAGAAGACCTACAGCAATATTAGTCCTGTGATACTTTTGCAGTGTGTTGTGCCAGGCACAGTGACCCTTTGAATGTACTCACTGGTGCCTGGTTTAAATCTTTGTCAGACATGAACTGGTGAAGTTGAGATGTCCTTCTGTAAAGGTGGAGGATGGATGAAATTGCTGTCAACAAAGCAGGAATGCTGTGGAAAAGTACTACCTTAATGCAGAACTTACAGGCACATATGTGTCAAATGTGGGTTTCAAGAACATCCCTCATTTGGGCATTTCATAATTTCCAAACACTTGGCTTTTGGCTTCAACACTTCACCAACCTTGTATAACTATTTTCAGAAGTTTCTGGGTGTATTCAGCAAGAATATACACTTACATTTCTTACAGGAAACTTAACAGAATTGAAACACAGCTTTTACTAGGAAGGTGAGATCTTAGCTAACTGCATTTTTTCCAAAGCCTGTGGTTTACTCCATCTGTGTTTTGTTCTGATGTTCTGTGCCTGTGTTTTTCCAACGAAACATGATTGCAATGTAGAGCTCTGTCACAGGATGCTGTGAAGGCCAAAAGTGTGAATACCTTCAAATGTGGGGCAGACAATTTGTGTCAGATAATTACTTCAGTGCCTATTCAACATGGCAGTCATCATATAAACCTGCAGCAAGGGAAGTCTCTAGACTTCTGTAGGAAGGACTGCTGTGGGCAAAGAAAAAAAAAATAAAAAGAAAGACAAAGAGATTATGTTATGCTTCATCTGGTTTCTTGCTTTTTCTACTTAACTACTTTTGAAAGTGCTATTGAGCTAAAAAGCTGCTTATCTGATACAGCACAGCAATGATACATATATATAAATACATATACATATATATAAATATATATATATACATATATATATATATAGTATAGGAAGTGGGCATAGAAGTTCTCAGAAGACCCAGATATCAGAGGAGGTCATCCTGGTGTGAGGATGCACTGTTGTTGACTACAATAGATTTCTCTGTTTCAAACTGTTTGGCTTGGATACATTTGCCTTATATCCAATACAGTATTTCCCTGCTCAGGGGAACAGTGCTCTGTAGAACACAAATCCTGTAACCTTCCAGATGAACAAGAATTATCTCCATTTGAGGGGAGAAAAGATATCAAAAATGCCTTATGGCATTTTGGTTAAATGGTTAATGGTTAATGAATGGTTAAATGTGGAGTTATCTGAAACCCATTATGATAGATACAGGTCTTTTTCTAGGAATAACCTAAGCTGAACATTTTCAATACTTCACAGGGATGCTGTGTGCCCTGGGCTTGGGACCCATGAGCTCAGCCCTATCCCACACAGCTCTCAGGATATGGCCTCCCCCTTAGCCAGAGGGTGTCAAAAAGCAGCTTCCAATCCTTGGTCTGTTCCAGCAAAACTTAGAGATAGGAAACAAGCTTTTAAATTTTTTTTTTTTACTCATTCACTTACTGTCCTCTTGTCCTTTTGGAAAGGAAGGAACATCTGAGTGCAGTGCTGGACATCAAAGATTCACTCAGCCGAGAAGACAGAGCTGCTCTCTTGGAGGCATTTCATGATAATTGCAGGGAATCAGAAACAGAAGCAAACATGCTTTTTGCAGATATAGAAGTAAAACCTAGAAAATATGGACTCTGTGGCTGCCTCTGCTGTTAGCAAAGGTGGGTGTGTGTGAGTGTGCTTGTGTGTACCTGCACAGGTAGGCACACTTCTTACAGGGAGGTGGAGCTGTAGCCTTACCTCCCCACGGTCCTCATTCTCCATACACTGGCTCTACTTCCCTCTCTCTGCCTGCAGGCTTCCACACCCTGGAGGATCATATTGTAGGCAGGGTGCTGAATTCTTAGATGAGTGATTCAGGTTACAGAAGGGGCAAAGGAGAAGACTGGGCTGGCTCTTCCTCCCCATCTTTCACTCCTGTCTGTGTGTCCCTGCAGCAAGGTCTCTCTGCAGCATCCCCTCCCTCCCAGCTCTTACCCTCTGCACAGGCACGGTCTCCCAGGCAAGTGCTGTTGCCTCCCAGCAGGACAAGCCAAGGAGGATCCTCCTCAGTGATCCTCCTGCTTCTCTGGTGCCGAGGGGAGGGATATGTGAGCCCCACCCCTGCCCCCTCCATGACAGATACATTAATTAAACCAGGCTTGGCCCCATTTAGCGACTGTGCTGTGCTGTGAGAACCAGAGGCAAGTGTGCCCACTGTGTGCTGGCAGCAGCAGCAGCTGATGGCAGAAGGGAGGAGGGTTAAAGTCAGAGGGATGACTGTCACTGCAAGGGGTTAAATCCAATGGTGAGAATTGCCAAGACTCATTCCGGGCACTTGCAATCACTTTTCAGTCTCCCAAGGGACTCCTTCATAATCACAAATGGGCTTTTTTTTTTTTTTTTGGGAGGGGGAGGCTAAGTTGCAGCAGATTTCAAAGTTAAGCAGTTCCTCATGGATTTAAAATACTGCTTAGTGGAGAACATGCAGCTATTTTCTTCACTTTAAATAACTGACAACTTCTTGTTAGTCCAAAGTTATCCAGCTCTAGCTCAGAGGTGGAGAATTTTGTTCTATGCTGGCCAGGTCAGAGCCCTCAGCTATCAGAAGTAGTCCTGCTCAGTTAATAACTACAGATTGTCAGCAGTTACCTTCTGTTGCATAAGCTGACGAGACTGAGGTTGAGAAGCACAGTCCCTTTCCTCCTCCACTCTCAGGTGTCACTATTTATTTATAGTTACCCATGTTAGCAGATCAGGGATGAGGTATGCAGGACTCTGCCCTCTAGGCACAGGCAGACAGCAGGCTGCCCTGGTAGCAGGAAGAGAGAGCAATTAGAGAAACAATTAATAAGCACAAAAGCTTCCCCTCCTAATGAAAATGGATTCTGATATAATGAACTGGCTGTCAGCCACCCATGTTTATACCCTGCTTTAAAGGAATTACCCATAGTGTCACCTTTGCTTTAGTAAAGATATCGAGGAATATGTTTTAAAAGCATTGTAAGTCACTGAATCTCCTGTTTGCTGAAATTCCCTGGGTAAATAGGCTCCCAAATCCCAGCAGACCTGGCTGAGTCTGCAGTGTGATGGACACACATGCCTTGAACAGTTTGGTGGCCTCACCTGAGTTTGGGGGTATCAGTAAAGGTGAAATCAGTTATGGGATGTGCCACTGTTCTCCTTCCATCCCAGCCCTGTGATTTTGCTGCTGTGCTCTGGGGTGTGACCTGTAGGCTCTCTGAGAATCAGCTGCTTCCTCCTAGTCAGAAACACATTTCTCCCTCCTGTATATGGAGGTGGCAGGACTTTGGAAAAGCACTGGTTTTGGTTGTTTCATGTTAGCACAAAATGTCCTTCTGGAAGAGGGAGGAAGGTTTGGCTGGGGAGGGCAGGCAGCAGTGAGGGTGCTGCCCATGGCTGTGGGCCCATGGATGGCTTAGCCCAGGAAGTGGAGGATTTCAGCAGGTAAGTGTGGACACAGCTTCATGCAAGAATGTGCACAGGAGGGATGTTTCTGCTGTTTGACTCTTGCACATGTTCTGACGAGTGCTATTTAATTACCCAGCTATTTTCTTGCCTTCCCTCAGGCCTGCTGGGAGAAACATGAGGCCTTGCTCTGCTGTGCCAGCATCTGCAACAACAGCTCCTTGAAAGCTTCACATGCAGCTGGATGCATGGAGAAGCCTGTCAGCCATGGAAGACAAAATTTCTGCACTTTTGCAGGAAAACCATGAGGCTCAAATCCTAATCTTATTTGTAAAGTCCAGGAGGAAGATGAATGGGATATGTTTGAAAGACATTTCTTCAAAATTTCCTAGAGATTGCCATTCAGCTGAGTCCTGGTGGTTATTCCCAGGATGTGGCAAGTGTGGAGGAGGAAGGTTTCCCCTCACTGAATTCCTCTCTGTTTCCACACCTTGTTCCATGAAATCTCCAATGAAACCAGGGACTTCTGCATCACATGGTGTCCCAGCATTGAAACCTGCTCAGGGATCCAAGACCTCTGTTAGGGAATATTGCTGATTGTGCTGGCAGTGCCTGCAGGTCTGGGCACCTCAGTTTACTCCCTAAAGCCTGACCTGCACCAGGAGAGTGCAGACAAAGCTGCCTCTTCCCTCTCTCATGAAGGCTGTGACCTGCTTTGGGGGCAGCCTGCCATGGTGAGGTGTGGGATGGGGAGCTCTTCCTGTATGAGTTTTATGGCTGGCTCAGGAGCACAGTCTTGCACTAATTTTTATACCTCAGTTACTGGAAATTTCCTCTTGGAGAGGGAGGGGAAAACCTCATGGGAAGCAGGCAGTAAAAGGAGCTGTTTGTCCCAGCCTCTGGGCAAGGTCTCTGCTAGTTTTCAGATGTAAATAGGCAGTTCTGAAGGAAAAACACTGACTTTTCTTCCTGGTTATCTATGGACTGGTCACAGGCCCCAAGCTGGATGTTTCAAGGCCCTCCTTTGCTATTGTGTGAATATAGGCCATTACTGCTCCTCTTTGACACAATAACCAAGCCAAAAACTCTACCTCAGATGTGCCAGTGCTTTCCTGAGCAGCCATTCCCCCTCAAGTCTGCTTCCCTAAAAAGGAGAGGCAAAATTTGTGCGTAACCTGTCAATGTGTGTAGCGGTGGACATACCACGCCCTGGTGCTCTGGGAAATGTAGACCTATCTGGGTTCTGCCACATTCTGCAGTGCTGTGCCATCACCCCAGGGACACAGGTGCCCCAGAGCCCTGTGTGCAGATGGGGTCCTGTGATCTGGAAAGGAGCCGGTGCAGGTTTGTCATTGTCATTAGCTTTGTTCCTGGTGCAGTGCTGAGTGGGGGGTGAGTGTCAGAGGAGGAGGAAAAACAGGTTGCTCCTTCTCCAGGGAGTCCTCTGTGTGTTTTCAGGGCACCAGGAGACCTTGGCACTGTTACACTTTGTCTCTCATGTCACTGAAGGGCAGTGAGAGCATCCCATGGCCTGCCTGACCTTCATGACTGCCCGGCTGCTCAAAAGGCCAGTGCTGGTGTCCATGGCTTCAGTGAGACCTTCCCTGGGATGTGGGAAGGCTGGGGAATCTGGGGGAGCTGCAACCTGGCTGGGTGGGCATGGGTTGGGCTGCAGGGCTGCCTTCTGAAGGATGAGGGGACTGCCGGGAGCTCTGGGCCAGTCACCCTCCCCTCCTGCTGAATTGCACATTTTTTCAAGGATGGCAAGGGATGACAGACCCTATTGTGATGGCAGAGTCAGGGTCAGCCTCTGCCAATGGGGATTTCAAGCAACAAGCCTTCCAGAGAAAATAAATAAAACCCTCTCTGACATTTCCATCACTGTTGGGCTAAAAATAATCCTTCAGCATGTGGACAGCTCTGGCCGTGCACACGTCGATGTCGATGTGTGTCTGTGCTGTTTGACATCTGCAGCCAGACAAGGGTGTGCTCTGCTTGGAATCAGCAGCTGGGAGCCCTGAGGGACACCAGGCTTGCTGGCTTGCACCAGCTTGATTGCTGTGTGCAGATCAATGAGGTTTTGTAGCAGGAAGTTTTTGCACCATGTGTGAAGCATCTACTCATGGAGAGACCAAATAAAGACTTGAGTTTGTCCATGAGGTTTAATGAAGTTTTCCAGGGCCAGAGGGCCCAGGGATGTTGGCTGGGGTGATGGGGAGAGGCAGCCTGGTGTGGAGGAAGATGGTGTGGGAGGGATGTCCTTGGGCACCAGCAGGTCACCTGCTGAGAGCAGATGGTGTGTGGGGAGGCTCCCTGGAGGGGAGGCAGTGGCAAAGGAATGCTGGGTCACTCCCTAGGGCTGTCTGAGGTGATCAGGGAGGGAAGGAGAGGCTGCAGGGAAGGAGGATGAGGGATTTTCCTTGTTTGATGGAATGGATGAGGGATTTTAACCCACTCAGTTGTGTGACCTGAACTTCCCAAGTGATCCAGCCTCCTCCTTTCTGGTTTTCACCCTAACCTGGGGTTAAAGCGCTTGTGTGGGATTTGTGCCACTCTCTGAAGAGGGCTGGGAAGCAGGGTCACATTCAGGATCCTCCTGTAGGATTATCTCGTAGCTTTGGGATGTGGGCAGGGACAGCCCTGCCATTGCCACCAGCCTGCCAGCACCACCATGGAGCTGTGCTATGCATCCCCCCCTTGGCCTTTTTTCCAGTCACTCCCCCTCTGTGAGCAGGACAGGATCACACAGAGTCTCCCTGCACAAAGTCCCTCTCCCACTCCCTTTTCTCCTAAGGTTCCCAGGGATCCCCTTTGCACAAGGGCTGTGCCACTGCCATGCTCACCCATCACCCAGACACACCAAGCTAGGGATGTGGGCAGGAAGGAGTGACAAGCTGCTCTGGCTCTTTTGGAAGCTGTGCTCCATCACCTCTCCAGCTGTGCTCTGGGCAGAAGGGTTGTGTGATGAGCAATGATTTGTCACCTGAGTGGCTCACACTGCTCAGGGCCAGGGTTTGGCTGGCTGCTTTGAAGTGCTGCTACAGGACCTCAACAGCCAGTCCCCTCATTTGAGCTGCTGTCTCTGAGGGTCACCTTCAGGGCTTGATGCTGAGGGCAGTGGAAAGCAGATGCTCCTTAATTAATTATTGCAAGGTCTGAGGAAAGACCTGACATTTGCTGAGGTGCCACCTGTGCTTCCCTGGTTTACTTAGTGGCTTTGCCAAGGATGTGACAGGGAATGGAGGGCTTAGTAGTGAAAAACACAGGTAATACTCTGGGGCATGCTGAGCTCTGATGGATAGTAAATGTGCATGAGGAGAATCAATCCCTAAAACTGTGAGACCTCAGAGAAGGCAAACCTTCTGATTGCAAAATTATATAGTAAATTGTGTTTTATTCCCTTTCCTCCCAAGAGGAGCCTGTCAGTGATGGGAAACGCATACGTTAATCCCAATATTAATCAGAATAACTTGCACCCACCTTTGAGTCTTTCCTCTCCAGCACCCAGCTGGGACTGATGCCTGATCCACAGGTGGGAAAAGGGGTGTGTGTCTGATAGGCAGCATGGCAAAAGCCACCACAGGCTGTTACCCCCAGCACATCACTAAAGGTTGGATTTTAAGGCTGAAATGCCTGCCTTTACTGCAGCACCCCACGGTCCGTGAAGAAAAGACGAGGAGGAGGCACTGGCGTGTGCTGAGGTCTCGGTTGCAAGGAAGGGCTGGGCTGGATTCCCCCAGTTTCCCCCAGTGGCGCTGGGAACACCCGGGCTGGGAAGGGCACACTCCTGGTGCCATCTAGTGGCACTGGGACATGGGAAGGGCTGTGGCTCTTTTATGTTTATTATTTGCGTTATTATTATGGGGTATTACAGGAAAATATGCCTACGTGATGTATCAATTGCGTGGGCTGTGAGCGGCCCCTTACCAGAGTGTGAGACTTGCAGGACAACAAAACGCTGGGAACTCAACTCTGCTGTAAAGGAGGATGCACTTAGATGTGTCTGCCTGCCAAATAGCCAGTAGGTTTATGGGAAAATTGTGAAAGACAGTGATGAGCAGGATGGGTGGGATGTGCCCTGTGCTTTTCAGAAAGAGCTGGAGCTTGTGAGTATGGAGAGGAGAGGTTGAGAAGCAGTGCTGCAGAGCCAGGACCCAAGGACCTGATTTTTTTTCCCACTCCACAGCAGCCAGGCTCCCTGCTGCAGTAAAGGGCTTTAGGATAAGGTTTTAGTTGGCTTAATCTGACCTAGGCCATATGGGCACCTGAAGATGGGTTTCTGCTCTCACCCCTGCGTGCCTCCCCACCACCTGATCATATGGCTTCACTGACAGCAAATTAGCAGCCAAAATAAATAATCCTGCATGGATTTGCCTCTCCTATTTTCTTTTCTGGAGCCCTGGTTCCACCTCTCTGAGCTCCAGCTGCCAGCTTCACACCTTCTAGCTCTCCTGTCTCCTCTTGCTATCCTGGTTTTCAGCCTGGTCCCACCTGCCCTCCCCAAGCTTCCCTCTTGCACGCTCCAGGGGCTGTGGTTGCCTGTCCTGTCCAGCTTGGCTCACACAGCCTGTATGGGACCATTGCCTATTGCCCCAATGGGCTGTTCTAAAAGGGGTGCCAGTCTGCCAGCAGTTTAAAAAAATTGACTGAGTTTAAAGCAGCTGCTGGGAAAACCCCTGTGTTTCAGGGCTGGGACAAAGTACTTGCCAGAGCAGACTGTCTGGAGCTGTTTGTTATATCATATACCCTTGCAGGGTTTTGGGAAAATTATAAAGCCAGTCTTGGTTCACAGACGAGTATTAGATTTTTTTCTTCACTGGATTCTACCCTCTGAACTTCTCCACACTGGTCTTTTGTGCCTAACAAAATGGGTTTGTGCTATGAGGAATGATGTCATTTTATTCCCTTCCAGGCTGCCCAGTGCTGAGAAAGATTCAAATTTTCATTCCCAGACGCTTGCTGCAGCTCCTGCTGATGGTGCCACATGGTCCATGGCCCATTTTGCCCATGCCTGCTGGGGTCTCATCCAGCATGATCCAAACTTTGGAGGGAGATGAGGGTCCAGGAAGGGGAAGGATAAGCCCAAACTGAGGTGTTGCAGCTCAGGGCAGAAGCTGGGGTAGATGTTAAACATGAGTTTTTCACTGAGAGCTCTGTGGGAGAGGGGGGAGAACCCTTCAGAGCACAGGCTGAGGGATGAGCCCTTAGCCGTGCAGGGCCCCTGGCAGCCCCCAGCCCCTGCCCCGCCTGTGCCACCTCGACAGCGAGGGGCTCTGAGTGCCCCGGCCCGAGCCAAGCTGCGGATCCCCGGGATGCCTTCTCCAGGCTGCCGAGCGCCGTGTGGAGCCGGGATCCGCCGCTAGATGGGAGCAAAACCTGCGGGAACGGCCGAGCCCACGCGTGGGGGCGCGGAGCGGGGCATGGCCCTCAGGGCTGGCACGGGAGCGTTTCTCCTTCCAGCCACGGCCCAGCGCCAGGGCCGACTGTCGCCCATTGGCAACTGGTAGCTGATGTTCCTGAGCCCTGTCCCACCGACTTTCAGCTTAAAAACTCAGGACAGCGGAGCTGGACTCACTTGTGGAGAGAAATCTGCCTCCTATTCGGCCCATTGTGAGTCCTGTCCTAATGCCCAGCTGGGCCCTGGGGTGGCTCCCTGGTCCCTCAGCCTGGGGAGCTCCCTTCTCCTGTCTTGTTTACACTTAGGTCTCCCACAAAATTCCCACCGATTTACTTGTCTTTCCTCCCCGGGATGTCAGCCCTGGCAAAAGTGCTGTACCCATCCTTGCTTTGCCTCCATCCCTGCCATGGGGAAAGGCCAGCAGCCAAGGTCCCGTGCCTCGATGGGCTTTGCTCGGCCTGGGGCTGCTGCAGCTGTCCTGGCTGTCCCTGGCTCAGGCCTGTGCCCAGAGCACAGCAGGTGTGCAGGGGAGTCCTGGGGCAGGAGCTTGTGCTATGAGGGGAGAATGCCATGAGGAACAGGGTGCACTGTGTCATAGCTCAAACCTGTGGTGGTTTCTTTATAGAGGTTGTCCTGGGCTAGTGGGGATGAGCCTCCTGCTGTTTCATGTCCTGCATGGTCATTGGTAACTGCCCTGCCAGCAGCACTTTCTTGGCTCCTTCTTAAACCAAGCAAGCCCAGGCTGGTGGAGCTCAGGTAATAAGATCATAACCAAAAGTAATCATGCCTGAAACGTTTTCCCCAAGAGTGCCTGATAGCCACATGGACAGAGATTACTGTGGGCACAGTGGGAAATGTCTCTACATACCCAACACATTGCAGGGAGGGAGGAGAAGTGGCAGTGCCTGCCAAATGCCCATGTCCTGTGAGGCAGACTGAGGCTTGAGAAGCAGAGCTCTGGCATCATCTTCCCTACAGCTTACCTAAAAAACAGGACCCTGGAAGAATGTGGAGTTGCCAGCAAACTTTGGGCATTCACAACATATGATGAGGAGTTGAGTGACTGGTTTTTGAGACTGATCAGGGAAGAACTGCAATCACTGGACAGGGCCTGGTATCAAAGCCATTGTGGAGCTGAATTTCCCTGAAGACTGCTTTGCCTTCCCTGCTTTGCCTGCCCTGCTTTGCCTTGCCTTGCCTTGCCTTGCCTTCCCTTCCCTTCCCACTACTGCATTTCTTTCTAGAAGCAATTTTTAGTTCTTTGAGGGCCAACATCTTGTCTAGGCCTGCTTTCTTTTCTAAATTAAGCTGTGTTGGTTCCTTCAGTGCTTTCCCAGACATCACGTTTCTGATCTGTCAGTCATTCTCCCTTTTGCTTTTTGGACTCTGGAATGCCAAGAGTGGACACTGCACAGTAGCCGAGCTCTGGCAACAACAGCTGGAGTAGGGGAGTTTCTTTCTGTGTTATCCTGGTGTCAGTTCCTTTTGCATTTCCCAGTTGGAGGCTTCCTTATTCACAGCAGGGTGCTGACACAGCCCGTTCATGACCTGTCATTACTCCAGAGTGTTTGAATTTTTTCAGTTATTACTGAATGGGCAATTTCCTCCCTGTGTTTGTACAGTTGTTTACTTCTTAAATTGCCATATGCTGTTCTTCTTGTGTTTGAACTGCATCCTATAGGTTTTTTTTATTTTCCTGGATAATTCTGAGATTAGATTCTGTCTCCTCTTTCTGGTCACTGTGCTTGCAGTTCCTGGATCTCTCATAAGCATTCTCTGCATTTCAGCATTCAAATCATTAATGAGTCTGGCTCAGACAAGGCTTCTGTGGACTTGCACTCAATAACCCCTGCAGTTTTGCTCTGATCATGGATCTCTATCCAGTTTTGTGTCTGCTTCCCAGAAGCTTTGCAAGAGCAGACCCCCAGCCCAAGGTCTGTATGCCCAGAGGTGTGGTGCTTCCCAGACCTGTGCCAAGCCACGCTCAGCTCTCACTTACATGAATGGTACTTGAGACAGTGTTAAAAACCTTGTTAAAGTCAACAGTCCCAGCCATCCCACCTGACCATGAACAAGAACTTCCTTACTGTGAGGGTGACTAAGCACTAATTTTCAGAAGGAGCTTGGACACAATGCTGAGTAATGTGGTCCAGGTCCTGCTTGAGCAGGCAGATTGGACTGGGTGACCCCCATGGTGCCTTCCCACATTACAATTCCATGATTCTGCAATCCACAGCTGCTCTGCTTTCAGGGAAGTGAAACTCCTGCCCTGGAGGGAAAGCAAATAGATTTAGGCAGAGCAAATTTAATTTAAAACAGTCTTGGTGTATTGTCTTGGTATCATTATCATGCTGAAAACTCTTTAATTCTACTGATACTTTTCTAGGAAATGTCTTTTAAGATCAGCACTGCTTGCTCTTGCCTAGGGAGCTGCCTCCCTCTCGGCCATTGGGGGGGATGGCTGCAGGAGGGCTTTTCCAAATACACTGTGCTGGGACAACTTGGGTAGATGAAATCCACCTCTGGAAGCCTCTGGTTTATTTAGTCTGCAATGGGTGCACAGTTTGTTAGTGTTACCTTATTTCATTTACTTTTTGGCAGCATCATTGGCATAAGCAGCCCCCTCTGCATGTGTGACCTCCCCTGGGCTAATGCAGCTCTTGGGGTCTGGGCAAGTGGTGAGGGGGATGACAGAGGTTGCTTAAGCCAAGGTTGCTGCTGGAGCAGATGCACCTCTGAGCACTTAAAATTGTGTTCCCATGGTGTTTCTCATGCCTCACTACCAGCATCTGTGCTTCAGCTTTCCAGTTGCTCCCCAGATGCCTGTGCCACGGTTTTACATTCGTCTCCTGGAATTTGAATAGCTTCTTTTCTTTATGTAATTCCTTCTTGAACTTCAAGGGATTAAGGAATTTATGATTCAGCTGAATTCCTAACATGCTGCACATCCTCCTACCGCACTGGGAGGTTTCTTCGTGCCTTTAATATTATGTTCTGAGGAGCTGCCTGCTCATCTAAATTCCTCTTTCCTCTTAGACCAACATGCCCCAGGGTCTTCCCTGTTTTATCTGTGTCTGTAATCTGCCCTCACTTACTTCATTTTTCCTGTTTCTTCTGTCCTGAGAATTGACATTTCTCTGGTCTTCCCGTACCTGGTCCCGTTTTCCTCTGTCCAGAGCTGGATCCTTTCTCCCACCCATGAAGAGGGGGATCAGAAAAGCAGTACTGAGCCCTGTGTACTGAGTACAGGGGTGAGGAGCACTTCCCAGGGCACCTCACCTGTGGAGGCTCAGGCTCACAAGGGGCATCCTTAGAGTCGAAGCAGGGCAGCCCCAATGTACAGCTAAATTGAGCTTCTCTGGAAGGAGTGGGGGGACAACAGCAGAGCAGGGGACCCTGGAAGGAAAGTGTGGTCTCTCCAAAACATCAAACTGTGGGATATAAGAGGTCTGAGGAGGAGGATAGCACAGAGGCTGAGGGCAGCCATGCCTCACCCACATGGGTGCCTCCAATGCTGACAGGCTCTGCCCAGCACAGGGCTGTTTTGGGATTGGGAACTAGCCTGAATGGGTGAACTCCAAATAAACCACTCCTGCAGCTGAGCTTCAGGCTGAAAAGTCTGCAGGATCCCTGGGGACACACATGGCCCTGGGCATAGCTGTCACACATCAATGCTGTGCCTCAGTTTCCATTCTAAAGCTGCAGTGCTGCTGCTGCTGCTGCACATTCTGCCGTGGTTTATCACGTGTGTCCCTGCTGTGGGAAGGTGTAGGGGGTTTGTCTGTCCTGTTTCGCTTCAAGGCCCCTCAGGCAAACCTAAGCTGATTTCTGGCTCATTTGTGTCCTGATTTTCAGCAGACCCTGAGCTGCCAAACCCCTGGGGTTAAGATGTTTGTTTAGGGCTGTCCCTCTCCAATACCAGCAGAATGCTGGGGCTTTATTGAAGGGCTGTAAGGATGCAGGAAAAGAAGCAATTCTGGTAAATCACGTGTCTCAAGGATTTTGAAACTGTCCAGGCTGCCAGACATGACACAAGCTCAGATTTCAGCATGCCTTAAGCACCGTGTCAAAAGCAAGGCTGTAGCTACAAACAAAGGCTGAGTGTGGCCTGAGTAATTTGGTTGGAAAATCCAGATCCCAGTTTTTCTATTTGTGGACAAATGACAGAACACTGCACTGGAGGAACAGCACCAGTGTTTATGACACTGCACTGGAGGAGCAGCACTCTGGGTTCATGTAGATGCCATCTGATTTCTATTTTCATAAAAGCAGAGATGTTTGTTAGCCTCAAATGTTTTGCTCAATACTGGACTGCTGTGGTTTCAGCACTGATGAAATTTTCCTTTCACCTCAGATAGGATGCAGATGGGTGCCTCTCTCCTGGCCATAAGTGAGGGCTGGGGACAATTCCTGTGCTGGCCAGGTTCTCCTGGGACTGCCAGGCTCTGCCAGCACAGGCAGGGCAGCGCTGCCACGCCACTGAGGTGTTGAGACTTCGATACCAAGAGCAAAGGCTGTTCCCCAGCCTGGGCTGAGACCTCCAGCATCTCCCCCAGGGCTGTGCTCAGAGCTGATGTCAGGGGGCTTGGACACAAGGCCAGCAGCCTGTCCTCTAACAGCCACTGGCTTGGAGAAGGCACTGTTGCTGACCAGAAGGATCTCCACTGAAGTCTCCACTCCATGCCTGTGTGCAGGAGAGACATGTCCCAGTAATGAATGTATGGTCAGTAAAGGGTGCAGTGGATGGGTCTGGACCATGAACGGAGGTTGCAGAAGCTGGGCTTAATTAACCTGGCAAAAAGGAAGATAAAGGACAATGACAGCAACCCACATGAAGAGTGGTTATGATGGTAACAGAGTCAAAATTTTCTCAGTATCAGCAGGTGATACACTAAGGGAAAATGGGCACAGGTTGCAGTTCAGAAAGTTCAGGTTCAACATCAAGGAAAAACTTCTTCCCTAGGAGAGGATTCAGCCCAGAGAGATGGCAGACTTGCTGTCTAAAGGTTGTTCCAGACTTCTCTAGGCAAAGACACAGGATGACCTGAGCTAGTGTTGGCAGTGGTCCTGTTTTGAATGGGAAGGTGGAGTGGAGACTCCAGAGCCCCCTTCCAGCAGTGGTGTCATCCTGGGAGCCCCATACCCAGGCCAAACTAACTTACAGCTTGTGAGAGTATTTATGTGTAATGCAGCATCACTTCTCATCTAACTGAAAATAAATAGGAGGTGAGGGTTCTGTGGCCTTTTTGGCAAGTTTCTTCCCAAGCACGGTGCAACAGGGAGGTGGATGGAACAGAGGGCTGGGGTGAAGGACACATCTGTAATTTTGTAACATTGACCTGTTGTACTAAGAGAAAAGGCAAACAAAGAGAGGGAAAACATAATAGACTAGAAGGGTTTGCATCTCCTCAAAGGCAGGAGTCTTTTTCTTCACCCCACACCATGTGGGACAGACAAAGTCCCTACCAGGGACCAGATAAAAGCAGAATAGAAGGATCGGAATTTCCTTGTGTCACTGAGTGGTCCTTCCCAGTCTGAAGCATGCTGGCATCAAGGACCCACATTTTTGTATTGCTTCCTGGGAAGCAAGGCCTCCCAAGAGGCTGTGGCAAGGCTGGAATTTCCCACAAGGCCCTGCTTTCTCAAGTCATTGAACCAAGAAGTGGTGCTTGTTGGAATGTTTGTTCTTGTTGACATGACTGAAGAATAAACACATGTTCCAGCTGCACACAAGGACATGAGGCAGAGCTCCAGGCTCTCATTAAGTCCAGAGCAAAAAGATTCAGGAGTTTATTATGAGGTAAAGTTGACTGGAACTAATAAATGCAATTTATGGAATTTATAAAGGGTCTCTTGTTAAGACATTTTCTATGTTTAACATAGCATCATCTTTGTTTTGTTTTTCTACTGGGTGACAAGAAGAAAGAAAACAGAAGACCATTTTAGTGAAGAAATATGGGAAGACTGATTTACCAATGTGACTTTTTACACTGCTTTTGGAATTGAAAATGAGGTTTGGCAATGTCTGAGGGTGACCTTTCACAGTGTCACTCACTGCTTCTCTTGAATCTCTGGGCACTACACCAAAATTATTAAAATAAACATAAATTTCAGATAGTATGGAGCCAATTGACCCAATCTGCAAATCTCAAACATCTGGGGCATCTGGGAGTGGGTGCAGGACGGCAGCATGGCTCAAGCCAATCACCCAGCATCCTCTCCATGCCATTGTCAAGAATAGATGCCCAGAGATAGCTGGAGTGGTGGGAGAGGCACAATCCACCCTCTTATACTCTCCCATACCCCAACACTTTTCAGCTTACACATTTCCTGAGCCAGGGCAGTGTCTGTATTTGAGAGTCCTCAATGTTGTTTTGTTCCTTCTGTCCCTTCTGTTCCCTTTTCCATCCCTGACTGTTTCCTGCTTTCAGCTAAGCTTTTAGTAACCACAGCATCCTGCATCAGGAAATGCAGCCTAATTACACCTTGTGCAAAAAAAAGCTTCAGTTTTCTGTTTTTGGGTTATGCACCTACTGTCTTCGTCTGAAACCTCTTGTGTGGGAAGAGACAGTTTTCCTCTTCTCATCCTATTTAGTCTTCCACTATTCTGCAGCCTCCCATCCTCAGCTGGCCCATTTCCAGGAGGAGTCCTGTCCTGCTCATCCAGAAGCTCTGCCATGTCTCTGCTCTGGACTTTCTCCTCTGTTATCACCTCTTCAAGGTGAAGGGACCCAAATGGCACAATTTTTGAGCTGGGGCTATGATGAGTTTTTGTTATGACATGATTTTCTGCTCCAGATTTGTTCACTTTTGCCCCCTCTCTTAGTAACTCCTCACATTTAATTTGAGGTTTCTTCTCTCTTCCTTGCATTAGGTAACATTTCTATAGAGCTAGAAATGTTACCCAATGTCCAGGGTCTCATTTGGCTCCCCTGTTTTGCATGTAAAACAAGAATTTGCTTCCCTTTACATAATCTCCTCTGCCATTTGAACACCTGTTTGCTAAGCCTCATAAGGTCACCTTTACTGCCATGAGCCATTTGGTGTCATCTGCAACAGCTGCCACCTGCCTGTCCACCTTGCCCAGGTTTCTGCAGACATCCCAGCACAACCTTTCCTAGAAGAGCAGCTCTCCAATAAGAAAATTTCACCTTATTTTCCATCTTTGCTCTGTTACTTGTCCTTGTGAGAACCTCTCACTCACCTATTGATCCCCAGTTTCTCCCTGAACCTATGGCAAGAACTTTCCAAATGCCTTTTGGAAACCTCAGTAGGCTACAGCCTCTCTCCTGTGCTCCCTTGCTCCCCCCACAGAATCCCTGGGGGTTGCTGAGGTGCCAAGCTGGGCTGGTTCTTCCCTGGTGAATCACCATGAGACCATAAGGCCAGAAAGGTGCCAGGTGCTGGTGACACCTGACATGGGCCCAGACTCTGTGGGTGTCTTCCAGGTTATTTGAAAGCATCCAAGAGCTGCCCTTGCTGCAGGGTCTGTGCCTGCCACCCTGCAGACCCTGATCTGGAGGGAGCTTGCTGGTCCCTGCTCCTCTGAAGGACACTTCCTGGGCATGGAGCCACACTGCAACAGAGATCCTGATGCTTTGTGCTCCTCCAAGGCTCACCAACAGATCTAGGCCCTTCCCACTTGAATCTGCTCCAAAAGGAGACAGATCTGCCAGGTTTCCTAAGTCTTTGTCTGTCCAAGCATATCACAGACCCTCTCTTTCTCCTTCCACACATTAC
Source organism: Peucedramus taeniatus (assembly GCA_013400575.1). Classification (NCBI taxonomy): domain Eukaryota; kingdom Metazoa; phylum Chordata; class Aves; order Passeriformes; family Fringillidae; genus Peucedramus; species Peucedramus taeniatus. The sequence continues at coordinate 399,505 of WBNO01021024.1, forward strand.
ATTTGAACTTTGCATCTCAGGGCAGATGGTTCCCTCCTTGCCATGCCCAGTGTTTTCAATTTTGATTCATGAGAATCACAGAGCAGCAGATGGGGATTTGCTGGTGAGGCTGCTGCCTTACACCAGGGATGTCCCAGATGTGGTCTGGAGGACAGCCCATGGGGTGAACCCACAGCACCCATGACAATGGCATTCCTCCTTCCTTCTGATGATCCTGGAGGTTGTTCACTCAGTTTCAAGCAGATAAGCTTTGAAGCTAAAGCTGTGAGTACAGAGAGGATCCTCAGCTTTAGATCCTGTAGATGCCTTTTTTCAAATTCAGAAATCAATATGTGAGGGAACTTTGTGGCAGAGAGTAAGTGTGTCTGTGGAAATGACACATGGATGATAGCTGAGGAAGACAGATGATTTTCTGGGGTTACTTAATGGTAAAAACAGTAGTTTTTGTTGTGGTGGGGAAATGACCCATTTGTGAGTGGGAGGGAGTGCATGTGTTTGGGGCTGCTGTTCGTGTGACAGTCACCCTCTCTTGGTGTGTCCCATGTGGGGCTGGCCCCTGCTGTTGGCTTACAGCAGTGCAAAGCCCATGGGTTCCAGGGAGGCCTTCCAGAGTGACATGGAGACAACTTTGAATATAGGAAAGTGATTTAAATTGCCAGATTTCCAGGAGCTGCCAGAAACAAAATTGTTCCAAAGCTGTAAAGTTTCTTTATGTGGGTCCTGAGACCCTGAGTGGGAGTGGAGGTGGACAGCTGCCCTGGGGCATGGGATGGAATTTTGGTTATTTCCTCCCGGCTGGCTTAGCTGCGATGTTCTCCTTGGCCAAGGACACAATGACCTTTCTACATCCCTTCCTTTCTGTTAGGTAGTTTAAAACTTGCTTGTTCCAGCCTGCAAAAGCTGATTTACAAATGAAGTAAAAACCTCTAGGGCTGTGACACCCAGCCTTCAGCAAGACCAACACCTTTCTGGAATACACCAAGGAGCTTTGGGAAGAAAATTCTACCTCAAAGCATTGACTTCCTGGAGCTAACCTTCTGCAGGAAAATACAGTGTTTCAAGACCTAATAGCCTTCCATATCCTGGTCTTTTCCCAGCACAAATAGTTGCCTCGTATTTTCTGGCCAATTCTGTGTTGATTGAGATGCTGGTTCAGCTTGGTAGCATGAACAGACATGGTCAGGGAGAATGGAAAATTTTAGGTTAAATCTTGTGGTAAGAATTCACTGACTTTATTAGAGGTTGGAAACTTTCAGATAGAAAAGTGAAACTGAAATGCGTGAAACAAGAGAAAAATTGGAGTTATCCACTGAGCAACAGGGAAAGTATGGGGGAGGTGACGTTGTGGCAGAGCTGTGGTCTTGCTGTACCAACAAGATATTGCAGGGTCTTTACATCTTCACTGATTCCTGTGTCCATAATTTCTGTTATTCCCTGAATATGACTGTTTTTAAAGGTGAAGACTGGCACTAGAGGCATGCGGGCCAGCAAGAGCAGAAGGCAAATATTATCTCTAGGTCCTTCTGCAAGGGTTGTGAAATGTGTTTCATCATGCTGGAGCAGGAACAGCTCTTCCAGGTTGACTCTTCATTTTTCACACAGATTCCATCATGCATCTGGTCAGGGATGATGATAGAGGTGCTGGGAGAAGAGGAGATGAACAAGAAAGGTGGCAGTGTATGGTAATAGCATCGTCTGATGAGAGTACTGGAATGGCTATGGTCCAGAACAACTGAAACCATCCATGAAGTGTGATTAGAATGGTTGGCACTATTCATGAGCTGTCTGTTCCTCATTTGCACTGCTGTCCTTGTCACGTCAGTTTTGCAACAGTTGAAGAAAAAAGCAAACAAAACCCAGCCATTCATGGTGGTCAGGGAAGGAATGTGAGACCCAGAATTCCCGCAGGGATGCTCTCTGCCACGTCCATGCCCCAACAACATGCGGTGCTGGGACTTTCCAAGTCACATCTTGCATCTCCTTGCTGGCGCCTTTTGCATCACAATGCCCCAAGTGTTGCACAGTAGATATCAGAAGGGAGGGTGATGGGAAAGTTTGCTTCATTTCCAAACTCGTTGCCTTAGCCTGATTGAAAATCCAAAGAGTGGCCAGGGACCTTTGGGCCAGGGCTCAAAAACCAGCTGCGATGCCATGACTGGCCACATCTGTGTTACATGTCCTGCTCTGTGAAATGCAGAATGGTCCCTTTTTCCAGTGCACAGAGAGAATAAGCACTCGTCACTGAGCTCTGATCCTGGGCACAAGGGACCATCTAAATATATGGTTGGTCCAACGAGGGACGAGGGCAAGAAACTCTTTCCCCACTGAAATTGCAGTGAGGTTTGAGTTGGTGGGAGTAGCGTGTGATTTCTGCAGGCTATTGCTGTGCATCTGGTCTGAAAAAAAGTGTAGTCCACTTCTTGAAGAATTTTTTGGCTTGGCCTGATTCCATTTATATTGGCAGTTGAAGCATGTTTCAGTGGTACCAGGCAAATGCTTTGCACTGGAGATATAAAGCAGGCAGCACCTTGTAGCAACGATTTTTAAGGCCAGTCCTGTCCAGATTATCTATGTGCTAAATCTATGCAGAGAAATATGACTCAAAATCACTTGTGTAGCTAAAACCAAGTATAGGTATAGAAATATGGACTGTATTATATTGAGCCTACTTGCAGGTTTTAGACTGAACTATACAGGCTGTTTGCATCTGATTTCTCCCAGCCATTGTTAAGGAAACTTGAGATTGCTTGAAGTTCTCTTGCCAATGTTTTCTTGTAATGAGGGATAAGTTAAAGCAAACAAACTCAAAGTGAAGCAAACACAATTCAACTGTGTGGAGGAAAGCAAATAAAAATAATGCTTATGTCCTTATTTTTGGCTTGATGTGGGCTGACCTATTGGACACGCATTGTGATATCAGCTGGACCGGGACATGATAATGTATGTGTGTATCTCTGCCAGAGACACTGGACAGCTCTGGCTGGGGACCAAAATGGCCTCTTCCCCATAGATACGTCCTGTTCCCCACAGAGATACAGGCTAGAGAGCGTTGGACAGGAAAGGAAAGTGAGAGAGCAGAGGAAACATGAGCCCGAGGGCTGAGAGGGCATGTGCATTCCTGAGCTGATAAAATTGCCATCTGTCTTGGTTCTCTGCAGGATAAACACAGTGCCCACAATGCCAAGGAAGCTGAGGACAGCAATTGTGCAGCTGCTGGTCTGAGGGATGTTCAGCTGCCATGGGCTCCCTGTGCACCTCTGAGCTTTGTTTGTCCATCATGATCTCTCTAGGTAGCTCTTGGGAAGAGCTTTTAGCCAAATGCGCAATTGCTACCTGGGCTCCGACTGCAAAGGTTTCCTCCTCTTCACAGCTGAGCAGCCACATTGGGGATTTCAAGATGAATTATTTGTTTCCTCCATGTGATAAATGAGAAAGTTCAGTCTGCTTTCCAGAACTACCAGGTCCCCTCTGTGTCCCTGACTCTGGCTTCAAGAGGCAGCTTGTGCTCACTTCTTCTTGAAGTGAGCCCCAGACTTCAACAGGGTACTCTCCAAGCTCCCCATGGCCAACTCTCCACACTGCACAAACACAGTTCATTCCTCTGTTTCCTTTCCTTCTTGACAGAGGTGGGTTGTTGTCAGAGGTAAGCAAAGTAGAAACATCCATCAGGACCCTATGGGGATGGAGGCTGCTGATCCCCATGATCAGCCATCATGTCCATCAGCTGATCCTGTGCCAGCAGGATCAATGCCCACTGGGAGTGGTTCATCAGGACTCCAGAAGACACAGCTCAGCATATTTCTGGCTTGGTGTAAGTCAGGGACATTTCTGCCCCAGCATTGTGCAGTGCATGTGAACACTCTCTGGTTCTGTGGTCATCTCCTTCCTGCTCCCCTCTCAACTGATCTTCATAATGTGCAGCATTTAGACAGTTTGGTCTGGCTATAAGAGGTGATAAGTGATGCTTGATGACCTTCATTAGTGGTGTTATTTTAATTCAGCTCCATGAAGGGCAGATGGGAGAGCAGTCCTATGCTGAGAAACACATGCCTCTGCTTTAAAGAAAATGCTTTGATCTGGGTGGATGGCAGCTAAAATCAGGGCTAGGAAAGAGCTCTGGCCAATCAGCTCAGGAAGGGCCTCTGTTTTCTGGATGCTGTGACTGAAGGCAGGGCTGAGTTTAGGACGAGATGCTGTTTGTGGGACTGATCACTTACAGGTTGGTGAAGGTCTATCTTCAGGGCTGTGGTTCCTTGTGGCAAAGGGGCAGTGGAGGGCAGGGTAGGGCACTCCTTGCTCCGTGTTCTCCTGCTATGTGGCTCAATTTTGGCTTGTCACACACTGTTACCTGAATCTTCACCCTCGATAGAATTCTGGCCTCAGACTGGCTTCTGTGTGCAGCACAGCTGCGGCTGACAGCACTGAAGCTTTACAGGTTGATGAAGAAATCCTTTTTGGAAAAAAAACCCTCTGCCTCACGTTGTGGATACACCACACCATTTCTTGCCATGCTTGGTACTACTGTATAGGGGGAGGGAAATAACTCATTCTCCACTTGTGTTTTTCCAAGATAAATGAAAAGGCATTAAAGAGAACAGAAACACAGGAGAGTCAGATGGTCTGAGCATTGACAACATATCATCTGTCACTGACAGTGCTCATGTGAGCTCTGGCAGCCGTTGCCTTGCCTACGGTTCAAGGGAAAATGAGTATATGCTTCCAGCTGATTGCATCACTGCCAAATATAGACCCACATGTCCTAGGCTGGTCATCATCTGACCTTGAAGACTCCCTGGCTTTCACTCACAGTTCTGATGTCCCTCCCGTGGTTCTGCCTGTGCTCTCCTGGACACTTTCCCCAGCTTGTGCTGTGTACCGGAGACCCACACCCAGGCCCCCAGGAGATACCTTTGCTGACCTCATGTGTCGTGCCCTTGGCTAGGAGTATCTGGGGGAGCTGGGTCACTGTGTTACAGTGCTTCAGCACCTGAATGTGGTTTTGTTGTGTCTTTGGAGATGGAATGCCATGGTCTGTTTGGGATAGCCCATTGCCACCTCATGCTGCAGTCACTCAAGCCAGGTGAAAGAGCACAAGCATAGCCAGGTGTTCATAATCTATTCTTGCACCTGAGAGCTCCATGGCTTGCACTCCTGAGAGATGGAAATGAGGATACAAAAGGCTTGCCAGAATCACAACCTGCATGAATGTTCCACCAGAGAGGCTTCCTGCCTCTTCCTGCTCCTAATGCTGTTGCTTGTGCCCATCGTGAACCTCTGACAGAGTCAATATTTAAAGAGCTTTGTTCACAGACCAGCTCTGGATTCCCTTCCTGGTGCTGGTGCTAGGTCACCCTTCCCTTCCCTTCCACAGCACAGCCTTCCTCCTCTGACATCCTCACAGGATGTCCAGACATGTATCACCTTTCTCCTTGGAACTCTTTCAATTCCCTCCTTAGTAAGGAGATGGACAACCACTTGATTGCACTGCTGGTTGTTTCCCATCTTACACACGTAGGCAGAGACGTCCCTCCTGCAGTAGCTGTCTGACAAACAGTTCTGCTGCTAGGAGAGGTGTCATTGCCCCTGGGCCCAGTGACTTCTCAGCCTGTCCTAAAGAAAAACACTTCTTGCACCAGACCTCACAGGCTGCCCTGATGATACACAGGTGTGTTCTGGTTTGAGAAAACGAGACCAGCGGGGCACCCCAAGTCAGAAATACAATTTATTAGAAAAAGGGAAAAAATGAAATACAAAGGAAACAAAATACATGCAATAAGAAAAACCACTGACAAAGTCAGAATACAACCTGACACCCTATGGTGATAGCAGTCTGAGCAGAGTGGTCCTGTTGAAGCAGTGATCCTATAGCAGAATGGGTCTGATGATCCAGCAGTAGCTCTTACCCTCTGGAAGTCCAGTAGGCAAGCGCTGCTGTGGTGTTCAGAGTCCCAGCTTATATCCAGGTTAGAATGCTTTGTTCCCCCCTCTGGGCGGAGCATCTCACAATGGGATGTGAAAAGGTTTGATGGGCCATTTACAGAAGATTTACCCCTTTGTGAAAGAGACAATGGAAGCTGCTTTTGGATAGTTTCTTATCAGCTGGCTTATCAACAGAAGATCTCCCATCCCAGTTCTAAAGGATGGTAATAGAATACATTTGGTTACATCTTGCTTTGCAGCCTATGACAAGGTGAAACACCTAAAAACCAACCACATAGCTCATCATTGGCTCAAGAGAGCAGCCACCTCAGCCTCTGAGTGACTGACATCCACCTTGTCCTTTTGGGCATACCCTGCATGTATTTGTACAGCAAAAGCTTCAGAATGCAGAGAATTCAGAATTTCAGGACTGCCCATTTGACAATCCTGAATACTGGAAGTAGTGATAGTAGAGCTTGTAAGATGATAGAATGTTTTATGTTTTTTGAATAATTTTTTACATTAAGCAGGAGCTGCACATCAGGACCACCGAGGTTCTTGATGGCTCATGGACCTGGATAGGACAGAAAAGTCTTCTGTATTTGCATTTCTGTCATAATAAGTTAAAGCTCCTACAACACTGTGAGCTGTGAGCTCTTATGGCCTGAATTTTCTGATATTTTCCTTGCAGAGAAAGTTAGCAGAAGGAATACAACCAAAACCCATGCTGGGACTCAGATATCTAAGGCCATGCTGTGGCAGAGCATGGGAAGAGAAAGGGGATTTCACACATCATCACAAACAGCTCTTGTGTCCTAGACTTCACAGTTTGAGTTGCCAAACGAAATATCCTGATTAGCCCACTTTCTGTGGAGGAAAAGTGTTGAATTTCCAGAAAACTGTTATTTGAAGGGCTGAAACTGGGCAAAAGGCTGGATACAGAATGTCTGTAAGAAAAACAGTTGTTATGGCAGTGGCATGTGTGGGGGCGCTGTGTGCATGTGTGATACACGAACCTTTGACTAAGAAATTATCTGTGTATTCATCACAACCCCAGTTATCTGCTCTCAAAAACCTATAGATTGTATGGCCTCCATTTCTGCCTGGAAAGCACCCCTACAGAGGATGTTTCTGTGTATGGAGAAGTAAACAGATTGCAGAAATCTGCTGTGTGTTGATTCTCTTCGGGATAATTTGCACATTAACACGGAAGCATTGCTCATGTACTACTGAAAGCAGGAATTTGCTTTTCAATTCAAGCTATATTGAAATGTATGAAAATGGGTGATTTATAATTTTAAATAATAAGCTGAAGTTTGCAGTGTAGAGTATATGAGATAGTAGAAAATTACAATGGAAAGAATAACATCATATCTGGATAGATGCAGTGTTATTTTGTACAGAAATAGGCTTTTATACAAAGATAATGTTACATGAAGAGATGGGGTTCTGCCTGTGGTCTACAGGGAGCATTGAGGGGAGGTTTTGAGGTAGGTGGAAGGTAGAACTTGTCCTTTTCTTAACTGTGGTTTCCACCCAAGGAAAGTTGGCTGAAGACGTTGTTCTGGACAATGCATGAATCTGGTCTTTCTTCAAAAGCTGCTATTGATTTCATGCTGTACGTGCTGATTTGACAAAATGTTCCCCAAGTAAATGCAATCTGAGCCCTTTGAGAGAAGCTTCATAGAGAAATCAAATCAAACAAAAATGGGAGCTTGGGCAGTTCATGCATTCCACAGTAATACTTTAGTCTTAGTGATATTTTTAATGGATCTGAATGGGATGCTGAGCTGGACAGTTAAACAAAGACTTACAGAAGATTTTTGAACATGGCCAGAGGCATGGCAGACACTTGAAGGCTGCTCTCCCGCCTCAGTCTCTGATTCTGCAGCCTCCTGTGTTTTCTTTACTGACATACAGCTAAGGTTATCTGGATTACTCCTCATGCTGGGCTTCTTTGCCAGCTCCAGGACTAACCTGAGGGTCTCACCAGCGATATCTTTGCAAGCTGCCAAGGCTGCCCCAGCAGCAGGTCTAGCTCATACAGCATATGCAAGAGTTTCCTCCCCTTTTTCAGTAACTCTTTTCCAGTAAATCTCGGAAGGGGTCTTTTTGCATCCTGGAAGAGGGATACAGTGCTGCTCAGGGCTGCTTTCTGCAAACCATTTGTGTCCAGGCAGGACAGCAGTGACACCTCTGAATGCAGTGTGACCTCTTGAGATGACATTCCTTCACACCCACTTGCCTCCAAGCTGGTGTGGTCCACAATTGTGGTTCAGCACAAGCTTCTCACAAGCAGGTGGCTTGCAGGATCCTGTTGGGCTGAATGCCTCTCTTGGGGCATTGGAAATACCTCTGGCAGGGGGAGTTGGTAGCTTCAGCCAAGGTTTTTGGTTCTGTAAAGCCCCATGCAGATTATGAAGGGGCTGTGTCACAATGAGTGAAGTTGGGCATGGGACTTTGGCTGAGACAAGGGGTCTGCTGTGCAGCACAGCTCAGATGGTTTTCACTTTTTACAGCCTTGGTGTAAAGGGGGCTGCAATGAAACCAAAGAGCAGAAACAGCCCTCTGTTAACTAGGACATAGCACTGTTAACTTTATCCTGCTCTTTTCTCTAAACTGTGCACTTGGTTGAGCTCTCAGCTACACTGCTTTTGCCAGTGGGACTTGGGGGTTGGCCTCATGCCTTTGGGATAGGGCTCAAAATATGCTGAAGACTCCAGGACCAATATTGTTCTACCTAAGGGCTTGTTATAACCTCCTCCCATTTGAGAGGAGTACTTTTGAGAGCTCAGCTTTTCTGCTAAATAATAAGTTTTCCTCTTTTATTAGTCCATTATGAGAGTTATTACAGCTCAAGTGCTCTGTCCTATTTGGATAAAAACTACTTGGATAAATAGCACTGAATTCCTCGACCTCAAATGGTGGTTTTTCTGGGCACTGGTGCATAATTTGCCCTGGTGTGTCCCATCTGCTGGAAGGTTGAGAAAATTGGGAGAATGTGGTCCCAGGGCCTCACTGGGTAGTGCTGGGAGACATCAGGAGACTTGTGGAGAGGTGAAAGAAGGAACTGAATACCTGAGGAAAAGACCCAGAGAAGAGATGACAAATGTCTCTGTAGGGAAGCTTCCAAACTGGTCAGTTCAAAAGGGGTTTTAAAAACCTGATTTCTAGAGGAGAAAGTCCCTGGTAGCAAGGAGAAACAGTACTCAGCAGGTGTGAACATTCACTTCACAGTAACCTTGAAAACTTCATACTGCTTTAAAAAAATACGGTTAACTTTTCCTCTGTGACATGTCCCTGAACAGCCTGATGGGTGTGTCTGCTCCATTGCATTTCCTCTCTTTCCTCCTAGGAAGTGGGATTCACCTCTCTTCCCATCACTATGGATTTGTTTCCTTGCTAGGGTGGGAATCCATGTTTCCTGCATTGATGAGTAATTCTTGAAATCCCCCGACATTAGCTGCCATCTCTATTATTGTGGCTACAGGAAAGCTATTTTGTGTTTCAAGGATATCAGCGTGGTGGTGTGGCCACATCCTCTTCTAAGTCATGCAGGAAGGCAGCAATTACTCTTGTGGGTTTCAATCTACAGCATGGGAAAGCATGATTTTGCTAGGGCCACTCTCAAGCTCACTTACCTCTAGCCCATTCCCAAAACATCCTACCTTCCTGCTGCTCCTGCCTGTTTGGTCCCTGGTACTGGCTTTTGACCCAAGCAGGAGGGAGGTTATGGAGCAGCAAGTGAAACCTTCCTGGGAGATGCTGGACTTGCTGCCCGTGTGCCCTAATTCCTGTTGGGAAGGAGGCTCTGCCATCCCATTCACTGCAGGTGTGCCTTTCCTCTGGGATGCTCCATGCATTGCCAGGCTTCAGGTCTCCTCCCATTAGATTGGGGTTTCCAGATTTTCTTCTATTAAAGTTCACATTAGCTATGCTAAAGGCAGGATTTGAAAATGGATGTTGGCAAATTGTTGCCACATCCTTGGTGAAGATGTAATTGCACATACATTTCCTGCTTTACAGCAGGAAATGTGAGGAATGTGTCACCTGGGCACGTCACTGAGGCCAGGACTGTCCACCTGGAAAAGCCCACCTACCAAACCACTTTGCTCTAGTGCATCTCTCAAAATCAGCAAATCAGTAAATCCTGTGGCCTTTAGTCCAGTGCTGTCATTTCTTAGTGGATTTTAGACAGAGGATCCAGGCTCAAAGGAAGGAATTGCTGGCATTCTGGCTTCTTAACCCTTCATTTCCAGGTCAGCAGTTCTCAAAGTTTCTCATTAGGCTCTAACAAAACATTCCTGCTGGGTTTTTTTTTTTTCTTTTCCATCACACTCACACTTGAGGAGAGTCTGTGAGCTCTCTGGAGGTTTCGGCTTCATTCTCCAGGTGTCTCTGGGAACTCAGCACACCACAGGTGACTCCTGCAGGAGCAGAGGAGGGAGTAATGCCTCAGACCACCCCCTGCTATGCTGTGGTTTGTGTCCTTGCATCTTTTGCACTGCAAATTGCAAGTCTTCTGTCAAATGATGGAAGTGGCAGGTGGGATGGATGGGTAGGGAGCCAGGAGTGTGTGTGAGTGTATGTCTGAGTCTGAGCTCAGCCTGTGCCCAGTGTGGTGGCTGTAGTGCACTGATGAACTGGGGACACTGATGACAGCAAATAGGGAAAGCTGGTGATGTCACAGCAGCTGTGCTCAGGAACCAGCTTTCCTAACTGTTCTGTAAAACTGATCTTATTTTTTTAATTTTGGCTATCTGCTCTGCCTCCAAGGAGAAGGGGCAGGCATCAGCATCAGCAGAGGTTGCATGATAAAGAAAATCAAGCCACACTGACCTCAGAAAATTTTATTTACTTCGTTTTTAGAAGTGCTATTTATCATATTGAACTAACACTGTTATCAGAAGACATTTGTGTAACCTCCTGAAACTACCTGGCTATGTGTAATATGCCACCTATAAATAAATGCCATTGTAAATGTCGAGTCATACGGGAAGATAAATAAATTAGTTTCCTGGGCTCATTAGAGATGAAAGCTGAGGTTTTATAGCAGGATGAAGAGAATTGCACAATGCACTTCCATATGGCTTATGAAATGTGTATGAAAACCATTTTCTCCTACCCATGCTAATTATGATATATAAATAGATACTGTTTCCCTTTGGGCACTTACTTAGCTGGATTTATTTTAAAGATCAGTGCAATCACTTCTATGATGCATTTCTGTAGGCCTTTAACAGATCTCTAAATCAAAATACATATTTTTATAGCAATAAAATGACCTTTCACTAATTGGGAAAGAAAATGTTACCCAATAGGTGACAGTTGTCATGAGTGCTCAGCACAGTCAGAAGTCATTTTGGCATTTGCCTTTAAACTGTAGCTGAGACGAGTGTTTAAATAATAATTTTTTAACCCATGTGTTTATAGGAGTTTTGTGTGAGTGTGCTTACGGAAGGAGAGGGTGATTTGTGCTGCCTGTGGCCAGGCTGCAAACTAAAATCAAAGCACTGTTTTTCACTCAGGGCACAATTTTGCCACAGGACCTGTTGGCAGAAGACTCCTCTGAGCGTGTGCCACTGGCCACTGCTAGTGAGCAGCCCACCATGCTCAGTGAATGCCCTACAGGGGCAGCAGCAATGCTTTTCCAGCCTGTCTATAGTCCAGCAAGACCCCCTACTTGGAACCAGTGGATGATATTCACCAGAGCAGGCTGGGAGAAATGGCCCTTTGAAGGATGGCATAGCTGTGGCAACACAGTAAACTGTCACTTTTCTAGTATATTTGAATACTGTTTATTATAAACATTGCAAATTAGTATCTCTAACTGAGAAAAAATAAAATTGGATGCAAAAATACACTGGTGGTATATTGCATATACATATAAATACATTATAGAGTTTGCACAGTCATCAGGCATCTTCCTTCCGGACTGACTTTCCACAGACTGATGCAAAAGTTGAAATAGAGAACAGAAGGGAAAGGTCTCCAAATATACACAGTGCTGTTTTGGCAAGTGATTAAGTTCCCAAAAAAACTGTGCTGTAGGAAACAAAACACAGTTTCACAAGAGACCCATTTGTACTTTCACATCATATTTACCTCACAGCACAAGGACAAAGAGTGAGCAAGAGAATGGTGACGCATACAGGGTGCTCAGTATGTATTGGTGACATTTGAGACCAGTTCCACACCCCATTCAAAGCCTGTGTTAATGGGTCTGGAAGTCCTCTCCTTGGTAAGGAGGACTTCAGTAATATCCAAATTGTTTTACCAGATGCTGGCTTAGCCCACACAATCCTTTGCAATAGGCAGCTTGCTCCCAGCCTCTGTTTGAGGGGTCCCTCCGTGCAGATGCACTGGATGGGGTCACAGCCAGGGGCCCAGCTGCTCACACCTCACAGAGGTGGAGAAAGCACACACTCTCCAGGGCCAGTTCTCCATTGGAAACCCCAAGGCTCTGGGCAGTGCTGCTGCCCTGGGTCAGAGCCTGCAGCTCCTCCAAGGGGGCTGTCAGGAGTCCTGCCATGGCTGAGCTGCAGCTCCTCCTCACCACAAACCTCATGCCTCTCCCACCAGCCTAACACAGCTGCCCTGCCTGGCTCTGAGGAAGGCAGGTGGATTGCAAGCATGCTCACATGGGACTTTTCCAACATCTCTGAATGTTGGTTTCAGTTTTTGTTTCCCTTCATTTCCTTAGAAGATAAAAAGCTACATAGGTGGTGCCTGCTTGGTCTGTGATGTGGCCTTTGTGGCACCCTGAGAGGTAGATGGAGGTCAGAGCACCAGGGCAGTGTCCAGGCAGAGAATGTGGTGGCACCAAGGAGACCTCAGAGGGAATCCATGACTAGTGGGAGGAGCAGTCCTGGTCTTTGTGGGCACTGCACCTCCCATGGGTGCACGCTGTACCCAAGCCCCACATGGAGGACGATGATTCCCACAGAGATGCTGAGCACCAGACTGGGACAAAGCACTTTCCATAGGAAAAGGTGGCAGTGTGTGCCATGCATTGCTCCAGGAGATGGTCTCCATCCCCAGCTCACCCCACAGTCCAGCACAGGGCGGTGCCAAGGCATGCCTTGGTCTAGGACACGTTTATGTTGGAGAAGAGTGGGGCCCTGAGCTGTGTGGATGCTGTGCTGTCTGCCAAGTAGCCCAGGATGCTTTTGAGTTCACTGCGTGACAAATTGGCTTTGATGTGCAGGAATGCTTCCAGGTGCCTTTTGCTGTGGAAGAGAAATGGGCAGGTGTTATTTCCTCTCACACACCTCCTCATGTCAGGGCCACTGCACCAGGATGTGGCTCCCACCCTGTGGCGTGTGCTGACGTTCCCTGTGGGTGCCAGCTCAGTATCTGGCAGTCCTACACAAGACCTTGCACTGTCTTGGGGTAGGGAAGGGAATCTCCAAGGTAAAGGAGAAATCAGGCCAGAATCTGGAATATACCAATTGCCTTTATTCATATTCTTCCTTTGCTTTCTGATAGGACTGGGATTGCCACAGCCTGGAAGGCAGCCCCCACCCAGGTTTATAGGCTCAGGCTGTATCAACCTCACCTGTATTCATATTTGACTGCTTTCTGGCTCAATTAAAATTCCTTATGAGAATTAGCAAATCTGTTTCAGCATCTCTTACCGGATGTCTGGGTATGTTGTGGCGAGCGTTGCAACTTCAATTTTAATAGCACCTAAATCCTGAAGTCGTATTATTTCAGCCAGTTTGGGGAGTGCTGAATTCAGCCACGTGGCTTGAGATCCCTGTGAGCAGAAAAAGTGGTTAGCAGGACATCATGGGGGTGCAAACCACCCCCCACCTGAGGAGCTGCCTCCTGAAGCTGTTTCTTGCCAAGGGGAAAGGACACATCAGTGACTTTAGGTGCCTCATTGTTTTCAGTGATGTTTCTGCCTGAGGCAGCCTTGGAAAAACTGGATTAGCTTTTTGATGGTTTTTAACCCTCTTACACAAGTGGTGTGTGGTTTGCCATAAGACTGAGACTTCTACATCCATCTCAGCAGATTCTATCTGCTCATTTTCCTTACCTTGGGTTTCTGCAGTGTCTGGTGTGTGTACCAAGGTCTGATAGGCCAGGTAAGTCACTGCCAAGTGCTGCTCTGCCCCAGCTCCAAACACAGCCCTGCCTTTAGCATCTCCAGGTGCTAAAATCAGGTGGAAGTCCCAGCCAGAGCTTTTTCCTGACCATTGGAATTTCCAAGGTGCAGCTGTCTGACCTCCTACCCACTCTATGTGAAATTCAGACTTGTTCCTTCTCCAGTCAAACATGCATGGGGTGATGGAGGACAGGTTTTGGCTTAGCTGTTAAGCTTTTTTTGCAGGCAAATTTAGAGGCATGGAAGGAGGGAGATGATCTCAAAGGACAGAGAGGGGTGTTCCAGCTGTGGCTCTCATGGATAAATTCCTTGCATACCACAGACCCCACACTGCCTGCTTTAGCCCCTGGCTGACCTAAAAGCTGCAGCGTGGGGGAAATCAAGGGTGAGAGGAAACCCAGACCCCATGGAAGCTGTACTGAAACCAGAAAAGATTATCTAAGTCTTTTGACCCTATTAATATAAACCTTCAAAAGGGAACTGCCTATGGGATAAAGGAGGATGAAATCATGGCTCTCCATGCAGGGAGGGGCAGGCTGCTGACAGGAAAGCCTTTCTGCATACAGGCACTTAGAGACCTCTTTCTGCCTAAGGTCCTGCCTTCCAGGAAATTAGGCTGAGTTGAAAAGGTTAACAAAAGTTTCCAGAATTACTTTCCTGTTTTTCAGTGTGTCTGTGACTGTGCTGACGTGTTCATGGCAAGCACTCACGTACATTGCTGGTGCAGAAGGCTTCCAGGTCAGCAGCATTCTTGGAGATGTGTTGGGCCAGAGTCTGCTGCTGTGCTGGGGTTTTCAGGCTGACCTTCCTCTTCAGCAGCCTCACGATGTACTCTTTAACCAAACGGGCGTGGATCTTCTCAACCATAGCCTGTTGGGAAGGAGAGGAGGGAATCATCATCCATCTCTCTTTGGCTTGGGGACATAACAAACCATGTGTGTGGATGGATGACAAAACCATCCTGGGTGCTGTGAGACATGCCCCACCAATGCCTGCTGCTGATTACACAGCAGAACAAGCCCTGGTTGCCAGCCTCCCAAGACTGGTTACGGCACATCCTAGATGCTGAGAATTTCTTTGTGCTCTAGTAAGAATGGGAATTTCCAAATATTGTTTCCTTCTGGGAAGAGTTTAAAGCACAGAAAAGATCTCCATGTGCTAGAGGAGTAGCAATATTCCAGAGAAACAGGAATTCATGCTGCTCTCTCTAATACATAAAACATCATATTCGTCTCAGCTACTAAAAAGACAAAGACAGGGAATCAAATATTGTCTTATATGATGATATTTCATATATAGTCCAGCACCAGTGAGGATGTGGTTCTGGCTCAGTTCTCTGGGATTTATCCCAGTTGCATCCACCTCCTCCAGTCCTTAGGGCAATCAAAGGAGCAATGAGACTGAAGCATGCAACTGCATCTGTGTTTCAAGATTGCTAAACCAAATCTGTAATTAAAGCCACCTGTTGGGTGGTCTCTAAAGCACTTCTCTGCATCAGGGGTGGTTTGCTCTGCAAACAGTGCAGCAGAGCTGCAGGAGTTTGCTTCTGTCAGGGGAGGGTAACATTTATGTGCCTAATCTGAGTAAACTGCATGCTGATGGAAACCCTGCCTGAGAGGCTTCCTGATGCCAGGCCAGTTCACCAAAGGCCAAGGCAGCTCAAGCCAGAGAGGATCAGAGCTGAAAATGCACCCCAGAATCCTTCCAACATTTCCCTCGGACTTACATGGTAAAATGGGTCCTTTAAGGTCTGGAAGTCTGAAATATATTTGCTGGTGGTTTTAATGATCTCATTCATAATTTCACTGCTGGAGTCCCACTTATTCTCCGTAAACTTCTTGTACATTGGCTGAAAAAAGGAAAATCTGCTAAGTTACCTCAAACAAATTCTATGCACATGTATATTTGTCATTTCTACATGTAGAGGATCCCATGTAGCGAGAGCGTGGTGTGTAGTCCTGTGCAGGGGTGTGTGGTGATGCCTTGCAAGGACAGGGGAACAGGGGGCTGTGTCCCCTTCTTGGTTCCTCATGGTGAAGAAGACCAAGGGCTTGAAAGGTTCATATTAGAGGTATTTTTATTATTTCTGCTTTTTTTTTTCCTCACTGTCTTGTCTGATTAAAGAATTATGGAACCATCAAGGGAAAAAAAGAATCCTTATGAGATGTTTTCAATCATAATTTTTCTCAGCCACAGTAAATAAATATGAAAATGAAAAAAAAATCACACCCCTGTTCTCTCGTGTCTTCCAAAAGGCTCTGCAGAGAAAGCAGGAGAGATTGTGGCTGAACATTCCTGACTCCTGTACTTCCTGTTCCTCCACCGAAACTGCTTAACTTGAAAAGATTTGTTTTATATATATATAAACAAACGAAAAAAAAAAAAAAAAAAAGAAAAGGAAGCCAAAAGTACAGAAACGCCCTTCAGGTCACCTTTATGAGGAAGCCAAAAGCTGCGTAATTCAGTTTATGCCATTAGTGATGGCTTCCTACAGTGTGGAGAGCAAACAGTTGCAGGTTGAGACTCTCCCAGCTGCAGCCGTTGTCTCAGATGCCATCAGCAAATTTTATGTTCACCTGCACAGTCAGGCCTATGTCACTGCACCCATTTTCCCTGCAGGCTTTAGGATCAGCTCAAGGAGAGCTTAGTGGGAGTTTTCCAGCAGCAGTGTGGGTTAGCTCCAATCCCGTCCCTTGCGAACTTGGCTGATTTGAATCAGAGATTTGAGCAACAGATAGCACGGCAGGGGAACATGCCCTGCCCTGGTATCAGCTGAGCCATGGGGCAGGAGGATGTGGGGCACAGATAGGGTACCTTCAGCTGGGCAAAGAGCTGTTGAAGTAGCACATCAAAGCCACTGTTTTCAATATCAGCAAGAGTGCTGAGGATATCAGCTTTACTGTCGTCCTTTTCTGCCACGTATTTCTCCGTGTATTCTCTGAAAGAAAATACCAGTCAGGTCAGAATAGTCTATCTGCAGAGGAGAAAGAGAAAAATTCAGAGGTCTCCAAACCTTCTGCAGGCAGATGGACCTACCTCTGCTCACTCTGGAATATCTCCCCCCTCTATACATTGCCTGCAGAGGAAGGAGCAAAACCTTTTCTTTTGGACCCTTACCTAAAATTCCAGCAGTTGTTAATATTTGCAATCAGTATAGGCTTGTAGTATCTGTGCTTCTTGCTTTTCTCCTTGAAGTCTTCAAAAGCATCCCTGTAGCTGGAGGAGAGATGTGAAGAGGAGAGGCAGGTGAGGGTGAGTGGTTGCCCAGGTGCTGTGCTGGCCCTGCTGCCCACAGCCCCTCCCCACCTCACCTCCTCAGGAAGGCTGGCAGCTCCTTCAGCAGCCGACGGGACAGCTCCTCACCCACGGCCTTGCTGATGTCCTCAGCTCGCTTCTGGCTGCTGTAGATACTCTAACAACCAAGCAAGATCAATTTTAAATGCTGCCTGCTCCAAAAAAGGCCAGGTTTGCTGGGTAAAGAGGCTGCACATCCTTTACTGCAGTAACTGCACCCAGGTCTCCTGCATCCCCGCCCTGCAACTGATCCAGGGACCATACAAAGCAGCTACACTTAGCTGAGAAGTTCAAAGGAGCATAAAGAAAATCTAGAAACAGCTGAGAAAGTAGGCAATTGATTTGACACTTGGTTTTGTTTATTTTCTTTTTTTTTAATGTCGTTAGATTGCATTTAAATGAATTATTTAATCACAACCTCAACACATGAGAGGTTTATTTTTTAAAAATAAACTCAACTAATCCTCTGCATCCAGAGGAGGGAAAGGGGCAGCTCTGCCTGTGGCTCATACCCTGGGAAGAAGAAACAGACTCTCCATTTCTCAATCAACTGAGCCAGTCTCCTGTCTCTCTGCTGCTGGGGATGCAGAAGAAATTGCACAGGAGAATGAAGGCAGTTTTTCTTCTTGTTTTGCTTATAGAGGCATTTGCCTCTGTCACATGGTACACCAGGCCCAAGACAGACCATGGTTTTGAGCCTCCCTGTACCACTCACCTCTGCTACCACCCTACACAGGTGACTTGGCCTTTTCCTTTTCTGCATTGACCATAGCTGGTCTCAAATCTTAAGTAGGTAAAGGATGCAATTGTTTATTTTCAATATAACTCTGTATTACCTGGATAACAAATATTCCTAGCAGTTCACTCTGAAAATGCCCATTTAGCTTCTCTGGTTCCTTGTCTTCTTTCCATCTTTGGATTTCTTTATCTAGACATCTGCTCAGTGAATTTTTGACAGTAACCTTTAGGGAAGAAAGAACAATGGCACTTAGTACAGCATGGATGCAACAGCTCCTACCTTACACAGGTTTTACTCACCCACCCACCTTTTGCCTGGCTCAGCAGACTTTTTCCTCAGCCCTGGCTGGGCTCCTTGTTAGGAGATGCTTGACCCATGACTTCACAGCAACAAGGAGAACCCCTTCATGATACCCATCTACACAATAGTGAGTTGAGTATTTTAAGGTAGGAGTGAAGATCCCATCACACCTCCAGATCAGGGGGATCAGGAGGGCAGGGAGGGGAGCAGTGGGTAGGAAGGTTGCAGCAGCTACGTGTGCCAGAGCCCAAATTCCCCCAACCAGGCACCGTGTGTGTGTGTCACACTCAGAGCTACCTGCTTTTGCAATCCTTTATCATGAGCTCTTCTGACACCACACAAGCACTGGAAAGGGTAACAAAGTGCTCTCCGTTTTTCTCTGCTCTCCCCCCTCTGTGCTGCAGTGAGGCTTTGGAAATGGTCCGTGCAGTGTCTGGCACGTATTGCTGATCCCCCAGTGCCCTGTTCATGCGCTTTGCAGACCTCACACCACCTCTCCCATATGCAAACCATCATGGACTACATCTAAACTTGGAACTCATGTTCTCATTTTCCGGGAATTCCAGCCCCAAATGCCAAAAGCACTAAGCTATGGGAGTACTGTAAAAGTGGCTTTTTGTTTCCATTAAGGAAAGGGTGATACAAAAACCAGAGCAACTTTTATTTTCTGCAGGTCAGGCAATTCTCCATCAAAGAAACAGATTTTTCAAGACCAGATCTCCATGCTTTGCGCTCACCGAAGGTCTGGCACCTCTGTAGAGACCAGGAGTAATCCAAGATCCTTCAGAGATTCCTCTGAGAGGGATCAGAAATCCCTCTGGAGATTTATCAGACAATTAGAAAGATGCCCATAAAGATCTGCTGTTGGATTTTCCCCCTGTTGCTACCACATGATTTACAAGAACAGAGCAGTTCTTTTCTCATGGCTTCCAGGGCTAAGCAGAAGTTTGCTCTGCAAGTCCCATCTAGCAGAAAGGTGACCTGCTCCCCAAAAATAAACAAAAGCTTTTGCTTCTCCCTGGAAGGGTGTGTAGGGTGTGTGGTTCACTGGTGAAGAAGTGTGTGTGCAGGACAAGTCACAGCTTCTCTGAGAAGTCATATGAGAGCAGTGAAGGGAAGAGGAGTGACTGAACCTTTCTTACCTCTTCACTGTCAAGGTATTTATTTTCAAGCTCTTTGCTCAGACTTGAAGGCAAAAGGCTTCCAAGCTTAACTTTATCCAACTCCATGGCTAAAGCATGATCTTTTCTCATGTCTCTGGAATGAAAAAAGCCAAACAATTGTATTTTCCAAGGGCAGTGTAATTCAAGACAGTTGTTGATGCAAATCACTAACACATTTGGAGGATATCAGTGAAAAAACAGATGGAAATGTACATTGTCCTTAGTCCAGGCAGGACTTGGAGAAGCTGAATGAATATGTGCTAGGGGTGAGACCTGTGAGGATGGGACCACAAGCAACCCTGGGAACAGAGTCATGGTCTGTCAAACTCCTGAGTACCAGCCACTGTGCTCTGGTGGGGAGGGGGGACCTGAAGCAAGCAGGGGAGTCTAGCCCCTGGACATGACCTCTCTCCATCAATATAGAGAGGTGAGCAGATGAAAAGCTGGTGTTTGATGGCTGGGAGGTGGTCCCTCAGCAGACACCTGGACGTGGCCTCTGGGAACACTCCCAAAGCAGCTGCTACCCTGGCCAACACTGTCCCCAGTGCTGGGCTGAGCCCTACTCCTCACAGCTGCTCACTTCCAAACACAGGCTGGTTCACACCTGAATATCCTGACCTAGAGCCCAACACTGGTTGTGGAAAACTTCCAGGATCAACACTGAATCATTACACTCATCAGTGAAACATAAAAAAGGAAGAAGTGGAGCTGAATGACTTTGGAACAGAAGAAACATTGCTGGTCTCCTTACTGGTTTCCACCTAAGAAGTGAAAGCCCTCAATTCTCCACCCACTACTATTAGCCACAAGCAATATTTTCAATTTAATAACATGCAGAGTTTATGGGGACCCTTGGCTGGTGGTGTCCTCTCACAGGGATGACCCTCTCCTAAAGGTGAGGAAAATATAGACTGTGGGTAACAACACCTAAGCAACATCCTCCATGCCCAGGATAATTGCACCTCAGGTTGTTCTGTTTATTGTCTGCCCTCTGGTACAAAGGGCTGAAATTTCCAAATTTTCCAAGGGTAAGCCCAGGTCTGCAACTGGAATAAATATCAAGGCAATGAACCTGACCAATTTACCCCACAAATGAAGCCCTTAACAGTGTCTGTTGCCCAAAAGCCAGAATGGTGGAACAGCCCTTCCTTTACAGACTAGCAGCCTTGAGAGTGTCCCTTCTGACTGTTCTGGCCAGGACTGTAAATCAGCACATCATCAGTAACACCAGTAACTTAGCCAGGTGCTGGACTGCACTGCAGTAATACTAACTCATAAATCAAGAAAATGCCTGGGTTTGCAGCCAATGAGCCTGTTTTGATTTCCAGGGGTAAACATGTATAAAAGCCCACTTACTTTGGATAAAAGTTGTGCACCCACGAGAGAAGAAGGTAAATATCCTTGTCTTCCAGATGAGACTCGGCATTTTTCTTTGCCTGGGAGGCAAAATAATTGTGGTAGAGTTCTGCATATATGCTGAACACATTAAACTCAGGAGGATAAAGCTTGTTAATATACTTGGCAACCACTGTCAAATCTTCTTTCATTGTCTTTCCCATGTGCAGGAGGTTCTGGCCAACTGCAGAGAGGTTCTCAGTTCTAGGAGTATGGCTTGTGTCTTTCATTCGAGCCTCTACTGACTCCTTCACTGTAGCCATCCAGAGCTCTTTCCATTTTCTAGGTCTAAATTGCATATTTTGGTCAGGTGGATTCTCTGACATGTAGTTCTGATCTTCTTTCTCCTGTTCTTTCAGAGCCTCCACTGCCTGCTGTAGCAGATCTGGGTTTGTTTTTGCAAGCAGCACAGAATCTTTCAAGGTGCTGAAGACTCTGTGCTTCAGAACTTCATAGACAGACTCAATGTCTTTCTGACTGGTGTTCAGTCCCTCTTCACTTTTGCTAGACAGACTCTTCTCCAGGACAAACAGATGTTGAATGGCATCACAAAGCTTTTGCTCTCCAAGGAGATCCATGACTTGTTTGACTGGTGAAAACAGAACAGCCTTTCTTTAACCAAGAGTGAAGATTTTGACTTCTGTTTTATAAAAAAATATGGCTCTGGAATACTTTTTAAAAAAATGCTTATACTTCAAAAATGCCAGCTCTTGGGCTCCTACACCATATAGAAAGTCTGCTTAATTAAAGATCAGATTATTTCTAGCTTGCCTTTAACTGGGGAAATGGAAATTTGAATACCCATCACCAGTGCATTGCATATGGACAGCTATTCACAAGCCACCTATAATTGTTTCCAAAATTTAGCCTTGTGGAGTTAATTAGTTATTGCTCATCCCCCTTCCCATTAATATGACCTCAAGTCAGAAGCATGGCTTTAGACATAATGTAGATGGAAAGATGTAACTGAAGATGTGCTGAAGGAAATACCTCATGGGTTTTCCAGAAATAGATTTGGCACAACCTGACCCATGAAATTGTTTGGGAGGACACATTTAGCAAGCAAGACAAATACAACTGAACTACAGCCAGTTACTTGAGACAGGGAAACCTGGGAAATTATTAGTTAAAATGGCAACGTTATATCCCAAAATAAGATTTGTTAGGTGTGTAATGTTTGCATGAAGGACGCTGGGTGCAGAAAGCTTACATTATTCATGAAACTCATCTTACTTCATTTGTCCTTAGAGATTGTGGCACAAAAGCTGGGAGTGCCCTTTTGGTATCTGCTGATTGCACAAAGTTCAGAGACATTATTGAAACTGAGGGCTTGGTATATTTTACAGGAACAATGAGATAACTTGAATAGTAAATGGGCTGAAATTTAATGGCACAAAACACAAGATACAAATGCAATAGAACAAAAGTTACTTAGCAACAAAAAGGATTTTCTGCTGCAAGCTGGATGTGAATCAGCTTGAGATGGAGGAGGAAGAGAGACGCCGGGAGAATTAGTAAATCCTTACTGGGAGGTGGAAGTGAACATGTCAGTTACGACCCCAGGATATAGTCAGTGAGAAATATCCAGCTGAGTTGGGAAAATAGGAATATATTGTACCACACATTGGTGGTGTCTCATCTGGAATATTTTCTGCAATTCTGGTTGCTTTAAAAAAATCAGGTTGCTTAAAAAAAAAAAGAATACATTGGGGATGGGGCAATGCAGTGGTAAGAACAAAAGTACAAAAGGCCTGATTTCAGCAGCAAATTCAAGGCCAAGAAGGAAAACCACCAGATAGGGAAAGCATTTCACATGAAGAAAGATATGCCAATTAGACAGGTAAAAGCTTGTCTGGAAATGAAATAATTTGTACTAAAACAACGAGACTTTGTACGAGGAGATGGAGGAACAGAGCTGAGAGTTACACCTTGGTTTCTTACCCACCCATAGTTCTCTGTGCCCCCATGAGAGGTAGAAGTAAGTTTTGGACAGAAAACCTGCAAATGGACAGTTTCTCGAGGACTGTGCCCTTGGTACTAAAGGACTAGGACATGAGGTCATGTCTCCCTCAGCCCAATTTTTCCCAGGCTTCTTGGAAAAGACACTTCAATCTATCACTACCTTTGTTTCCCTAGGGGACAATTCCTTGCCTCATACAGCCCCCCTAGAGGTAACTATGGCCATGAAGTGGTGCAAGGAGGATGGAGGAGCACTTACCACTGGGTGGCTTGGTCTTTTTAACTATTTTAAATGCACTTTTAAGCATTCCCTTTAATCCTTTGTTCCCCTTCTCAGGGCTGTCCCCGGCAGAGATGCAGCTCTC
This sequence comes from Peucedramus taeniatus, assembly GCA_013400575.1. Lineage (NCBI taxonomy): Eukaryota > Metazoa > Chordata > Aves > Passeriformes > Fringillidae > Peucedramus > Peucedramus taeniatus. Next base: position 422,749 of record WBNO01021024.1, read on the forward strand.
ATTGCTCGTGATGGAAGAGGCACGTGAAGCTCTGCAGGCTGCCCCTGGCATTCCACTCATCTTCTCCTGGTCCCTGGACCAGATCTCATCTGCAGAAGGTTCAGAACAGGCAGGGACTTGCTCAGCTACTGATGCTGAAGTGTTTTCAAACGGCCTGTTTGCATCAATGCAACCATCTGATCCACTGCGTATTCCAAAAGGACCACTTTGGAAAAAAGGTAACATTTTCATCATTTTCCTTCTAGCCTGTAAATTTCAGGAAAAACAAACAAACAAACAAACAAACAAAACAGGATCAGATTATAACAGTTAGGAAGAAAAATACCACGGAGAAAGTGTGGCAAGGCTTATGTGTGAGCAATAGGGAGAATGTTACACGTCTGGTGTGAGCACAGGAGAACTGAACACAACACCATCCCAGCTGATGCAGAGAATGGAAGCAGCTCTCTGGTCTAAATTAGAGAAAACTCAAAGAGCCATTTTGAGGGTGATTCAGATGTCCTGATTTGAGACCTTGAGCTTGTCAGGCTCTCCCATGGGATGCTGTGTGACTATGGACATGAGTATGGATGGACACATGAATGATGTGGGTGGGATAAGTGTCCTGTGCCTTCAAAGCAATGACAAAATTCTCATATTCTTACATGGCATAGGGATCAATTCCCACCTTACTCAGGGCCCTTTTTTCCTGATCTGCACTCAAGGTAAGTGGAAACAAGGCACAAGGATCAGGGTAGTTTAGCCTTGTTTAAACAGACATGATCCTGCCAGAGTCCTGCCTTACCACCAACACTCCTACAGTACAAATAATTAACAACAGAAATTTGTTATTGCTACAACTTCTCCAAATTAATATTTAGAATTATGTTCCTCTATAATTCAATATATTGCAAAATATTTATTTTCATAACTATAACAATTTGTATAATTATTATAATTATGCAACTATTGTAAATAAATAAAGTGACTCATAGTTTCCAGTCCTTATTCTAATAATGCTTTATTTTAGGTGGCTTTCTAGGAGACTGAAGCACATCTGTATGAAGAACTCACAGGCAAGTTTTGGTTTACTTGTACTGAGTAATGGCAGAAAAATTAGGCTTCAAATAAATGAAGAATTTGGCTTCAGTTATAAGGCCACAATGTGGTGATCTTCAAATACCCTTGTTAAGTTTACAATGTTGATATGTGTCATGCTGATACAAAATTTGATACTTATTTTTGGGAAAACTGGTTGGAAGACTGTGGCTTTTCATTCTAATTGCATTTCCTCCTGCTGGCTTCTGGCAACTTGGAGAGCTTTGAAGCATCAAGTCAGTGGTAGCAGCTGAGTTATACAGAGAGCAGTGAAAGCCTGGCTTTGCTGAGAGCTTTCCTTCTCCCTGCTTTGGATGGCAGGCCATGTTCAGGATTAATAATGCTACTACCTTCGTAACAAAAGAAATACAGAAACTCTTTTGGAAGGAGTTCTGCTTGCATGAGCAAGCAAAGGGGGCCTGAGCACCAGAGCTCAGCTGACAGGAGTTACAGAATAGTCTGAGCCAGAAAGGATCCACAAGGATCACCAATCCCAACTCTGAAGTGAATGGCCCACAAAGGGATCAAACCCACAACCAAAGGCATTATTAGCACCATACTCTTAACTAACTGAGCTGATCCCAGGTTAGCCAGCAGCTGTGCCATGGCTGAATCTGTGCACCCACATCTCCCTAGCCCATGTACTGAGGAGGGGAGGGGGAAGGAAACTCCCTGCAGTTCACTCCAGCTATGCTAATCAGGATGCCTTACTAGAATCCTGAAAGCAGTGGAAAAGAGCTTCTTTCTGTTACATTTTCACTACAAAAATACCCAGAAAAACAACCAACCAACCCAAAAATATCATGGCAACAGGCATGCTCTGTAAGTGATTTGGACTTGCTTAATTTTTGTAGGGCTCTTTTTGTAACCTGCATTTCCCAACACTGTTTAGATGAATTCTGCCAAATCCCTTCCTTCCTGTTTGTTCAAGCACAGACTCACACTCGGCTGAGTCCCTTCTCTCTCTCCTATTATTTCAAACAAAGCATTATTGTTTGGGGTTTTTTTTGTTTTCTAACGAAAGAAAGTACCTCTCCCCTTCCAAAAGGCTAAGGTCTTTCATTTTGATGAATGATGATCACAAAGGTGGACTTCAAAGTTTTGGTTCTTTTTCAATGCCAAGATAAATGCAATAGATCTTTGAATAGCATCGAAATGACACTACACATACAAGAGTCCATAAAGGAATGATTAAGTTGGTTAAAAATCTAGTTTTTAATATCTGTCAGAACTTTGTTGGGGTAGCGCTCAAAAAAAAGCCAGTCTCAAGCACCTAGGTAAGGCTGTCAATACAAAAGCTGCCATGCTCTCCCATTTGGCCAGATTGAACTCTTGCCCAGTGATTATCATGTGCCACTGCTGGTTGGCCTGTGCTTGTATCTGCAGTAGGAAACAGCAGTAAACCCCAGATCCCACTTCTGTCTTGAAATGCAGCCCCAGTCTTAATGTCAAGGGGTACCAAACACTCCTTGTCCATCTCTTCTTGTTATTGTTAGAGAGCCAAGCTCTTACTGCAAGAAATGCTTTTAAGAAACTTATAGAAAAAAATGCCAACACTTTCTACAAGAATTACTCAGCTAAAAGGAGGTGGTCCTGGTGACATCTGGGGGGCACAGGCAGGAGATGCTGTGCTAGCACTGCACCTCCTGCCTCCATCAGCCTGTGCTCCTGCCCAATGCAGCAGACAGAAAATGCCAGGAGCTTGGCTTTGGCTTGGATGCCTGTGCTCTTCTCACAAATCAAAGCCTGCTAAAACTCCAGCAGGCTTCTAATTTTTCTAGCAGGAGAAATGCTAAATCATTTCCCAGAACTCAAATTCAAGTCTTGGGAAATGTAATGATTTGAGGTCAAGAGTTGACATTGTTCCCAACTCAGTATTATTACTAATTTACTGTTATCATCATCATCCTCATTATTGTTATGTGGCCACATGGTTTGTGCCAGGGCAGCCTTTAGCTCCAATTATTTCTGACACAGCATATTCAGCTTCTGCTTTTGAACTAGAAGGGCAGCACAGCTTACAGAGCACCCTCTGCCACTCTGTCCAGATGCCCTGCAGCACTGGGACTGTGGTGCTGTGACTGCTGGTGTAGCTGTAGTGGGATACAGCGAGCTCCCTGCTTAGCACAGCACCCACCTCTGAGTTGGAGCTTTTCTGGGGTGGGCAGCAAGGGCAAAGGAAACACTTGGAGCAGAGTCAAGACACAGAAGGACCCAGCCTCGGGCTCTGGGCACAATGGCTTCCCCTTTTCTCCTTTTCCTCCTCAAATGGCTTTGAGAATGCAGAATGATCTCATTGGTCAGGGGCAGCTCATGGTGTGCCAGAGAGCACTCATGGGTAAAGATTTATTAATTACCCCTATTTTCAATTTTTTTGTTGAGCTTTTTCATGATTTCTTTTCCCTGAGCTGCTGCCAGTATTAACAAGCATTTGTTTGGATTTTTGGTCCTCTCCAGCCTGCTGACACCCTAGGTCATGAGGATGTATATCTCATTTTAGTGCATATCTCCCACTCTCCCACAGCCTCTCAGAAATTCAGAATTATCTAGCAAAGTTATCTATCTGCCCACATAAAAGAACTGCACTGGGCCAAGCCATCTTTGAAGCAGTAGAGCAGTGCAGGCAGTTTGAGTTTAGTGTACCTCAGACCATGTGCTGACACCTAAACAAACTGCTAATTCATCAAAGCAAAGAGTCCACAGAGATACCAGACCCAATCTCTGCAAGTTGGGAGACCTCCTATGAGGTGAGGTTTTTTTTCCCCTACCATTTTTGTTACCTGGGTTAAGTTCTGAATGGAGACACCACAAATCTGGGGGCTCCCACTTGGCTTTGCCTGGGAAATCATAGTCCACAGAAGAGCTGGGCCACCCAGAGCCCCACCCTGACTCTTTTCTGTGCTGCTCACATCCATAGTCCTATTTGCAGACCCCTGTGAGACACCCACCCCCCAATATGTGCTCCAGCAGCATCCTGATGGTGGCCAAGTTCTGCTTCTAATTGGGAGCTGAGGGAAAACAAAACTTGTCTCCAGTAAAGAAGCCAAGGCAGGAGCAGAACCTCCTCAAAGGACTCAAACCATCTGGTTTGACTCAAACCACCTGGTGCCTCAGCATCAGCAGGCACCCTTATAGGGCTGGGGGTGATGGGGAACCCAAGGGATTCAGGGGAATGGCAGTGGCAGAGCAGAAAGAGGACCCCAGGGCAACTCACCTGGCATGAGAGAGACGCTTTAAACCAGCATAAAACCATGTGTAGATACAGCTGTGCAGTGCAGCAGTCATTTCCAAATGAGAACCTTATTTCCCTAAATTACTGACACACACCTGAAAACCATCTGGTAAACCATCATCTCCTGTTGTTAGTGAGACTCTTTCAAACAGAGAAAGAGAAAATTCTATATATACACTGTTATTGGGGAAAAAAAGAGAGAATGCACTCTAATACCCTCATTTTTTCTTCTTGCTTCAAATCTGAGCAGCATAATTTTGAACTGTTGCTACTGAAAGAGCAACCAGCTGCTGCTGTCTAGAGTTTTGTTTTCATAATACAGTTCCAAAGCCAAATCCTCCTTTAAGGCCTGGAGTTTGCAAAGTTCACTGCTAGAGCTAACGGCGACTGAGAAGATAAACAAATTCCCTGGGAGCTTCTCTTGGCATTTTCAAATTCTTTGGCTTTCCAGGCATCTTTTTATAGAGAGGGTGAATGAAGCAAACCCAAACCTGAGCTCTCTGCTCCCTTGTGATTTGCTTTATCAGAGCTGGAAAGCCTCAAAGTCCCTTGGTGGGGGCAGGCAGCTGATACTTTGGAGAGTGAGGTTTTCTGCTCTGAACTTGGGTGTCAAAGTGAGGTACCATGGCTTCTAGATCAGCCATATGCTCCAGTTACAGAAAGTCTCTTCCTCACTTTGCAGCAGCCTCAAAAATAAATTCTACTTTGAACACATCAAGGATCCTAATCCTGGGGCCGAATTTTTCAATTTGCACTGAGGAGCTGATGCAGTGGATATGGAGCTGCTGCACAAAGACAGAAGGGAATTTCTACAGGCTTTTCAGTGCTCTGGGAAAAGGCAAGTCCTAGGAGCTGTGGGACATCCCTGACTAGGAAAAACAGTCACAAAAGGGCAAGCATGGCAATATAAAAATGTGCCAACTTGGCACAGTGACCCTGGCAGGGTGCAAGCCCAGGGCAATCCAGGGTCCAGGCTTTGAAATGGTGTTTTTTCAGCTCAGCCAAACTGAGTGAATCACAATCCAATTACTTTCCTGTGGTCTGGGGGAAAACCACTTCCTTTAAATAGAGACAACGAAGAGAGGGCAGAAGCGCCACGCTGGATCTGGAACCCAGTGCCAGATCTGGGTTTACGACACTTTGGTGTCCAATACCTACATCTGGATTTTGGGAAAGCTGTTGGATGATGGAGGGGTAGGAAGGGGGAGAGGGAGAAATGGTTTACAGTGGTCACTGTTTGAGCCTGTACCCTGAAATTTAGAGGAAAAGCAGCAGAAATCAGACCCGGCTGTCACAATGGAATTACCAGGCACATATCCTTGCCGTGCCCAGTCCTAGGATATGCCGGGAGCTGCTGTCCTGCCAGCGTCCGATTTATTCCCCATTCTGATAATTACAAGGTGGGGCTGAAACCCGTCCCTGTGCCCGGCAACCCACCCTTCAGCATCTGCCCCTCGTTCCCCGCTCTCAGACCCAGCAGAGAGCCCCCGAGCTCCCCAGCAAGTGAGCCCGGAGCGGGGCAGCGGATCAGGGGAAAAGGGGGAGACGCCGGCCCGAGGGGAAAGGAAAGAGCCGAGACTGACGGACTTACTCTGCGGCGGCTCCCGGGCGGCGGGGCTGGACGCGGACCAGCGGCACTGTCACCGGCACTGTCACAGGCTCTATGCCCGGGCCAGGGGCAGCCCGGCTATAAGGGGAGGAAGGCGGGGGCGGGACGCAGCTGCTGGGAAACTCCAGTTGCACCTCCCCCCGACGAAAGGGAACCGAGAAATCCCCTGCGCGGGGAAGGCGGCCGGCAGCGCAGTGCCTGGTCCCCAGGGTCGGTCCCTGCGAGGAGCTGAGTCCCGGCGCCCTGTCCCGACAGAGCGGTGAATGCCGAGCCCTGGGCTCACTGCCCGAGGGCTTGGCTGTGTGATGTGTCCCATTGCGGGATCGGAAACGCGCCGTCAGGGATAGAGCAGGTGCCTCCGAAAATGCCATGTTCTGCACCTGGAGTGGTCATCTCTGGGTGTGCAAACAGCCTGGGGAATGTGGAAAGGGACCTGAGACCCTTGGTCGACGGCAAGTTAAACATGAGCCAGCAGTGCCCTGGCAGCCTGGAGGGCCAGCCGTGTGTCCTGGGGGGCATCAGGCACAGCATCGCCAGCTGGGCAAGGGAGGGGATTGTCCCGCTCTGCTCTGCACTGGGGCGGCCTCACCTCGAGTGTTGGGGGCAGTTTTGGGCACCACAATATAAGAAAGGTATAAAGCTATTAGAGAGTGTCCAAAGGAGAGCAAAAGATGGTGAAGGGTCTGGACAGGAAGCCATACGAGGAGCAATCGAGGTCACTAGACTTGCTCAGTCTGGAAAAGACAAGACTTAGGGATTCCTCATCACAGCCTACAGCCTTCTCACGAAGGGAAAGAGATGGGGCAGGCACTGATCTCTTCCCGATGGTCACCAGTGATAGGACCCAAGGGAATGGCCTGAAGCTACGTCAGAGAAGGTTTTGGTTGGATATCAGGAAACGGTTCTTCACCCAGAGGGTGGTTGGGCACTGGAACAGGATCACCAGGGATGTGGTCATGGCAACAAGCCTGCCAGAGTTCAAGAAACATTTGGACAATGCTATCAGACACGTGGTGTGACTTTTGAGATTGTCCAGTGCAGAAACAGGTGTTGCACTTCTTAATCCCTGTAAGTTCTTTCCGGTTCAGGCTAGTCCATGATTCTCGAAAGCTTTGCTTTCTGAGCAGGGCACTGCCAGCAGCAGGCTGTTGGGGATGAGGTGCATGCCTGAAAGCACAGCCGCCTGTGTCTGGGTCCTGCATCGTGCCTTCCCCAGAGCAGGGCTCTCTCCCAGGAGACATGAATACCCTCCAGCACCTTCAGAGTGGGGATTGACTCCCTGCCTAGAGACTGGAAGAGACAGGCTTCCTTCCTTGCCCCAAAGCCTCCAAAAATCTGTGTTCCACTTGTGGGTGGGAGACCTTCTTGAGCCTTTCAGTACTTGAAGGGGGCCTATAAGAAAGATGGGGACAAAGGTTTTAGCAGGGCCCATTGTGATAGAACAAGGGGTAATGGTTTGGAACTGAAGAACGTTGATTTAGATGATAGAAAAGGAAGACATATTTTATTATGAGGGTGGTAAAACACTGGAACAGGTTGCCCAGAGAAGTGAGAGTTGCTCCCTCCCTGGATACATTCAAGGTCAAGTTGGACAGGACTCTGAGCAACCTGATGTAGCTGAAGATGTCCCTGCTCATTGCAGGGAGGTTGGACTAGATGGCCTTTAAAGGTCTCTTGTAACCCAAACTATTCCATGATTCTATGACTTGTTTCCTTGTTTTCTATTCCTGATTTCTAGCCACCAGCATCCCTGGCCATGTAGTTTCCTTGGGAAGCATGCTGCCACAGCAGGGGCTGGCTGGAGGGCAGCCAGGGGATGCCTGGGTGACAGCAATGGCTGTGGGGGGCCTTTGCAGAGGGTCTGTGAAAGCTGTGAGGGCTGTGCTGTCCCTTGCTTAGATAGCTTCAATGGGAAACATCTTCTGCAAACATCTGGATGAAATCTGGGTTGAAGCAGTTGCCCTGCAGGCACAAAATCAAAATATTGTGGTCCTGCAGAGCCTACATCTTTCCCCTTTCCTGGGAAGCTGCTGTGGGGCAGGTAGAAAGTCCAAGTGCCTGGTTACTGTGCTTGGGACAATTTCTGTTTTACATCTGATAGCTTTGGTCTAATGCAAAATGTAAAAAAAGGGTCCAGGGATTCAAAGCTGAGTGTGAACCATGAGCTTACCTGGTGCTCCTGATGCCCACACTCAGCACCTGTGTGGCCACACAACTTTTGGAGGGGCTATTCAGGTCCTGTGTGACGACATCCCCCAGCAGCAGACATGGTCTGGGGCCATGGGTTGTGCTGGAAGGACATGGTCTGTGCCTTTTGGCAGGCATCCTATCTGCTGGCACAGCCACTTTCCTCTCTGGCACTGTTTTTCCAAGAGCAGTCCATGGTAGCAGGGAAAAACCTCGCCCTCAGCAATGTCTGCCAAGACAGGAAGCAGAAGCAGAGGGGCCGCCCGATGGCGGTGATCTTGAAAACACTGATTCATGTCATGCCAGCCTTTGGCTGTGCTGGGTGGAGGGTTCCCCTCTGGGGTTACCCCAGGGTTGGGTTCTCTTACCCCTTGACAACCAGTGACCAGAAATAACCATGGTCATGGGATGGAAACGCTGCGTGCCACATGAGCCTGAAAATCATTGGAAACAGTGCAGGATTTGGCCCTGGGGTGCTGAAACTTCCTCTGTATTTCATCACCTCCTCCAATGCCAGTGTGGAAGGGAGAGGAGGCAAGGTTTGAAATCTGCAGTTAAAACTGGTTTGGGGACAGCTGGAGGTGAGCTTGATGCTGCATCCAATGACCTTTTCATGCAGGAGGTGAGGGGATGTGGCTCCTGGGAGGAACCAGGGTGTCTGGTGTGGTCCAAGGGTTACACACACACACACACACAGAGCTCTGGGCATGGCTGGGAAGGCAGTGCTTGTGACTGTCTGAAAGCAGAGGAGGCTGTTCTGGATGCAGGGGGGAACCAGGGGCTGGTTCCTCAAATCCTCAATTATGTGATCCCTGAAGGATGCAGGGGTGTCTATCACAGATGTGCTGGGAATCTGCATTGGGAAGTGGCTCAGTGACACATCTCAGACCCACTGAAACCTCTCTTTATTCAGAAGGTCTTTGCACTTGTCTCAGACAAATGTCTCATCCCCAGCTTAGCTACTGGGGCCCTGACTGTAGGAGACTCTTGCAGTTAGGGATGGGGGAGGTCCAAGGGAGTCTGATGCTCAGTTGGTGAACATCTGCAGCAAATGTAGCTGCAGATCTGTGGGCATCCTGGGTTGTTTACTTGAATAAATGTTTGTATAGAATGATTTATGTGGGATCCAAAATAGATTAATGTAATGGGATCTGTTGCTGGGTCTCATCTCTATCTGTTTTTAGTTAATTTCAATGGGGTCAGGGCATTTCTGCCAGCAGAGAGGGGAACAAGAATGATCTTGTAATTAGGTTGTAAATTAAAAATGTAGAGTTTGGGTGTCATCCCCTGGCTGCCCTTGTTTACCCGAACCAAATGTATCACAGCACTTTGACCTCCTGCTGTTACAGCAGCATGACATTGCTTGTCTGTGTAACCTGATTCCTGAGACAGGTATCTTGTACTTAAATAATACAGGCTAGTGGGTAACCAAGTTAAACCAGGCTGCACATCTTCCAGTGCTGCACAGGGGCTTTTCTGTGCTCTGTAACTACTCAGTGTACTGCATAGGACTACACTGATACTCTGTGTTTATGCTGTTTTAGAAGTTAACTGAAGTCTGCAATCCCTGGAATCCAGGGGTTTATCCCTGACTTCTCTAATACACAGGATATATTTCTCCCCTGAAACTTACACTTAAAAGCAAGATGTGCTTCAGAGATTTCTAACTTTACTTTCCAGCTGCTTCCTTAAATTTGAACAGTGACTTGCATAAGACTGTTTCCCCCTTCTTGGTTGAGCATCAAAGTCAATTTTATTGCCAGTCACAATATCCAAATTTAGCTGAGCAGGAGTCTGCAAATGGGGTGTGTCTTTACTAGAAAAAGTTGTGAATTCTTTGTATTAGACAATGAAAAATCTACCAGTAATAATGAAGATAGTATCAACAAGAAGCATTTATAAGGAGATTATTTTTGAAGTGCAGTTTTAATTTCCTTTTTCAGGGTGCTGAAAACCTGTTATCCTCATTGTTAGCTAAAGGTGTGTCAAGAAGCAGATTGTCATGAGGGTAAAGACATTCTTCCTGGAGTCCATTAATTCAATATGGTTATTCATTGAATGGTATTTGAGATTTTTGTTCAAACTTGTTTTCATTACCTTTATTACCAGACAGGGAAGATAGTAATTTTTTGTGGGATTTTCTATGAGTTTAACTCATTTGCACTGAGCAATTCCAGCTGTGCATGTTTCAGAGCAGAAAAGCAGCAGGTCCTGGCTACAGGTGGCTGCAGCAGCTTTCTTGGTAAGCAGGCACTCCTTGCCACCTTCTGCTGGAAGTGTGTGGCTATCTCCTAGAGCTGGTGGGGCACACAGAGCCCAAGTAGAGATGCCTGAGTTGGTGCTTGGGAGAGTCGCCCTCAGTGTGGGGTTGGGCTGGGAATTCAGGGTCAGGTAATATCCAGCAGCTTTTCCATGTGGGATGGGGTGTGCAGCAGCTTGGGGAGGGAAATAGGGAAGGATGTCCCTAGGGTGGCTGACCTTCCTGCAGTGCTGGGGGAGGCATGTGAAGCAGCAGAGGGTGAGGGTTGCATGTGCTGTGACATGAGCTGCTTGTAGCTGATTGCTCTTCACCCTCCTGTGCTGGGAAATAGCTCTTTTATTTCTGTTCACCGTGGGATAATTTTATAGAAGTGGGGTCATGTGCAAAAAGGGGTAGCAGAAGAGGATTTGTGGTCCTCATTAGAATAGGAGGTAAAAGACCAAGAAATCACACCTGCCACATTTCTCTGGCCCTTTTCAAAACTTTATTAAGTTTGAGGTCAGCAAAAGAATGAAAGTTTGAGTTCTGAAGGCTGGCTCAGCTCTGCAGGCCAGAGAAATGTCAGCTAGGTCATGAGGGGGCCCAGTTCTTCTCCCTGAGTGCAGGGATATGACAGGTCAGTAAGCTGTGGAGGAACTTGCTGGCTCCAAAGGCACTGTCATGGCAGAGCAGCCAGTATGTGATTGGAGGTCTAGAGGAGGTGGATCCAGCTTTCAAGACTGTTCTGCCTTTTAACTCTGATCACTTGGGTCAGCTTGCAACAATATTATTTACAACTGATTGAGGTGTCTTCCTCTCCCCTTTTTATGATGACTACAAGTAATAAAAAGGATTTCTTTTTCTCAATCAGCAACCAGGCTGAGAAGAGCTATGTGTGTATACCCAAATGCTGGCCTTACAGTGTAGGAGCAGGAGCAGAGCCCGGGCGATGTGGCTCTGAGCTCACCAGCAGATTGTGTCACACAGTGCTCACCACTGAGGGAAAAGTTCCCATGACAGGCCATGCTTTGTGTAAGAGACATAACCAAGGAGTGGTGGGCAAAGATTGGATACCCAGGGCTTCCCAGACAATAGCAGAAATCACTAGGATGAAGTTTCACTCTCTCTTCCAGTTTCTGTATGTGTTGCCCTATGGCCCACAAGTGAGTGGAGACTACCTCCTGGGGTCCAAGTCTGAAACCTTTCAGTCTGAGGGGACTGTTGTTTCTACCCAGTCTGAGACACCTGTGAGACCACAGGATACAATCTCTCATTTTTTCTCTTTTTAATGAACAACATCCCTGCCCCAACTCTTTTTTCATTTGTGCTTTGCAACCCTTGATAATTATGCATGTGCTAAGTTATATGCTTTTAAGTACAACATCCTTTGGCTTTCAAAATTATCACAGAAGCATACCAAGGGATGGATCTCTGCTGTCTTTGAAGCCTGCTTTTGGCCTTCTCCAAAGTATTCCACGTGCAGACTATGTTTTGTGCTAGGTAGGGAGCAGACTTTTCACTCACACCTCTGGAAGCTCAGTCTGAGGTTAAAGGGAGCCATCAAGTTGGCCAATTCTAGTATTATCTTACTACTTGAAAGCAACATGTAAACCCAAGATCTTGAAGCCAACCAAAGTGAAATATTTTTTTAAGTACTAAAGCACTTACCTAACCTAATGTTCTCAGATCAAAAATGTTTCCCTCCTCCTGCAAAATACTTTGTCCTTTCCAACATGGACCCTATTGCCACAGGTAGAATCCTGTCCTTGTGTTGAGAAGATTGATCTGCTCATGATTTTTTGAATCCAGGTGTGAAAGCCAAGCAGAACCATGTTCAGAAGAAACATCCACGGCAGCAGTTTATCCTCATCCTTTTATCATAGTTCTGCCTCTGTTGTCTTCTTCTCCAAGTGGTGAAAACCTCTTTTTTCATAGGTCTTTTTGAGGGAAGTTGGTGTTGGAGGTCTGACCCGCAGCAAAACTGTGATTTGGGAAACTGGGAACTTTTCTACCAGTGGTACCAGCTTCACAAGAGGATAGTTTTGTCCTCTCTGGTCATATCTGGACCAAGCTAACCCCAGAGAACTTTGCTGATTTTGTTTTTTTCTGGCATTAGAGATTCCTGAGTAATGAGCCAGGAGTTCAAACCTGACAGGAATGTCCTAAATCTTCATCAAAGGAAGGGCTTGTATTCAAGTATGGTCTGCATCCCCATCCTGGTATTTCTGCTTGAGGAGTGGTCGTAGCTGAAGATGCTGACACCTCTGCTGTGATATTCTGGTGGAGGAGGCATCCATCCCTAAGGCTGCCCTGGCACCCTCCCCTGGCATTTAAGCGAGGGAGGTGTGCATTTCTGTGGTTGCTCTGACATGGAGAGGGAGGAGGGATTCATGTCAGAGATTTCTGGCTGGGGGCAGCTGTCCCTGACATGCTCACAGTGGGCAGGAGACATCACGTGCTGGAAGGGAAGTCCCCTTGACCTGGCAGCCCTGGCAGCCAGCTGTTCCCAGTTTGCTATCCCTGGACCTTCAGCCAGGCATCTTCATAGCCTGGGAGAAGTCACCCTCCCCCATGGGTTGGAGGGAGTGATATTGTCCCTGTGTTTGGTGCTACTTGCAGTCTGATGGGCATCCTCAACATCCTCAACATGTGATGACTTGGGGAGGAACAACAGGTGCTGAGGGAAGGGTATAGCTTTTTTCCTTTTCAACTGAAGGAAACCAGAAGTGTTCTTCCTGTGTGGAAGTTCAGTCATCTAAGCACAATTCACCCCAGAGGAGTGGGAACTCACACTTCCTGCTATCCTGCTCCTGTTGGAAAATTGAGGGCATGTTGTGGGGTCACAGCACTGGGCTTGGAGTTCAGAGCAGATCTGGAAGAGCTCTTGGCTGGGGCCATTGTGAGGGATTGACAACTGCCTGTAGCACAGATGTTCTGAAAAACATGGCTGCTTTGGAGATGGTTCAGGGGTCTTCTGACTGAAAAGCAGCATTATTTTTAGCATCCCATTTTAAAGGTATTCCAGCATCCAGTAGTCCTTTCTTTATTCCAGCTTACTCTTGTTTCTTTCTATAAACACTGCTTCTGTTTACAGCTTCCTAATGCCTTTGAGGTTCAGCATGAATTCACAAGGGCAGCTCTCTATGAAGCCAGAAAAATTTGTATGTGTGCTTCCAAGATGCAAGTTGCTTTTCTTACAGTGCCCCTGCATTTAATAGGGGGTCTCTAAGTTAGGGACACTTTTTACTTTTATGTTCTCAGAGGCTAGCATAGCCATGGGCTGAGGGAAGGCAAATGGGAACTGCCTCATCAGTTAAGCTACAAGAAATGGTGCAAGGAGCCACATCCTGAGCAGCATCAGACACTTGTGCTGTCTGCAGTGTGGCTCAGTGCTCCAGATGTGATAGCACAGCTGTGCTGCACAGCACAGGGCTGGGTGTCCTGACAGAGCTGCTCTGTCAGCTGAGCCCAGGAACTGCCAACACCACCCTGTGTGGTTTCCTGACACCCAGCCATGTCAGCAGCCCCCGTGGTGTGGGAGGAATGTGCTCATCCATATTTAAGAGCTGGGGCTGGGCCATGCCTGTCCTCACCAGTGCTCAGCTGGTGGATCCTGTCCGGTCACCCACGGCTGTATCCGGGCTGGCACAGGGCTTGTGTGCAAGGGATGAGAGGGCTTATTTTAGATCAGGGAATGCATCACTGGAAAGGTCACTGGATGGGACCAAATCCCAACTGGCCCTCATGATGGCAGCAGCATTGTGTTTAGGCCTGGTGGAATTAATCATGACCTCTTTTTGCTGCAGTTGTTTTACCCCAGCCCAGATACCTCCCCTGCCCCAGGGCTCTCTCCCTTGGGGCCTCTCTTTTTGCCCAGCAGGAAAGGCTGTCCATGAACTCCCCGTCATAGGATGGTGGAAAGTACTGCAGGAAAGCACCCGGGAGACTGCAAAACCAGTATTTCTGTGTGAGGTCTTGACAGTGAAACACCAAGAAGTTCTTCTGTTTTGGACTTCCCTGTGGGTCCTCAAGGTTTGCCCCTTCCTGTTCCCCTTCCTCTCTCCTGTGGCATTATGCTCATGTGCCCAAGCAAACTTGGGCTTGATAAGTGGTGCAGAGGGAAGTTTCCCGGGGAAATCCAAGTAGCTATGAGGACAGCCTGTGTTTTACTCCCTCTGACTCAGCAAGGAGCTTATTGCTTATATTTCACTGTTGAAATCAACCTAGTTGTTGCTGCCAAGTTTACTGTCAGTAGAGACCAGCCCTTCATTTCTTTGTAAATAGGGACATATTTCTGAAGGAAATTTACAGTTCTCCTGACGACTGAAATTCCCACTTATTAGGCAATGAAATATTCCTTTTCTCAAAAAAAAAAAAAAAAAAAATAATCTGAGGAATCTTGTTGGATCTTCAGGGCAATAACCTTTTCTTTTGCCTTCCCTGCCTTGGCACAACCTGCACTGTAGGGCTGGGTAAGGTGCTTTGCTCCTAGGATTTTTCCCAATAATACAGTGGCCAGACATGGATTATTCCTAAACCACTTCCTAAATGGATGGGGTTGTCATAATTATTTTGAACATCACCTTCAGAGAAAAGACGAAAATATCTAAAGTAAATAAATGAGAGTGCTGGATATGAAATCTAGTGCTGCGATGTAAACTAAATAATTTGGATGCAGTATGTAAACATAAGCCTCGTGTGTGTGTTTTTAACTCCTCCAGGCTTCTCTCTACCTGCATCAGAAAGAAGCTGCTTCACTCATCAGAGGTTGAAAGGGCAAGTTATATAGATATATATATATTTTTTTTTTTTAACTGAGGAAAATATTCTTTGAGGGTTCTGTTTGGTACACCCCATGCAAGCATTTTCCCAGAAATACAGCTGGAACAGCAACAATGCAATTCATTTTTCTTGCTGTGACTAAAACAATGGCATCTAAATCCCCACAACAAGGCTGAAGGTCGACTGATTGTGGAGACATAGCAGTTCTTGTTTGCAATGGATTGTGAATAACTTTGGGAAATGGAATAATATTGCTGTGAGTTGTCATGCCTGCCTACAGGCAGTTTTTTGACTCAAGATTTTCTTCTGCTTTGGATGTTTAATAGAACAAAATTAGACATCCATTCAAGTATTCCTCCCCATGTTGCAAGGCAAAGAAATCCTCTTTTTTTAAAAAAAAATTATTCACTTAGGAGATACAACCTTGAGCTGTCTCAGTATTTAATCACTTGCAAAAGGCATTTTGGTGGAAATGAGAAATCCCAGACCCAAGGGTCAGGGCCAAAAGCAGAGGAAATTTTGCATTCAGGTTCAGCCTCCTCCCTGCTGAAATGTCACATGTAGAATTCCATGTGGTGCTTCCAGATAACAGCTCCTTCCTGAGCTTGCTGGGAGAGCATCTCAGCGCAGGCAAATCCAGCCTTTGAGCTCTTTGGGCTGTTGTTTCTCTCCACATCTGCTCGCAGACAGCACTCCCATCATCCTGGGGAATGGTCTTTGTTTCAAAGGGTGACTAACAGCTGCTTAGCAAGGCACAGGGTGGATTCAGCCTTGAGATCACAGAGGGAAAGAGGCACTGTGGGCTTTTGCTGGTGGTTTGGAGGCTCAAGGCCCTTTTGTTTAAAGAGCTCTCAAGATGAAAGCATGAGCAATTCATTCCTGCGCTCTAGCTGGGGCTAGGAGGGGAAGATGACGGTCCATGAGTGCATGACGTGCTTTTGGTGACAAAAGCCACCAGACTTTTGGCCTTGTGCTGCCTCATGAATCCCTGATGATTAATTCCATGATTGCCTCTTACCACTCAATGAGTTTCTATTCATAGCACAATTCTTTCAGGAAATATTTTTCCCCTAAGTTTTGGAAAAAAGTATTGAAAAGTTGTGAGCTCCCTCACTCAGGGAATGATCCTCAACACTTTGTGCCTTGCTCAAGGTGCCACACTTCTGTGATTAGTTTGACTTTCCCTTCATTTCAGTTCTGGTATTACCCATGATGTACTTCACCAGGAAGTGCTGTTGGATATGAACCACCTGGTCTAGTGGAAGGTGTCCCTGTTCATGGCAGGTGGGTTGGAATGAGTTGATCTTTGGCATCTCTTCCAATTTTAACCATTCTGTGATTCTCTAAAAGCCCCTGGTGGTAGGGATGACATGCTGTCCTCAGCAGTCCAGCCCTGCCAGCAGTAGTGGTGGTTTTGCTGCTAACTTGGATCTGCTTACTTCAGTAGAAGCTTCTCTATGCCTGACCCCCACAGAAAATGAAAAGTGAATTCCTTCCCTTCTGCAGCCATTTTTTAGCCAACTGGAAGACATTATCACATCTGTGTTTTGTGCCTCCCCTGTAAGTACTTCCTTAGTCCATAGACAGAAAAATGTTGAAGGCCACTGCTCTGTACTAACCAATATTAAGCAAAGCTCTCTTTCTCTGAGAATGCAGTTTGTGAAATCATTCCTATTTTCTGGGCTTTCTTCTGATTCTCAGCCTCTCTTTCCCAGCTGCAGTTTGCCATCCCCTTCCCAGGGGCTGAGTGCAGCCTCCTTTCTGCCTTCTGGCTTGGTTTGCTTTTTCTGCACTTCTGCACTGTTCACACAAAAGCAGTTCTGTCTCGCCAGTCTCCCCACAGTCCTGGGAACTGAGGCATAATCCTGCATCCCCTAGTGAAGCCATGGCATGTCCCCAGTCCCACACTCATTATGGAGCTCAGGCTATGGGCCTACTTGTGCTGCCAAGCACAATTTCATGCTGGGCCAAACATAAACTGTGCCTGGTCAAATGTCTTGGGACTTAGATGCTCACCTTTAATCTGCCATTCACTCTTTCTGCCTCATTTAGAAAGAGCTACAATCTCTGTGCAGCTTGCAGGAAAGCCTTACACTGGCAATTCAAGACTTTCAGGTAGTATGAAGATGGCAGAAATACTACAACAGCCTTTTTCCAGATTTTTCTCTGCCTTACGTATTCTTTTCTGGGAAAATGTATTCTAATGATGTCATATGAATTTACAAATACACATTGAGCATACTACATTGGAAGAGTGTTAGAGGCTATTTGCAGTGCTCTGTGTGTCAGGGATGAAGGCAGGCAGGCAAAGTTCATGTGCTCAGTGTCCTCAAGCTGGGGCTAGAGAAAGTTCTAGTAGTTTTTTAAAAGTTAATCCACTTTTGCTACTCATTAATGTACATCAGCTTTCACCTTTTCCCAGTACTGTCTTTTTGCTGTAACAGTGATAGCAAATAGTTTAAACCAATGCTCCAGCAACCTGACTGCTCTCTTGCTCAGGTTTTATGGGGCAGGTGGGCCAATCTCAGTAGTAATGTCATGGTGTCATCAGCAGTATTACATAAAATTGTCCTCAAGGAATGGAAATGCACAGTGATGCTGAGCAGAGCACTCCTGTATCTGCCCAGTACCAAAGAACTAAAATGACTGGCTTTGGGGCAGTAAATTCAACCAAAACAAGATTTCATGGAGAAACATGCAAAATACAGAAGATAAATGTTTGCTAAACACTGGTACTTGGGAGAAGTGTGATATATAACTACTAAAGCAGTGAAGCCTGAAATTAATATATCTTTACTTTTCAGGCATCCCTGAGATAATAATGCTCTGGCACCTCTTGTCATCCCAGCTATGTGTGCTGGGGTAGTGTCAGGCCACATCACCAAACCTGTAAAGTGGATGCAATACATCATTCCTCTTCTTACTGATCATCCTTAATATTTTAAACCAACTGAGAGATAATTTCTGAAAGATACCTCATGACAGGGAGCTAAACCTTGTAGTGGTGCTGCACTAAAAGGCTCTTTTCAGAAATATTTTGACTGATTGATTATGATCCCCAGCTGAGGGACAGCCTCCTGGGCATGCACTGCAATGTCTTGGTACTCTTCTATTCTTGCTTCAAGTGAGTCTCTTTCCCATATCTTCCTTCCAGTAAAGAATAACTTCACAGAGCAAAATTGGTGAATTGGTGGCACCCAATGGCTGGTCTCAGATGGGAAATGCCAGCTCATGCACCCTGACTGCCGTCATTCGCCTTTGCTTTTCACTCCAAACCAGAAACAAACAGTATTGTGAAACATCAGAGACCTCTGAAATAAAAAAATCACATCTTTCACCACCCACACAGCACTGTCAGCTGTGCCAGATCTGCCTCCCCACCCCCCCACCCCTTCCAAATGCAACATATACTCCTGAGAAGCTAAGTCTGGAGAGAGTTTGGCTTTTTCATTAAGTTTGGTGCTTTTGAGACAGCATTATTCACCAGAGATGCATCTGCACATAGTAGCTTGGACCATTTGGGGTAAAAGTGAGAAGTGTGTCGTGGAGGGAATGTAACTCTGTGCTGGGATAGGCATAGGGATGATGGTGTTTTTCTTCACAGAGAAACAATAAGCAGAAGGAATTAACAGGGCAATAATTGAGCTTCTTGGCACTTTCCTACAAGAGCTGCATATTCCACATTTAAAAGCCCTGGGAGGCCTTTCTTCTCTTTTTTTTTGGAATGTGAAATATGGTTGTAATGTACTCTGGGTCTTCCACAGAAGACAGCTGGACCAGCAGCAGCTCATTTTGGAAAGCACATCCCTTCCTTTTTCCTTGCTCAGCTAGCTCCAGGGTCTGCTCTGTAGCCCAGACTGAGCATCCCCCTGCCCAGAGGCACCCCTGCTCCTCACCTATCCTGGAGCCCCCTCTCCACTTGCACAGCTGTTGGGGCAGGGCTGAACCATGGCCTTGCCATAATGGGGTTAACCTTAAACTGGTTTGCTCAAGAGCAAGCAGCCAGAGAGCAGCAGCTCCCAGAGGAAGCTGGCTGTGTGCCTGCCAGTCAGCTCACAGGATGCCAGGCTGCAGGATCTGAGTGTCCCAGGAGAGGCTGTGACAAAAGGCAGACCATTGTGCCCAGCTTTCCTCCATGACTTCAGGGGAGCAACTTGTTTTTATTAGAAAACGGAAACCGAGCACCTTATCTAATCCCAGGGACAGGCAGCTGGGGCCCAAGGAAAGGCATTTGCTTTGTGGAGGGTCTGCCAGTAAAATAAGGAGATTGAAAACCCCAGTACACATTTAAATTATTCACTTGGGAAAATGCCACAGCTGCCTTGCGTGAGGTGCTTGGATGAGAGATGCATATGCGGTAGAGGGAAATTTCTGATGCACAAAATCTCTCCCTGAGGCTTTAGTGCCTCAAATCCTGCACTCCAGGAGTGCAGTTTTAGAAGTCTCAGTTCTAGCTTGCAAAAGTTGAAATCCTTTTCGTATCTCTCCCACTCAGTCAATCCTTCTAACAATAAATGTTAATCTCTCAGCACTGATGCCCTTCCCTGCTGCTGGGAGGGGTAATGTAGCTCACAGGCCCATTGGGGGTGTAATCACAGGGCTCCCTACTTGCACCATGTCCCCAGGACAGGGGAAGGGAGCTCCAAAGTGTTCATGTGTTCTGCACACCTAATGGGAGACTCAGACAATACTTTACTTGTCCTTCTCCATAGCAAATACAGGGAAACCCTCACCCAAGCTGTGGGAATTGTCATGAGATGTACTGAAGAATGATGCAGGGTAGAAATTCTGCCCAAGATTTCCTGCTTCAGGCTCTCAATTTATACCTGATATTTCAAAGCCATCTTTAGAAAAACACCTTATCTTGACTGTGGAGGTAACAAGTCTACCTAGAAAAATTTTCATATGATGACTGTGAATTAAAGGTGCACTCTGTGCTTCTTTATTCATCAGAACTTTTCCCTTGGCCTGTCACCAGCACCTGCTGCTCACCCAGGCTGAAATTTATACTGGTGCAACAAAGCAAAGGAAACAAGAGACTCACTGCTGATGCCGTAAGCTCTGCTGCCAGAAAAAATAGTGTTCAAGGCTATGCCATGTCCACATTTATCATTTTGGTAGATCATAAACACATCTCTGCAAAGTCTTAGATTAAATCCTGTGGAGGGCAACCTAAAGGATAAATTGAATTAAATAAAATCAGATTTATACAGCTTTAGGCTGCTGAATGCTTCTTTCAGACTCCCCTGCAGATGCTGGATGTAATGCTTTGGATCCTTTGTGGAGTTAACCCTGTGGTGATCCATGCCCATCAATGGGATGATGCTGGTTTACACCAGATGAGGATCTCATCTGTAGCACTGTCTGTCCACCTCATGTTTGATTTTGTACTGCAGTCAGATTGTAACAGATTTGCATTTAAACACACAAGAAAATGGACTGGAGGCATAGTGGTGCTTTCCCACACAAGAAAATGGACTGGAGGCATGGTGGTGCTTTCCCCAAGTCAAGGAGAACTTGGAGCCTCCCTCCTCATGGCATATCTGATCCAGATGTGTCTGTACATGTGGAGATATGATGACATGAACAGATCTTCAGTCCAACAGGAGTTTGCAAGGCAGTCCTTGACTGAGGAAAATCTGCTGAAAGGCCAGAGGGGCCATGGGGGCCACCCTGGAGGGGAGGGTATTCCATGTGCTGCGTGTCCTGGCCATGGGGTTTGGCTGCCCAGTGTTTTCCCCCACAGGCAGGTAGTGGTTTCTGGCCTCAGGTCACAACGTCATGGCCTTGTGTCATGCCAGCTCAGCCAGCTGGTTTTTTGCAGGAGGAAATAAAACTTGGGTGCCACCACATCCCTGCCCAAACTCTGCCCCTTGGTTGCTCATGGGCACTAATTATGAGGGAGGCTCTTGTTCTGCTGCTGTATAATTATGCAGAGCACAGTCCAAGCCTTAATGTAGCACTGAGGCCTTAATATAGCTCTGAGTAAACTAGTGCTTTTGGTTTTCTCCTGTTCTTTGAAAATATATTCAATCTTGTACCAAACGGTGGAGCAGCCTCCTAGCAATAGAATCCATATGGAACATGAGGTGGACATTGTGCTTGGGCTGGAGCTGCTGCCCAGGAGCTCTTACAGGAGGTTGGTGTCTTGGTCTATTTGTTGTCTTTGGGTTCTGAACTTGGGATAGCGAGTTCAGGAAACTACTCCTTTCTCCACAGCAGTCAAAAATTTGGGTTTGCAGAAGAACAAGGTGGGTTAGCAGATTTTGGATCATGTGTAAAGGCAGTGTAGGAGGAGGCAGGATGCTGAGTTTGGTCCCATGTTAGAAGCAGCTGATGATGAGTGGAACATCAATTTCAGCGAAGAGCGTGCTGCCCTTGTCTCCGTCGGCGCTCTCCTGCGCATGGCGCACTTGACGAAAAATCGCCGCTCTCCTGGCGCGCCCCAGCCCCCGGAGCGCCAGGATGGCCAGGACGTGCTCCTTCCTGCAGAAACCAAACAAGACCTGGCTCAGATCTGGCCAGCAAAACCAGCCCAGAGCAAGTTGGTTGTTGTGAGCAACCAACAGCTGTGCTGGAGACAGAGCAAGGCTATAGCAAAGTGCCAGGGACCGACCCCTCACCACACTGGAGGAGCCACCAGGATGGGAGTCTGCTGCCTCTGGAGGTACCAAACCAGAGAGCAGCAGCTCCTGTCACCACACTGGTGGGACAGCCTCCTGCTGCTGGTACTGTAGGGAATTTCCTTCTCTCTCTCCACACCCGTGATGCCCTTTGCGTGTTTTCCAGAGAGGCTGTGGACCTTTTGTGCAATGATTATTTTGAGATGAGTAATGGAAGTGCTAATATTTAGGAAGCTGATAGGCACTAATTAGATTAGAGCTGGAAAGCCAACTTGAAAACATACCCCGTTCCAGTAATTTCAGTGTATACAAATTCAGAAATGTCTCTGAGAGCTCAGGGGGAAAATTAACAGGGACCTGAACAGGAAGCAATGCAGGTCCAGCAGGTTCCGCCTCGTTTTCCAAACTTCATTGTTAAAATAATGTTACTCAATAATGGAAAAGCAGAAATTAAATAAACTGAAAGGACAAGCTTTAAACCCTGGCTTAGGTCTGAGGATAATGATGAAAAAGTGGCACAAATCACAGCCCTGTAAATGGCTTTTCTGACTGGAAAATGGTTTTCAAATAACCATTGTTGATGATTAGCTGTCATTTACCTCCCCCATCCTTCCCAGAACAGGCACTGCCTATTTTTCAGCTTAGTCTGGCCACTGGGATTAAACCCTTATTGGGGTTTATTTATTTGGTTTTGTTTGGTTTTTTGTTTGTAGGGATTTTTTTTTTTTTTGCAAGATAGGTATAGGTACCTAGGAAACTACTCAGGAACAATTGTTCCTTTACATGTCCATGTCTTGAATTCCCCCACACAGATAAGCCTGAAGAATATCTGAACCACCCAAGTTAAATCTAGTTATGAAAAATTTTGAGCCTCAGGTTGGGGGAGAGGTGAATACATTTAATGTGATCTTTTTTTCTCAATATTTGAGGGTCCACTTCAGTATTCTAGCAATTATTTAAGTCTTATGGATTATTTTGATTGCATAAATGTTATCCAGTGCTGAAACTTTTTGTGGGTTTTGGGGTTTTTTTCTGAAATTACTCTGATGAAATGGAATTTATTGTAATCTGTACTACTGATATTCATTCTCAGTGGTTGAAAGAAGAGCTGTAGAAGAGAAGGTAACTTATGATTGGCAGCTGCTTAGCCATGCACAGAGCTAGTCACTTTCTTTACTTTTCTAGGAGTTTTAACTTTTCCAGATGCAGCCTTGGAACAGAAAATACAAAGTACAAAAGAAAGAATTTGTAATTTATTCCAAAATTTAATGTTTGTGTTGAGGCCATTTCAGAAATTGCAGCTGAACTTTGTCAATGGCTGCCACACTTTGAGGTCTGGGCCTGGGAACAGAAGACAAACTATTTGCTCCAAATGTGGAGCCTGCAAATTGGCAAACAGGGCTGATACTGGTGAGGCAGTGGAAAGAAAACTGGAGCTTCAAACAACTGGAGCTGTGAAATAAGGTTCATTTAGAGCAATAAAATGGAATTCAGTGATAGAATGCATGGGAATGGTTCAAAACTGTGTCAGGGGAGCACTAGACTTGACATTATGAAACATTTTTTAGTGAGGTGGTGGAGCAGGCTTCCTAGAGAGATAGTTGATGTCCCAAGCTTGTCAGTGCTCAAGAGGCATTTGGACAATGCCTTTAATAATTTACATTAACTTTTGGTCAGGCCTGAAGTGATCAGGAAGTTGGACAGGATTATCACTGTAAGTCCCTTCCTAATAGACAGAAATAGTTCTATTCTATTCTATTCCATTCCATTCCATTCTAAAATGAAAAGGCTTTGAAGGTAATTTGTGTGCATTATACAATACAGCACACAGGGGAGAAGAAGAAAAAGTATGCAGCCATAAGGAGAGAAAAATAAGCTGGGATTCCTGCTGTTGCTGGCATCCTGATCTTTAATGTGTGGCCACCAGCAAAGAGAAGCTGAAGGGCACAGGCACAGGACAAGCTGGTGCTGCTAGGGATGGAGCCCAACAGTTCTGGCATCCCTGCTTCATGTACCTGATATCTGGATAATCCTGGCACAGCTCCTTGACATATGCCTTGATCTTGTCTTTTTTCTTCTCCCCAATGATATTGGCAATGTGATATATGACAGGGAGGAGCCAGTCAGCATCAGAGCCCTGTGGACAAAGAATCACAGGGGGACATCAGGGACAGCAGCACCCGCTAAATGCCTTTTCCTTTGCAGTGAGAGAACACAGAGGGATGTACTAGAGTGAGCCAGGACTGGTGCAGGCAGGACAGGCTGCCTCAGGCAGGCAGCAGGGTGCTGAGTGGCAATGGCAAGGCACCCCTGGGAACTCTCTCAGACCTGACCCTGCACTTCCCAGTGCCCATGAGCACCCAAGCAAGCCAGACCCTGAGCAGGGCATTGTGGCTGTGGTCCAGCATAGTAGCAGATGCCAGAGACTTCACCTCCTGCTCTCTGATAGTTTCATGTGCCTCATCTCTGAGATGGGATTTAGTGCCCTGGATGCCTGACTTTCCACAAAATCCATTTAATTCAACTTTGACTTCCCTGAAAATCCCACTGTTGCTGTGAGAGATGGAAATGTTAAAGGTTAATGACTCAACCAACTGCAATCATTGTTATGACCAACAGACCCCTAAACTATAACAATCAAGTCTTGTTGCTGGATCTACAGGAGGTGATACCTTTCCTCTCTGCTATCTGCTTTTATCCTTTCTTTCTTTTCCTTATATATTTTCTTAAGTGATATTTTTATACTTTTATATTGTTATATTACTATAGGTAATAACTGAAATGGCTACATACCTCCTTTCCATTGTAATCAAATTGTTTTAAAATAAACCAGCCATACATACACACACACACACACACACACACACACACACACACACACACACACAAAACTATCTATCTATCTATCTGTCTATCTATCTATCTATCTGTCCATCCATCCATCCATCCATCCATCCATCCATCCATCCATCCATCCATCCATCCATCTCTCTACATCTATATATCTCACACTGGTCATTCAGTGTTGAGACACTCTAATCTGACCCAAGGGATTTATTAACAGGAACCTCAGTTACCCCACCTTCAGGGTTGGGTTGTAACAGTTGTCCAGTCACAAGACACTCAGACTGCCACCACTTTTTCCCCTCGCCCTGCTGTACACAGACTGTGTACCCAGATGGAATTTCTCATGGGACTCAACTCCATGAGCTGTATCCAGGGCAGGGATCCTTTGGTGACAAAGTGCATCCCATGGCTTGAGGGGAACAGGCTCTGGAAGAAGCTGCCACAGGATGAGTGTGATTCTACAGAATATGAACCACCCTATGCAAAGCTCCCTGGGAACACATTAAAACACCAGGTGCTGCCATCAGAGAGCTGCTGGCTGAACGTGCACAAGCTGCCAATGCAGAGAGGCTGCCAGGCTGGAAACCCACACCATGAACCTGCAGTAACCACCCTGCTCACTTTCTTTTCAGCACTTCTATATTTCTTGAGGCTTGTTCTCCTCAAGAGCCTGCTGCCTAATCTCTGTGAAGCCAAGTGGGAAAATTGCACCTCTGGGAGTGGGGCAGCCAGGAGATGCCAGGAGACAACTCCCATACCTGATCAATGAGTGTATTGTGAATGATTTCAGCTTCCCGGCTCATCTTTCTGCTCACTTGCTGACGTGTCTCCATGTTCATTTTCCATCTGGGTTTGATGATCTGTGTGACATATTCCTTCACCACGTATTTATGAACTTCATGTAGAAGCTCCTGGTTAAAAAGAAGCAAACCTCATGGGTTTTTCTTGTCCATTCAAGGCCAAGGCAGGGAGAGAGGTCAGGGAAAGCCCTCAGGTCTTTGGCAGCACCAGAGGGCATAGAGGAGGTGCAGGAAGGCAGCACACCATCAGCACATGCTCACTCATACCTGCACCCCCCAGTTATAAAGAGCAACCACTGTTGCAGAGGAGTCTGCAGGTCTTACCACTGCCTGAAAATGATGGTGAGTCCCCTCAGCATCCCTGTGCCCAGGTGTGGGGCTGGCTGCCTACCTGCCCCAGGGGCTCCCTCATGTGCTGCAGGTGCTCAGAGAACTGCGAGACTGCCGACGCCAGAGAGTCCGGCCTTTCCGTCGCCAAAATCCAGCTCTTGGTCAGGATTTTCTTAAGGAGTGGCTGAAAAAAGACCAGTTCACTGATGGCACAGGTATGTTCAGACTAGCTGATGATGCCCTAGCTGAAGGCACCCAGCTATACACCTGATCTCAGGCTTGAACTGAAAGCTCAGAGCCCCCTCTCTGCATGAAGACACAGAGGAGCAGGCTGGGTTTCTCTCTCTCCCCCAGGGAATTCACACCCATGTCTCCCCTTCCTGGGTAGGCATCCCAGTGCAGAGAGAAGCATCACACCCTGAGAAGAAGGTGCTTTTGGCATTAAAAGCTTATTTGGGATACCTCATTTCCTTGCTCTGTGCCACTTTCTGATCCACCAACTCTATTTCTTTAGGTAAATAAATTTGTTTCTCTGATGTCTTGGGGAAGAAAGAAATGAGAATGTTAATCACAAGCAACTCAGGCATGATTAGAAGAGGCTGTGATGGGCAACCATATATGCCAGTGTTACATGGGTTTGCACCAGCTATGGAAATGAAAATTCACTTGGTAGTGAAACTCTTGGAAATTAGCCCAGCAATCCATCACCTCTACAGCCTTCTCCATAAGGAAATCAAGCTCTTTGTGTTCACAGCCCTACCAGGAGGCTGTCTGTACTCCTGCAGACCTCCCTGAAGTCTTGCTGTGATTTTTCTTCTGCTCCTTCTCTGATGTGGTGGTGGGGGGAATGGCAGCTGGGAGCATCTCCAGCTTTATGCCTCATGGTTAGGGATGACATGGGAGTGATGGCACTGTTTCCCATCTGTCCTGGGTACAAGGTACTCTGACCAGGTGTCCTTAACAGGTTATTTTCCTTTGTGGGATCCCTAGAGCTAATGTACCTTCATATAGAAACAGCAATATCTGCTAAACGCTTCTGGCACCTGGAAGACCCTTCCCTAAAGGTCAAATGCAAAATATCCTTTCTCTGGCATGTCCTCTTTTCTCTTCCTAGCTCTCATGATCTCTGTCTTTAGGCTCCTGGCAATCTCCTTCCTAATTACCTCCCCCCTTGCTGTGCTCCCAGCCTGCCTGAGAGCTGTTTGGAAATGCTTTCACTCAGCCTCTCTCAGTTCTCACGACATTTCAGCTCTCTTGCTCAATACCTTGGCTCAGGGCCTTTCCTCGTCTGCTGCTAGGCTCCAAGACAAGATCTGCAGTGAGTGGAAAGTCCCCTTGGCCAGGAGGGCTTGGCTTAGGTTGGAGAAATTCCATGACTGTCCTGGTTTCTGGAAGTTATGTTTGGGAATTTAGAAAGTGAATTAGGATCAGTGAAAAGGGGTGGGACCAAAGGCTTGATTTTCCCCATCTCTTCTATAATTCCAGCTGCAGCTAGCAGACCCCAACTGGCTGAGAGCAGAAAGGCTCATCTAGAGCACCTGGGAAGCACAAACTTCAATGCAGCACCTTGCCTTTTAGACCTCCTAACACAAGTCATGTTTTCTCAGAGTTTTATCAGTTAATACAAGACCTTTAGCATCCTTATTCTGGAACAATCAGTCTTTTGTCACCATGGGAACAGCCTGGAAAAACCACCCCTACCAGAATGAATTCTGTCCTATCTGAAGAGGTTTCTGACAGACTGTGATGGTAGATCTATGAATCCATAAGTCAAAGTCCTGAAAAATCCAAATGATTTTATAGTAAGAAAAGTGTCCCATCGGTGGTGTTCAGCTGGCCTCTCCAGTGCTTCACTTTAGATAAAATTTTCCCCACTATTTTGCCTGAGAGACTGGAAGCTGCTAAATAGCCTTTTCTTTTGATTGCTGTTAACAGCCTGAAAAGTGTATCATTGCTCATAGCAAAAAATTTCCCAGGATGCTGGAAATGTTGCTTTTTAAGGGGGATTTCCACAAGTGTTAAATGCATTTTGGGGGGACTATAATGTCATGTGCTGCAAAATGAGGTTTAGTTGGTGAGACAAGGGAAGGACAGAGACCCTCAGCTGCTGCACATAACCCTTATATTGAGGAAATAATGTGGCCAAGATCCTCTTACCTGTGTTTTTGTTCTTAATTTTGTTAAAAAAATATTTGTGAAATTCCTTGTCAGAGCTGCCAAAATCTTCTGCAGTTCCTCAGTATTGACTTTAAACGCTGTTTCTAACCCTGACCTACAGAGAGACAGAGATCACCAGTGAGTTAATGTTAAAATGTAAACTATTACATGGCCCTAAGCATGTTATCTGGATTGGCATGTTGGATATTATTGTTAAATAAACTTGTGTTTCTATTACTTCCTCTTGGAAACACTTACTGAGTCAAAGTAATGGCTCTTTTTGCACAATCCTGTACAGTGAAAATTAATCACAGATGAGTAACTGTGGTTAAAAACCCCCTCAGATTTCCTCATCGGGGGGACAGTGCAGCCATGCAGAGCAGTTGCATCGGCCAATTGCTTTTTCACTTGAGCAACACCTCTGCAAAATGATTTCCAGCTACCTGGGAGAGAACTGAGGGCTGTGGGGCAAAAGTAAATAATAAAGCCAGAGAAGGGAAAGCTGCTGACCCTGTGTCCTCCAGAGCCTGTCTGATTCACTGCACACAATGTCTATCAGCAGCAGGTGGGATGGTAACTATGAGGATGGAAAGCTGTGGAATTTCCTAAGGACAGTGCATACTTCTGCAATGCTTCACCTTATGAGAAAGAAAACTTCCAGAGGTTAATGAAATTCCCAGTGCTTTAGGGGCATTGTGACCTCCTGGCTTTCTTCTCACTTTCCATCACTGTCCCACTGTAACATGCTCAGTGTTGGTGAGGAGGGGAACTGAGGCAGCATCACCACAAAAAAAAGGTATCACCAATGATGCCTGAGCATCCCTGGATGTGCCACATTCACTGCTGTAACCACAGAGAACAGCAGTTTCCTGTCACTGCCCAGGTTTATATGTCTGAGGCTGCCCTGGCAGGACTATAAAGCACCCAACACCATCCCTGTCATCCCAGGCTGGAGCTCAGGACTGTAACTCCAGCTGAACACCTGAAATCTGGGTCCAGCATCCAAAAAAATCGTGCTGTTGGGACACCTCTGCCCCACAACTCATCACCCCAGGCTGATGAATGTTTAACTTGACTCAGGAATAAACCCATCACCCAAACACTGCCAGCTCCCTGCCTGGGGCTGGCGTCTCCCTTCAGCCCCTCTCCATTGCCCAGCAGGGAAGGGGCAGCAATGTCCCGCAGGGGCAGCAGGAGGCAGGGAAAGCCATTTCCTCGGCGAGGTGAGCATTGCTGGAGAGACCGTGCCATCTAGAGACTTGCTGGCGGTAGTGCTCGCTGCAATGGCTGGAGCCGTCCGCTCCTGCGAGACACAGCGCGAAACCCCCTCCATCCCCTGGATCATCCTTGGCATATGCACCCCTGCCGGAGCGGTGCAGCAGCAGGGACTGGAAATCACAACCCAATCTTTCTGGTGGCCAGAGCCCACGCACTAATCCTGTGGTGTTTTGCCGGGTTGACAAACAAAAGTACCACATCTGTATGGCAAAGATGTCCCCAGATGCTGATGAGCCCCTGGACCTCAACTCGAAGCTGATGGACCAGACCCTGGGACATGCACTCACTGGCACCATCCCACTTATGGGGTGAGTGGTAGATCTTTGACAGCCTGAGGATACCTGTTCATCCAGACACTTTCCAATGTGTGGCTTGAAGTAACTAATTGATGCAAAGCCCTGGAAGTTCCAGATGCCAGCAGCAATGACAGGCATTTATTTTTGGGTTGAGTGCTTTTATGGAGTTCCCTCCAGCCCAGTGACAAAGGCAGCCTTGAGGCCATGTTTCTGAGTTTATTCTACTAACCTCCAGAACAAAAAAAAGGATAGAAAACTCCCCTGAGGATGACAAAGATGCTCTGAAAATGAGTTCAAAACTCTCATGCAAGCACTGCATCCATCCATATTTCTGTCTCTTCACCTTTGTGGCTTTTATTTGCATCCCGTAGGGGAAATCCTCCCATGAGACTAGAAGGGCTGGAGGCTGAGCACCCACCAGGGCACCTCAAGGAGAGCTTGGTCCCTCCTTTCCAGATCCTTCCACCCCCCAGACCCCAGAAACACAGCAGTTTGGCTCGGGGGGAGCAGACTTACCCCAGGTCATGGAAGCTGTTGATGTAGGCAACAAGATAGGGCACAAAGATGGGGCTGTCCTGGGCAGTGCTCCATGCCACGAACTCCTGCTCAAACCTGTAGGAAAATACACCCAGGTAACACTAATGGTGGGGGCACTGAGGATGCCTCATCTTCTGTGTACATGGTGGTGTCAGGAAACCCCATGGCTGGCCCAACCTGTCCCCTCTGTATGCAGACAAGTTTTTTCCAGCTGTCATAACTTGTGTGTGCAGTGGAGGGAATAGATGGCAGGTAATTATGGGTTTAGGATGTGCTCGCCTGAGCAGGTACGCAGCACTTTTGGAGAGATGCCAGGGATGCTGGGAGGCCAAATCTCTGACTTTGCCTCATGCTGAGGGTTTAATTGCAGGTGTGGTACACAGGCTTATAACTCTGAGCCTTCGTTTCTCTGGCTTTTGGGGCAATATATTATGTGTCT
The DNA here is from genome assembly GCA_013400575.1 of Peucedramus taeniatus. Lineage (NCBI taxonomy): Eukaryota > Metazoa > Chordata > Aves > Passeriformes > Fringillidae > Peucedramus > Peucedramus taeniatus. Next base: position 453,182 of record WBNO01021024.1, read on the forward strand.
TTTGAGAACACAGGGCTGATTTTATAACAGAAGATGTATAGGAATAGGGCAGCACACCTACCTTCCCTCCCCCCAAAACTTCAGTGTGGTTGGTAGGTAGCTGTTTTTTTGTGTAGCACCAATTTCATGGGGTTGACAGCTGTTTCACAGCCAGATCCACGCTGAAGGCAGGAGGCTGTGTGCTCAGGCAGGCTTTGCCTGGTGGTCCCATTCTTTGTCAGGGCAAAGGAACCTGCTGGAGCTGGCCCCAGCCACTTACATCTCAAGATTGTTTAAGTAAAAGCCTAAGTTTCAGTCTTCCCTTAATCTGATAGCCCTGGCTGCTCCAGTTTGCATTTTACACAGTTTTTTTTTTTTAAAACAAAAACCAAACAATTAAAAAGAAAGAAAAGGAAAGAAAAAAAAAAGGCGGGGGGGAACAAAGAAAAGGGAAAAGAAGAACAAAGAGAAAAAGAAAAAATATTATTTCAGCAATTTCCTTTGGACACTGGGTAAATTTTAAGGGACTCAGGAGGCAGCCTAGCTGTGTGTTTTGTCAGGGTATAGCAGAGAAGGTCTCATCAGCCATTCTTTATGCCCATAGCCATGGGATGCCAGAGAAAACCACCCAGCAGGACTCATCCCAGGATACCTAAATGATGTTTTGGGCAAACAGGCTTTTGGTCTGAGAGGTCCATAAACACTCCTTGCTCATGACTGAAGCTGCAAGTGACCAGTATCCAATGTCACAAAAGTCCTGGATGGATGGGACTGCAGTGATCCCATCCCTGTCCAGGTAGCAGCTACTTCCCAGACCTCTGACATTAGATTTTTGGACTCACAGAGTCCCATCTGGGTCTGTTTATAACTCCCTCCAAGTTGTTTTGCGCTTGCTATTTACTGAGCTCATTGTGATCTTTAATTCTCCCAGGAGCAGCCTTGTGCCTGCTCAGTGACAGTGCCTGGACCTCTTCCCTGTTTTTTTACCAGTGTGGAATTCATTTAGAAAGAAAGTGCTGCCCAGAGCAGTGATGACCTTGGTATGAATTCCAGCAGCTCTGCCACGCACAACTCGAGCATTTTTGTTTCCAGGCTTCTGCTGATAGCTCCAGATAACTTCACATGCTGCCCGATGATCTAGAGAAGGGAATGAAGAAACTCCAGTGAGTGGGACAAGCACTGGTGAAACGTCCTTCACAAGGACCTCAGGCAGCTTTGGTCAGTAAGAATGGCTCACCTAGCAAAGGGGCAAACAGCCAACTTGTTGCCAGGAAATTTTCATTAATCTCTGGCAGTTAAAAAAATTATAATGCAGAATGAGCCAAGAAGCACCAAATGATTTGTGATGTCGTCATTCACCCCAATGGCCCCACGCCCTTCTGCTGTCTGAGTGTGAGTTAGAGGCGGTGTTGGCTGGAGCTCTGGGGTGTCCTGGTGTCCTCCTCCTCTTTTGGGGGGAATTGCTGCAATTCCCCCAACCCAAAGCCCAAGGGGAGCTGAGCTGTCCCCGTGTATGACCCCATGATAAGGGTGACTATAAGCCCCATCCCTGAGGGCCCACACAAGCCCCCTTCTCAGGAGGGGTAGCAGGGCAGCACAGAGGGTCAGGCATGACCCTGAACTCTTGTTTGCACTGAAACTCCTCCCAGATTCCCATTCCCACAACCTCAGCTGCACTTCTGGACTGAGGTGTGTTGCAGTCCTACTCTGGTACTTCCCATGGCTTCCTATCCATCTGCTAAATCAATTCAGACCTGCCTTCCCTGTGATCACATAATGTGTCATATTCCTCTATGGAAAAAGAGTCACATCAGCGGGCAAAACTCTTTGATTTTCTTTTTTTCTCTCTCCCTCTCTTTTTCTGTTAGTATTATTTAATTGAAGTGACTCAGCCAATTGAGTGATGAGAATTAATCCCAACCCCTCCTGCCTTTATTACCCTTTAGTCCCTAAAGCTAGTAGGGGCTTTTGTTTTTTGTACTGTTTAAATTGGAGTGGCTGTCACTGCCTACAGCCTTTCCCCAGCTTCCACAGCCCTGGGACAAAGTTGCTCTTTAAGCCAAAGGTTTTTTCAAAGAAATCTTTTCTTTGCACCTTTTTTCCAATTCTCTTTCTTCTTCCTAATCAAAGAGGTTTAGGGACTTTAAAATCAGTTGCCTATTATGTTGCTGACACAATTGACAGCAGGTTTAATTTGCAGCTAGAAGGCAAGCGGGAGAGCTAAAAGTTGTAATAAACGGCATTTTCCGCTCTAATGTATTCTGCCAGTGTGTGACTTACATAAATTATCTCAGGAGGCGGTACCTCCACCCAGAAGGAAGCGATCCAGTTTCCCTGGAGCCACAGAGACCCCCCCCACTTTCCCCCAGCTAATTAAATACCGTTTGAATATCAAGAGAGAGTGAGGCGTGGTAGAGGTTTTCGTTTTCTTCTAAATTAACTTCCTTCTCCCACTTCTCCGTGACCTCTAGTCTCAGGATGTTTCCAAAATAACTTTTGATTTTCCCCTAGATGTTAAACATAGGAAGGAAACATGCAGCTCAGGATAATGAAGCAAACACAAGTACAGCACCTCGCTGCATTTTGCTCCATCGGCACGTGAGTGTGGCCACCATGCACAGCATGGAAAGGTGAGCAGAATCACAGGTCTTGCTCCAGACCTCAGGAGAAATCAGGAGCTGTGCTCTGTGGGTGCAAGGTACTCCCAAATCAGAGGAGAGTCGTTCTCCTGGCAGGGAAACAGTGGGTCAGCTGTTTGTTTGATTGCAAAATCTTCCAGCACATGGAATGCACCAGGTCAGGATTAAAGATCAAACCAGTCCTTTCCAGGGTACAGCCAGTCAGGTAAGCAGCAGCACTGCTCAGTCCTGGCTGATAAATCAATCTTGTTGCTGGTGAAACAAAGTGATCTTTCACCAGCACGGTGGAGCAATACTGATTTCATTCAGCTGGGTACCTTGAGCTCACCTTGAGCTGTGCCCTGATTCAGAAATGATTTGCAAGAAAATGTCTGAGCCCAGCAGAGCCAAGAAAGTCTTACACAGGGTGCCAGACAAGGACTACAGAAAGACAACGGGGAAGTGGCTTCATCAGAGGACACAAACCATGAGTGTGTCCTCTGGTGGGGATGCCCAAAGTCTGCCAATAGCACTGCTGAAATGCCTTTGCCCCAAACTTCGCAATGCATACAATCTGCTGAAGCCCAGCGACGACCTCTCAGTAAGTGTCTGCCATACTGAGTGGGTCTGGTACAGTCCTGTTGGCTCTGTTGGGTCCCCAAGGTGGTATTCAGGAATTTTTTGCTTTAAAATACAGGCCACTCTGTGTGGGGCCAGTAGGACTCAGCACCTGGTGGGGCTGGAAACTACAATGTAGTCATCCAAGACCTCTGTCTGGGAGGCTGTACCTCCTCTGCTTCCTGTACCTTCTCTGGGGGGCATGTGGGGATGGGGTCAAAACTCTCACCTTTGCAGAAGCAATGTAGTCATTTTTCAGTTTATCCCAATCACCTGGTGTTAACAGCAAGGACAGGTTTTCTGTCTTAACCTCTGGTTTGAGCTCAGGATGACCCAGAAAAAGTTTACTGGAAAGAATCAAATGAAAAAATTATAAAGCCTCAGAGTGTGAATAAACTGATGGAATATTCATGCAGCATGAGCTACATAATTACTAAGCCATGAGAAATATACTTAAAGCTTAAATTGTGCTGCTTGTTTTCAAGATTTAACAAGAAAATCTTTCCTTTCTATTCAAAATCCTAATTATTCACACCTAAAATGATCTAAGGTTTCAGCCCACTTCAGAAATCATGAGACTTCTGAGTTGTTTGGACATGAAAAGTGCTATGAGAATTTACTTTTTAAAATAAACAACGTGAAGCTGATTCATCCTACTAGAAGCTTGCAAAATGCCTTTCAGGGTAATTCCTGTAGTAGCGCATTGCTTTGGAGTTAGCCCATCTCCCTGCCTCCTCTGCAGTGTCATAGCACAGCTCATGCCAGCCTGGGATTTGTCTCTGTGCATTATCTGATCCAGGGGAGGTGGCAGAGCAGGACCTGGAAGGCACTCCCAGGCCTGGGACACGAGCCATGTTCCCCTGCAGATGGAAGTGGTGGGTGGATGTGCAGCTACAGAGTCTGACTCCACAGAGGGCTCAGCTGACACGAGACTTTGCTGCTCACTTTCCTCTGGACTGACATGCAATCAGGCCAGCTGATTAGCATAGAAGCAGGGGAAGGGAGGGAGTGCCTGTGTTCCTCTCTTTGGGGCAGGAAAAATGTTATTAGCCTGTACAATTGAATGTGCTACTCCTGCAACCTGCCACAGACTGTGGAGGGCAGTGAAGCTGGAAAAGAGAAGGAAGGAAATATTCATGCCCTTGATGAAGGTAGGGCCTAAGTTTTGAGGTGTCATCTTGTTAATTGAGGAACACGGCTGCCATGTCCTACACACAGCCTGCACCAAAAAGGGTTCCCATTGCCAGACCAGCACTGCACCCACAGTTGGGTTCAGATACAAGTGAGGACTGCTATGTACAAGGCCAGGCTGCTGCAGAGTGACTGCTCAGCATAAAATAAGTTCAGCCTGCTGGTAGTGTCCTGGAGTCAATGCTTCCATGGTCATGGTTCAGATTTCCCAGAGATGAACATCTCCACACGTGGAGCATTGCACAACCCAGCTGCTGCCAGAGCCTGCTGCTCATTCTAAAGGAGAATACAGATGTAAATACAGACTAGAATACAGATGTAAATACAGACTCTCCACCACAACTGAAGGGACAAATGTGTACTCAAGGGGCTTATTCCCATCTCTTTCTTTTTGTTTTTCATTTGTTTGAATTGTAACATCAATAATGAATTTGGGTCAGTCAATCTCTTGTTTTTGATTATTTATTCCAAGAGAAAATGAAGTTTTTTTGAATGGGAAAATCAAATGGAAACAGCGCAGAATAGCCAGGTGACTGCAAGCAGGGCCCAAAACAACTGCAAACTCTCAATAAACCCTTTCACAGCAATATAGAGAAATATGGTAGGGGCACTTTTCTTTGGTACAGAACCTGGCTGCTGAAGGTCATTTCTTTCCTTGCTCTCCTGCAATGCTGGGGTGGGGCCATGCAGGAATTTCCCTTCAGATGAGATCTGCAGGGATTTGTGATGCTGAGGGGGTTACATACATCACTGTCACCACATTCTAGGTGGGGTTTTAAGAGCAACTGGGAAAATTCACGGAATAAACCTCTTGAGGGCTGTTCAAAACAAAGATCACCTGCAGTGGAAATGTTTCTTACCCAAAAGCTACCCCAGGCTAGGGATGTTCTGGGCAACAGTGTGCTGCTGCTTGCCCTGCTCTGTCACTGCCTGCTTTCTGACCATTTGGACCCACTGTTTGGCTCAGTGCTGATACTCCTGCCTTCACTCCTTCTTTGTTTTATTTGAGGGCTGCCTATAGGTTTGTGTTTCTCCCTTCCTTGAACATCTGGTTCAGGCTGTACTTGGAGGCCAGCTACCAGGACAGACACAATTTTGCTTTGACAGAACTGTTTTCACATGCTTATTTTCCAGACCCCTGAACTGCAAGGAGCTGTGTCTTAAACACCTCCCATTCAACCAACAGACACATGAGACAGAGCCTTTGTTTTCATGTGTCTAATTACCTCGATTATGTCTTGACTCCTCTTTTAGAGGACTCTGACCCCATGCATGGGGGTTAACGTGGCCCATTTCCAAATGCATCACAATTTCAATTAAACAGGAAGAAAACCTCCCCCACAGGCCCCTGCCTGTGCCTGGAAAAGTCACTGAACAGCTGTTGGATCTTGCAAAATATATATAGAAAGAAGCAGGTTTATCAGAGCAGGTTTATCAAATGCAGGGAGGAGCTTCCTGGCATATGGGAACAGCAAGTGGAGAGGGAAGAGAAAATGGGGTGATGTAGATCTGTGAAAAGCAGCAAGTGCTTTATCCACAGACCTTTGTCCCCACCTATTAACAGATTTGCTATCTGACTGTAGTCACTCCACCTCGCTTGCTTGCTTGGAAAACTGAGAATGGCTTGGTGCTTTTGGAGTGCCCCACAGCCCCATGGCTCCCCAGAGGAGGCAGAGGCATTGTGGCAAACACAGCAGCTCACCTGTGGTAGGTGTTGGCCACCCAGTCAAGCAAGGTGTAGAGCTCGTGGAACTCCAGTGGTCCCTGGCAGAGTTCTTGCAAATGTGAGGCAATGGCATTGTGAAAAGCTTCCACATATGTGTCACACACCTGGTACTCCTCTGGATAGAATTTTTTTACTGATGACTTGATTTTCAGTAAATCTTCCCTCAGGTGTTCCTGGAGGAAATGTAAGTGGAGATCAAGCCAAGAAGTTGCTTCTTCCCTTGATGCCATGGGTGCCTTCAGGACTCTTTTTCTTGCACTCTCATTGATAGCTTCCCTCCATTGCTCCCTCCACTTTCTGGGCCTGCCAAGCAAATCTGACCCAGGACGAGCAGCATTGTCTGTGCTGGAATGAGCTGCTTCTTCCAGGGCAATTAAAGTCACCATGGAGGTCAGCATGGTATGCTGTAAAGTGGGATCCTCCAGTGTTCCCTCCACTATGGACTTGATTGCATTTGTGATGGAGTTATAAAGCAAATCCACGTCCTTGGATTTCCGTATGAGCTCCTGGGGGTTATCACTGAATTTCTCAGAATCCCGTTCAGAGATAGTCTCATCTTCCATTAACTTGATACTTGCAAATGCTTCCAAAAGCTGTCTTTTCTGAATAAGTTCATTGATTTCCATTACTGCAGACACAGGGGGAAAGGGTTGGGACAAAGCAGACATTAGGCTATTGACAGGTTGGCAACAGGACAAGATGCCTGACAGGGAGACTTGCAGGGGGCTGTTCAGAGCAGTCAGGTCCCAGCAGTGCCTCTGAGAATGCCCCTGGGCCTCCCTGATCTCCCCAGCTCCAGTTTGACACAGGAGAGAAAACAGTGGGAAAACAATTGCTGCAAATTGAGCCACATCCCTAAACAGCTGGTTACAGACACAGGAAATATCAATAAACCTGCTGATAGCTCTGCAGGAAGGCCTCAAGCAATGGCTGGTGAGGCTGCACCGAGGGACACTGGAGGCTCAGGCTGCAAAAAACTCTGTCCCTCTGGCTCTGCCCCTCTGCTGGAGTGGAGATGAGGTGGAACTGACAGCAGGAATGGTTCAGGATATACCTTACCAGCAGGATTTCCTTTAGCATGGGTGTCCTTGTTTCCCTGCATACCACTGTGCCCAGCACAGCTCTGCTGCTGTGTTGGCCATGGTGGTGTAGCCCAGCTCAGGCATCTCTGGCTGAAAGGACATTTCAGTGTTCTGCCCAAGAGGGCAGGGAGAATGCCCAGGGTTCTGGCAGAGGCAGTGGGAGGGAGCACAGCAGGACAGATCCCTTTGGGTGTCCTGAGCTCTTGGGTCAGATCTCTCTCTCTCAATGGTTGTGTCTGTCCCAGCCTACCCACAAGATTGTCCTCAGAGATACCAGGGCCCTGAGGGAGCCTCCTGTCTGTAAGCCCACAGCCAGGTGCCAAGCACAGCCTCACACCAGTGATGTTTCTTTCTCAAGTGATGAGCACTGCTGTCCCTCAGTGGTCTGGGGAGGTGTGGGCATTGTAGGGCCATCTAAACCTGTGGATTTGTGGTGCTCCTGGTGCTCAGGTCTCACATGGGTTTCTGCACCTCCTTTGCTTTTGGCACCCACTGCCAGAACAGGCTGGTGTTGGCTGGGGAGAAGTCACCCAATACTGCTCCTCCCAAAGTGGCTGAGGTCTACTGAGTTTCCCACTTGTTTTGCAAAGTCTTGCTCATGCAAGAACCACTCCCTATTTGCCAGTAAGATAAGAAGTATTTGCCATGTGTTGAAGAGATCCAAGAGCACTGTTAACTTTTGAGAGACCTGGGGGAGCTTTCACCCTCTCCATCTCCCTAACAGGAGATCCCACTCTGACACTGGGCATAAGAAAAATACTAAAGAGAAGGGAAAGTTTGTCCCTTAGGCATGTGTGACCACTGCTTCCGGGACATACAAAATGATACAGAAAAATTGGAGAGCACTCAAAGAAGGACTGGTTCATAGCACATAATTTCTGCCCTTAGGCTTGTCTGCACACAGGTTTTATACCATATGTACCAAGTAATCTTTGTAGCATAAGAGTATTTGTATGAAGACAGAAATATGCCAAATAACCAAACTATTCATGCATCACAGAACACATAGATCTTTGAGTCCCTGTATGGTGCTACAATTGCTTCTGCACTCAGAAAGGAGGGGAATTCTACCAATTAACTTAGTCTCTTCTAGATAAATTAATATAAAACCTGTGTTTACACAAATGCTTGCAGTGAGAGACTAGAGAAATACATTCTGTTCTGTTTATCAAAGTGAGAAAACACCATTTAATCACCATCTAGGATAATTATTCAGGGAGGTGATGTTGGGTGCTAAATGGATCTTTAATTCAGCAATACAAGATCAGCCAGCTGGTGGTTGAAGGAAGACAATTGAAAGGCAATTAACTATTATGCAGCTTAATGGTGCACATGGTGGAATCTCCATCACTTGCCATATTATCTCAGGATGGGATGTGTTTCTGACAGAGCTGCCCTAGTCCAGGCCAAACACAAGCTATTGGGCAGAGAATGGGCCTTATTCATGCAATTTCTCAGCTCAGTTATTTCAGGAGATCAGAAAGCTTGTGATAACATTTTCTTCCACTCCTCATCTCTGACCCTTGGAGATCAGACTAGCCAAGTTTATGAGGTGGGCTCAGATCCAGTTTACCAAGCTCACAGTGTATCAATGTAAAGCAGTAAATCACTTCCCAGCACAGTAGAGCATTACAGCAGTGAGGCAGTGTCAGCCCAGGCATCTGATCCCTGTGGCACCCTATGCAGTACACCAAGAATTTCTTTCTAGAAATTTAGACTGAGGAAAGGCCAAGTCATGTTTCAGTCTATCTCCAGGTGAATGCATTGTAGCACCTCTGCTTTGAGAAGGTGGAGGACAGCAGTGCTCAAACCATGATCAAAGTCATTGCAGTCTGCCCACACCTGGGGAAAGGGGAGAGCTGTGCTAAAGGGAGTTGTTATAATTTTTCTGAAACCTATCTATTAAATTCTAACTGAACACATGAGAGTAACCAGCCTGAGGATGACAAAAATCAAATACTTGCAGCACTGCTGTTGTGAGAACAGGCAGAAAGTCAATGCAAGAGAGCAAAATATCTGTGGAAGTCTTTTTGCAAGGCAATCTCTAAGATTAGGAACCAAAGTGGAGCTTCCAAACCAGATCATAGCCAAACCATCTTTCTTCTCTTCTAGGCCTTGCAGCACCCTACAGAGCACAGTTGGAGGACCATCAGTCTGAGAGCTGAAGAGCAGAAATTGTCCAGGACAGCACTGCAGGCAATAGCACACTGCACTTGTAGGTATTGTCAGACCAGCAGTTCCCAAGCTGTGCTCAGCACCTTGGGGACTGATTTGTGTGATGGGCAATATCACACTGACAGGTTGATAGGTTGGCTGCTGATATGGCTGAATTTACACAGAGGAGGCCACAGAGCAGCGTGTTCAGTGACAGAGCCTTGCCCAGGCTGGGCCAGGTAACACCCAACAAGTCCATGCAAGGGGTGCCCTGTTCTTTAGCACCTCTGTTGGGCCCAAGCCTTGCACACTGTAAATTAATGTTACATTTATCCTGCCAAGAAAATGACACTGATGGTTTTGTGTCTTACCTGAAAGAGGTTTTGCTTCAATGGGCTCACATATTTCAGCAACCTTCTCCACACTATTACAGATTGTGGGTTTGCTCTCCTCATAGCTCCTGAGTGTTTGCAGAAGTCTTTTTGCATTCCAAGTGCCGTAATCTTCCTTCCCTCTCTCTTTTTTCAGACTTCGTTTTGATTTCCGGATGCTTAACATTGTTTTAATACCTCTTTCAAAGAACCCACTGTCCCTGCTCTGTGAATCTGAGCTGTTCAGCTCCATCTTTTCCTCCCCTGGACTATTCAGTGGAGAGGCTGGTTCTGAGGTCACACTCCTTGTGTCTAACTCCATATTTCTATTTATCTTGTCTTTCAACAGGAGGTTTACCAAACAGGTTGATGGCAATCACTGAAATGAATAAAACAGCAGAATTAGAGATGTTCTTAACAGGGTGTTACTGTGTCTCCAAAGTCAGTCCTGGACTGAAAATCTGGCCCATTCCTTTCCTGTGCCTAAATACAAGGACAGAGCAAGATGTTGTAGCCTGTAGCTGCTGAAACAATCTCTCTACCCACAGACAGCAGATGCTGGCCTGCACCTGGTGCTCTGGAAAGCTTCACTTAGCTCCATAAAACAGACAAGTAGCAACTATTTCTCCAGCACCAAGGAATCATGAGATGTCAGAGATGTTGAAATCTGTGTCAACATACCATTTCAGTGGGTAACCAGATATGGTTTTACTTTTCATTCTTCTAAGTGGATTTCCAGCCAGGCAGGAATAATAATCTTCCTGAATTTCACTGAGTTGTTTCCACTTTCTGATGTGAACATGGCAACTTTTGTTGCTACTTCTGCCCTGCTCAAACCCTGAGCTGCTGGAGGTGGCCCAGGGCTGAATGGTTCCCAGCAGGTGGCTGAGCTCTGCTCTAGCCCCTTCCACCAAAGCTCCAGCTCACTCTGCACTCTGAATCGTCATGGTTACAGCACAGGAGGCAGTACAAGGCAGGAAGGGTTCACATCCCTCATCCTGCCTCAGAGCACTGCATCCCAGTATGCCAAGGATGGGTATCTCCAGTGTCAAACAAACTCTGCACAGTCCTCAGGGGATGCTGCAGGAGATTCCAGATTTTGGCAGAAGTGTTCCTGTCAGTGCTGCTGGGCTGCAGTAACAGCCTCTGCACTTGCTCAGCTCCTGCCCTGCTGCAGACAAACTCCCCTCTGCCCTCCCTGAGGGCTTGCCCAGGTGTTTGGGAAGAGGGACGAGAGAGGTTTTGCCTTCCCTCCCTTGCAAAGGGCTCCCATCAGACCACCAGCTGATACAGCCCATTCACAGAGCCATTGTACACTGCAGTGCCCTGAGGATGGAAAATGCCACATTTCTCCAGAGCTTAAGGCAGCTGAGTGAACAGTTCAAATGAATAGAAACAGCTATTGCTTGAGGTGACACAGGAACTGCCTGTCTGGGTCTGTCCAGCCCACAGAAGCCAGAGATTGAAAAATAATTGCAGTCAATAGACATGTTGGGACTCTGGAAATAGATCTCATCCTTCCTCAGTCAGAGCTTTGGTCTCTTGTGCATGGTTATTTACAGGCTGTGAAGTGCAGGGACAGCATCTTCCCATGGGTTTGCTGAGCTGCTCACCCAATGGGGCTCAGACCCTGCCTCACACACTCTCACAGGAGGGAGTATTTAACCATTCACTGCCTTGCTCAGGAGCTCACCATCACAGCCCATACAGAGGGTGGGAGGGAGAGGAGGGCACCCACTGCCCAGGGATTTCAGTGAAAGGGGGCTGAGATCTCAGCCCAGCCTTTGCATGGGGGTTCTGCAGACAGAGGGGAGCAGCAGCAATGCTCAAAGGGGTGACTGACGTGGTGGAGAGAGCCAGGGGGAAAGCAATAAAAGGTGTGAGTCCATGAGAAAGGAAAGGAATACATACCCCAGTACTGACAGAAGTGATCCCCTCCACAGCAAGCTGGGATAGCACAGGTGGGATCCACAGAAACTGGGAGCAGCTCCGTGCTGCAGGAAATCCAGGGCAGATGCAGTGGCAGGTGAGCAGCTCTGCAGGACAGAGCTCTGGGCCAGCTCAGCCACCTCAGCTGAGCAGGGCACCATCCCTCACACATGTGCTGGCCGAGGGGCTTCTTCTGGGAATGGTGCTGCTCTCCATCCTCCTTTACCCTCTCAAAAAGGTTGTTAAAAGTGGAAAAAAGGCTTGTCTGTACCTGCACAAGAGCTCCAGCACCTTCACCTCTTTGATCTCTGGAAAAGACTCAGCACTGTTTCACTTTCACTACTATCTGAGCATTTAAAAGAAGAGGTGGGGAAAAAATTTCCAGGTTAATTATTACCCTACAAGTGGAGAAGGGGCCTTGAACCAGAAGTTCTGTGATGGGGTGAGCTGCTGCCTTGAGATGGCCTGGAGCAATGAAGGGAAGGAGAATGATGATGAAGAGAAGGATGAAGTCCTGTCCTGATGGGCTGAAGCCCCACATTATCTGGGTAGGGGGGTTCAAAAGCAGCCCCAGAGCTGCCGTGTGGGATGGCTGCATTTCACCCCCTTCTGCCCTGTTTGTGCAGGTCATGGGTGGCTTGGTCCCAGTAATGATTGCCAGACGTGGGTGAGGGACAGGAGTAATGTGTCCCCTGGTTAAATATTTATATATTCACGTCCTCACTTTGCCCTGTGGGCACTTATTTCCATGGGGTTGCTAGCCCTGGATCCCTCCATTCTCAGAGCATTTGGGAACCTTGGAGTGAACTCAAAGCAAAAGAGCATGAAAAAGGGGGCCTTGAAAGTTTAAATAACATTAAACACAGTCACTTGGTTTGTTGTGTAAAATTATTTAACCTTGGGGCTCCTTCAGTGCCCAGATAGAGGCAAGTCAGGCTGCCAGGTGTCCAAGGTCCTGGTGTAAAGCAAGAGGGGTAAACCAGGAGGTGCCACCATGCCATGGGCAGTGTGCACTTTGCTTTAGGAGCCTGCCAGCATGTCACCTGTCAGTGTGATAAGGGACATCAGAGGGATTAGTGATGGATAGATGCACTAAATGACATTTGGACTTTGTGCTGAGCAGAGGAGAACAGAGGGAGAGAACAGAGGATAACAGTCTCCTCTACCTCTGGGAGAGACTATGTGTCCAGGAGATGGAAAGTGTGTGGGATGGGAATAATTGTGATCATATTAAACAGGGAAGCGTGGCAGCATGGACTTGGTGTGAAATTGTCCTGATGGTGAGATGGGACTGGGCAGAGCATCCTTTGTGGCTGCCCCATGGTGCAGGGGGAGTCCTGCCAGAAGCCTCCCTCAGCCAGGCAGTGCAGTGCTGAGTTTTCTGTCCTTGGGCTCTTCAAAGTCATGTGTAAGCCAGAGACTGCCCTGCTGTATGGGGAAAACCATAACTGATAATGCTTCTGCCACCTGGCAGGCTGACAATGTGAACAAAGGAATAAGCTGTTTATTCAGACACAGGGTGAGGAGTGGAAAGCCCCTTTGGACACAAAGTCCAACTAAACCTCTTTCCATCCAGGTTTTAATTGCCTCATCCACAAAATATTTACCTGGTGTTGGTTTGTACAGACAGGCTCACTGTGACTGGGGTGCTGCCAGAGCAGGCAGCAGGTCCAGCATGGATGGGGTCTGATCTGGGCCTCTCTGGGGGCTGTCAACTACCCCAAGGCACAGCTAGCACCAGGTCCTGCTGGATTGTTAATAAACACAATCCTGAGGGAGCTCTGAATCCCACAGTCTACGTCACCTCTTTCCCTACAAGCCTTTGTGGTGCTCTCTCCTAGCAGCAGTTCTCAAGGAATGCTCCTGTTCCTAAAAATGCCATCAGGGCAATGTTGTTTCTAGGTGTCTGTCCATAGAAGGTCATGGAAAATTAAAAATGTACTAGGTTTTGCAGTTGTTATCCATTTTTCTTCAATTATGGCTTTTGCAAAGTGTTCTGTCAAGTTGTAGGTGCATTAAAATCTGCAGGGTTGTTGCTGTCTAACAGCTCCCTAATGCCCTGCACCCACTAACCTCTGTGAGGCTTTCAACTGCTGCTTTGCCTCCTGCCCCTTTGGAATATTTAGTTGGCGGTTTATTTGATTCCTCATCTTTTCTCTGTGTCTTTTGCTCATATTTGTTGTCTTATTTCTTATTTCTTTTCCTGCAATAGCACCCGTGGAGCAGTGTAAGACTCCAGAGGTGCAGTGCTCCTTGGCAGAGGTGAGGAGCAGGGAGAGTGGTTTGGGGGATCCTGCAATTCCCTCCACAGCACTGAGGTTTTCATCAGCTCCAAAGACGAGGAGAAACACATTGCTGAGGCTCCAGGGGAATACTGCTATGAAGCATATTCAGAAAGCTGTGCTGGATGCCCTCTCACAGCTTCATCAGCCCAGCTGGCACAGCCCTGGTGGGGCATGCTATGACCCACTCCCTTTCTGCAGGTTTCACCTGAAATCTCACCCTGTGTGGGTGGAGGAGACCCCAGAGCTGCAGTGATTTATTGCAGCAGAGAGGCTTGATATTTTTAACAGCATGGGCAATGATGGATGAGGCACAGACATGCTCAGAGGCTGCACATGCCTGTGCAGCCATTTCCTCCTGAGGGGTGGTTTGCAGGGAAATGAGAGATATTGTTTCACCTGAAATGTTTTTCTTTCTGCTTTTAGGTTGAGGGTGGTTTGAGCCTTAAGCTGAAAAGTCCATTTGCAGGAAAGAAGCAGATTGTGATTTGGAGGCTGGCTTTTACAGAAGGGATGCTGGCCCCCAGGTTTGAGTGGAAGAATTTAGAAGGTGCATTTCTGCAAAACACAAGGGTGTTACCACATCTGGGAGAGGATGTGCTTCAGACCTAAGGATAGTGTCCCACCTACACTGTTCCTGTGTAGCCATGAGAGGAGACCACTTGAACTAGTATGTATCACACCAAGGAACAGAATCACCAGTGCTCATTTTGTTGCAGAAAGGTGGCCCAGGAGGATTTTCCATGACAGGTGCAACTACTGTGGAACTCCATCCTAGGTGCTTTTGAAGCATCAAAGTTTTCTTTCCTCTCCTCCTAGAAAAGGTCTGGAATAGGCCTGTTCAAGCAGGATCTCTCACACTGGTTTTCTTCTTAGGAAGTGAAATTGTTTTAACATTTTCAGCAAGCCACCAGCCCCGTGTGCCATGCCAGCTGTGCTGAAGCATGCCAGGACTCATGTGAGCCCAAGAGGAATGGCAGGGCTGGGAGACAGGCTTCACCACTCTCCTGATTCTTGCTGCAACAGCCCCACAAGCACATTTTGCCAGCAGGCACAGACCTGCCCCCAGTGGCCCCAGAGGTGCATGGTGCAGCCAGGGCCAGGGCAGTGCCTGTGTGCTCCTCCAGCCTGGCAGCAGCTCTGCTCCTGGGGATGCTCAGCTGGTGCATCAGGGGTGCACTGTGGTGAGCATTTCCTTCTGCTTGTTTGTGATTGCTGTGAGCTGCTGAGTGGATGGATGGTGTTTGCTAAGAACTGTTTGTGCAGGTTGTGTGCACTCCATAGCCCATTGGTTTGCAGGGGGCATCAGCAAGGCCAGGGTGGGGTCCATCAGCTCAGCCTCGAGACTGAAATGTCACAGCTCATGGGCTTCAGGAGGAGGCTGCTGTGTCCTACTGAGCAGGGTGCCCTCACCCATCACAGGAGCTGCCAAAGCAGAACTCAAAGAGCAGAAGTTCTTTGTGCATGACACTGACAGGGGATTATCTATGTGGTTGTGCTTCTGCTCTTAATTCACCTTACACTTTGCCAAAACAGCAGTCTGCTGCCACAGCTTTTCACTGTGGTGTGACTCCACTGGCTTCAGTGGGATGGAGTCTGATGTCCAAAAGAGCAGGGGGTAACCAGCCCCATCTCCTGGAGATGGAGCACTGAACTTAACAGTGAGAGTTTCCCCTTGGATCTGGCTAGGGCTTAATGTTCCTGGTGGATAGCAGCCTTTGAGAAAGAATAAAGCCCTGCTGAGCAATTCAAGAAAAGTTAGACTACTCTGTCATTTAAATTGGGTGACTAAGAGCAGACCACTTCTGGAGCCAAGGCACCTGCCTGCTGTGCCTGTCACCACAGCTAGATGTCTGCTGTTGAAAATGTGTCATTGAGGCCAAGGACTGAGCTGGGAGCTCAGCACTGCCTCTGCTGCAGATGACAGGGAAGTTGCATAAAGCAGGAGCTTGTGCTTCTCCTTTGTGGGGTTTTGCTTTACTGCACCAAAATTTCCACTCTCCAGTGCTCAAAAACTTTATCAAAGCCAGGTTAGCATTTGTTTGCCACATTGCTGCAGGACATGCTAAAGCACAAGGACCTTGAGAAAAATCCATGGAGCTGGGAGAAACCTATTTGGCCTTTTCCTAGCTGAACTTTCTCCTGGTTAATCCCAGGCTAGGTTTGATAGAGGGAGGAAAGGTGCAGGCTGGTTCTTATCTGAATAATACTGAGTCCCTGGCTTTCTTCCAGTGCAGAAGGGTTCTTGTATCACACCTTTTTATTGCCCACACTAGTGTGAGCTTTGGTGCCCATAGCAATGCCCCAGGGAAGAGGGAAGCAACTTCTACTGAAGCCTGACCTCTGGAAATCTGAATTTTCTTTACCTTTGGTGGATGGGAAAAACTGAGAACTATTGCTTTATTTAAATATATACTTCTGTACCATTTTTTTAAATGAGTGTTTTTGAAGTTGCATTGAAGATGTTGTCACTGTAATCATTATATTTCTATAGAGATTATAATGACTCCTTTTGAAGAGTTAGTCTCAGTCAGTCAGTGCTTAATTCACATATCAATGACTCCATAAACCCTAAACCCATAAATCTGCTGAAACTGCTCAAATCTATTGTGCTAATGAATGCTTGCAGGGGCTCATCATTGCAGAGATAATTCACTTAAGGAGCTGCCCCTATGAGAGTGGGTGGTCAGTGATGGCAGAGGGGCCTCATCTCTGAGGCAGCTGAAGGTTTGCTCAGGGTGAGCATTAGAGCCCAGACACTCTTTTGGTTGATATTCTCCAGACTATTTCATGTGCAGTCCATCAGCCTGACCCTCAGAGTCTTTCTATTGTGTGGAGAGATCTGGGCATCATTTCTGTGTGATGGTGGGGTGGGTGGAACCAGTTGGTGCAGAAATCATGATGTCATTTTGATCAGAGTGAACTGGTTAAGCCATAGCTGGTTATTAAGCCAACAAAGGCAGTAGCTCCTAACCAGTTATTAGAGTGTTTGCAAACCCTTGCTCCTGCTGCTGCAAAACACTGGGCATCTCTTCTGGCTGACTGGAATCTGTCTAATGACGCTATTGTAAACCAGTCCTAGGAGCTTGTCCTTTATTTTAATAAATGCATAATCCATATGGAAAACTGGAGAGCAGTAGAAAACAGTGCCAGAGTCCCCTGGAGCAGCAGGAATGTGGGCTGCTGCCAGGGAGATAGGTGGGAAACTGCATGTCCTCGTGGCAGTCAAGTGATGCAGGTGTATAATTTGAGTAGCCCCAAAGCACTCGGCCCTGACAGGTGTCAGTCAGTCCTCCTTGTCCTTTCAAGTGGGCCAGTTCACTGGCAGTGTTTTTCTTCCCCAGTCCAAGGGGATTTATACAGCCATGTTTTGAAACCTTTTGGTGTGGGGGCCTATAATGGATTCCTAATTGCAGCAGCATAACAGGTGCTGCTGCAAAAACACCATCTTCTTTTTTGTAGGGTCTTATTTGGTTTAAAGCAGTGACAGGGACACTGAGCATTGTTTCTATGTGCTGGCAGACTGTGTCCCCCCTCCTTGTGGCTCCCGCAGAAATGGGTGCAAGGGCAGTGAATGGCAGTGGCACTGGAGAGGCTGCCAGTGCTAGCCAGACGCTGTGTATCCATCGAGTTCCAGCTGCAGGGGCACAGGGGAAGCCCACTTGTGTGCAGGCACCTCCGTGGGGCCTGGCTTTTTGGGGCCATGGGCCACCCTGCTGCCCAAGGCGGGCCGGCTGCTTGTGGGAGCGTGGCCACCAGCACTGCTCTCCTTCGCCGTGCTGCACGGCCACCCTTCGCCCACGGGCTCGCACACATCTGTTCTCGCTGGGCAGCACAGCCCGGTTCCCCCGGCAGGGCTGCCGTGGCAAACACCCTGCAGACCGCTCAGCCGCCCCTGCCTGCACATCCCCGGCCGTGCCTGCCCTTCCCCGGCAGCGGCACCGGGAGCCGGCGGCAGCGTCCCCCTCGCCGCTGAGCCGCGGGCGGCGTAGGCTGTCGCACCAAAACGGACTCGGGCGACGGGTTCGCGTGTGCCCCTTTAAGAAAGCCTATACATCTCATTTCCCCGGGGAAAAAGCAAGAAGGCAAGTGGAGCAGATTAATTCTGCAGCGCCGGGCTGACTGCGAGTGTGTCAGCGGGAGGCTGGGCTTTACCCAGGGTGAAACAAGGAGAAGCTGCCGGGCGTGCGCTTGCCTCCGCCACGGGGTTCGTGCCGCTGGGAGGGCAGAGCTCCCACTGGGATGTGTGGGTGTCTCGGCTCCCAGGGTGCTCTTGCAAAAATCTCGCAACGCTGGAGCCAGAACCTGAAAGTAAAAGATCTGCTTAATTGCCTCTATCTGCTCCAGCATCAAAAATCAGTGAGGCAGTGTTGGACCCGGAGAGACAAAACCGACTTTCTTCCAGCTTGGGAAACAAAGGCTTCAGATCTACAGTGTTTCCCTACCTCCACGTGCCACTACATCACACAAATGCACGCTGTAGTTGTAACCTGTCTGCATGTGCCTGCAGACAGATGGTGGTGCTCACACACGTGTGTCTATGCAGGGGACAGCAAAGGATCCCAGGATACTCCATCTCCATTCCAATTCTTGTGGTGAACATTTTACCCTCCTGTAGTGTTTCTCTCTGCTTCTTTCCTTCTGCAATGCTCTAGTGCCAGCAGGGTGAGGATTAAAGCACAAAATATTTTTTTTATTTTAGTCTCTGACTAGTGTTCATGAGACATCTTCTGCTTCTGCATCTGAAAGTCACTGAAAGTCAGTCTGACTTTCCCAAACAAATCTTGCAGGAACGGAAGCAAACCACGAAACAAACTTAAGACTCAACTTTTCTCTGTGGAAAAGGGATGAAATCCAGCACT
Organism: Peucedramus taeniatus; assembly: GCA_013400575.1. Classification (NCBI taxonomy): domain Eukaryota; kingdom Metazoa; phylum Chordata; class Aves; order Passeriformes; family Fringillidae; genus Peucedramus; species Peucedramus taeniatus. The sequence continues at coordinate 471,994 of WBNO01021024.1, forward strand.
TGCAGAGGCACGAGAGTAAAAGGTAGAGGTTGCAGAGATCCACATTCCTCAGGGACCTGACAGCCCAAACCCTACTGCTCTCCTAGTCCTCATGCCCAACAGTGCCTTGAACCCCTCTGTACCCCTCTACTGAGCTTGGGTCAAACTTCAAGGCAACACAGCCGTGGCTTTATCCCCAAGCCCACAGAAAATTCTTCCAGGCACTGTTTGTGAGGCTCCTGCTGCATCAAACACGCTGTGGCACAGATGAGATTGAGCAATTGGCATTATCTGCACCACCTCCTAGCTGGGCAAATCCTGCCAACCTCTCTCCTCTTTCACCAGCAGATGTAGTTTAATTTGACCTAATACTACTGACACTGTTTTGAGGACACAGCATGCCCTACAAGTCACAGCACAGCCTTGGTATGCAGAAAACTCCAGTTCCCATCCCTCCTAGGACTGAGCCAAACTCGCCTCTGCAGGGCTGAGGGTGTGCTGGGAAGTCTGGTGTGAGCTGGAAAGCTGGAAGATGGATGAGCTCTCAGTGCTGTGTCAATGCAGCCCCCTCAGCTGTGCCACCACGGAGCTGGGCTCCCCAGGGAGCTCTGTTCCCACTGCCTGGGCAGTGTCCTGGAGCCAGCCCTGCAGTTTGCAGTGGTGCCTGTGTCCCTGCTGAGCACGTTGCTGTGGGCACAGCACCCATACCACCCCAGGGATGGGGTCCCCAGCCCAGAGCCTGGGACTCTTGGCTGGTTCTCACATGGCTTTTCCACTGCCACTACAAGAAAGAAAGAATAATTTAAAAAATAATTTTGAGCTCATCGGAGGGGAGTAAGTTGAACTCTTGGTCTGTTTTTATGGAGCCCCACATGAGTTCCTGGCTCCTGGTGGCTGTCAGCAACATCCCTTCCCAGAGGGAGACTTTTTCCTTTCTCTCTGCAGGGAAGCAGCAGCTCCTTCCTGAGCACCCAGCTGCTTCAAACACTCGTGCCACACACTGAGCAGCACTGGCCATGCAGATGGACACCTTGGGGCTGGGCAGTCCCAGAGGGAGCTGCAGCACCCGTGGCAGGCTGGTGCCATGCCCAGGGACATCCCTCTTGCCTGATTTCCCAGACCAGCAGCCACACTGAGGAATCTGATGGGTGAAAGGGAGAAATCAATTTATGATTCAACTAAATTTTAAATTTTTCAATGTTTTGTTTTATTGTTTTGTTTTGGTTCTTTTTAAGTGTTTTACGTGAAATCTTGCCTGATCTTTCCTGCCCCTCTCCACTTTTTACTTTCATTCTATGGTTGGAAATGTCCAGCAGGAGGTGGCAGGTGATGCCTGCTGTCCTCTTCTGTGTCCCCCATTATGCAAGCACACCTTGGCAGCCATACCCTCACCCAGATATGTACAAAGTTGCCCAGCCAGAGGTGGCTGCCTGGCCTTGCAGCAGGGACTGCTTTGTTGGCTCCAGGAGGGATACTGGCACCATCCTTCCAGGGCAGTGCCTGGCAGGCATGCTGGAACCATGCTTTGCTCTGAGTCAGGCTTCAGTCCTCCCTCATGCAGGAATTTGGATTTTGGTCCATATCTAGCAGTTCTCCAGAACAGCAAACATAGATGTGTTTAAATTAACCAGATTCCAAGGCCATTGACTCTTCTGCATTGTTTTCTAATCAGCCATTTGAGACACATTTTCTTGGAAGATGTGAATGAGTATGAGAGACGATGACACTAAGGTGTGTAAATCCTCCCTCTCTATGATTGCAAAATAGCAACAGGAACAGTAAATCACATTTTAAATCCTAGCACAAATATCTTCCCCAGCCTGTTGAAAAATCAAAGACTAAACAACGAAGCCAAATTTGTATTGCTGCTGTGGCTGTGGCACATTTTGTGTCCTGCATTTTAATTGCCTCTCTGGCCTCATCTGCTAGACTGATGTTTAGAAAATTTGGCCTCGTGGTTATTACCTTTGTACCACATCACAGTGAAATGTCAGTCATTTCCTCTTCTTTGACCTATTAAACACTTGTCTCTGATATCTTATTGACTTTTATCAGATCAAAAGAATATAACCAATGAGCCTTTTGGATTTTCCTTGCTTAGTTTCTCTGTTCTTTCCCTATTGGCTTTTGTTGTTTTTTTCACCATCATATTCTGTCACGCAATTCACACTCCACTCAAGCTGCAGTGGTGGGCTCTGAGTTACTCAGTGCAAGTGCAGTTTGGCCCCAGATTTAATACACACTGCATCACCTTCTACTACCCACGGTGCCACGGCACTGCACTGAGATGGAAATAATCTTCCCCACGAGCCATGACTCAGGTCATTATGTGCAAACCAGTAATTGCACTGGTGTCATTTATTGAATCACAGCCTCCAGTCCCTCCATGCCTTCAGCAGCACTGATACAAGGGGATAGTTCTCATCCCTTTGAGCAGCCTCTCCAGTCTAAGGATTGCTTCTGCTTCAGCTTGATACTTCCAAAGAATTTTTTATATCTTTGAGGAGCAGGTGGCATGAAATTAGCATGGATTTGCCTCATGCCCAGCAGCTTTGGTGGAAGCACAGCTGCCAGACACTGGGCACTTTTGGGAAGACCTGTTACAGATCATTGAGTCAGGCTTCCACACGTTGTGGAGTCCAGTGGCAACAGAAAAAGTCAAATAGATGTGTAAAACCTGACCTTGAAAATCCAAGCATCAGAATACAGTGTAGAAAGTTAGAACTGCAGTAATTATTCATATTTACCTGCTGTGTTGTCTGTCAACAGCTGAGGAGCATCTCTGGATGGCCAGTGCACCTGACAGTGTTTGAATACAATGGTCAATAGCCAAGATCTCTCAGGAAGATAAAAAGCAGGACTTGGCCATGGATGTAGACCAGGACAAATTAATGCATCCTGTTTGGTTCTGGTCACAAGCCAGCTGCTGAGTCACAACCCATATCACATCCTTGAGCTTTACTGGCCTGGACTGTGGACAGATTAGCAGGATAAAGCCATGTAAGGCAAGTCGTGAAAGAACCATTACCTGGAACAAAGCTCTGTGCCCCATTTTTCTGGTTCACATAGAGGTCTTAAAGAAAACAGGGTGTGAAACTAGTGCAGGTACAGTGCTTCTGCTTCTTTGGAGGTGGAGTTGAGTCTTGGTGAAGGCTAACCCTGGGTTCAACGTCTTTACAAGGGATGTAAGGTCTGGACAGTGCTGATTGGTGTCACCCTGTCCACGTCTGCTGCAAGAATAGTGAGTTCCCAGAACCCTCCCACGTCCTCCCAGCAGCTGCACAGCCCCTGCCAGGAATCCTTCCCCATCGCCCCGTGTGTCGAGCAAACACACGGCAATGTTGACACAAGCAGCCGCCGGGCACGAGCGGCTCCCGCGCTGATCCAGCGGAGCGCGGTGCCAAGGACTCCCGGCTGTGCCAGCAGGCACCGCCAGCAGAGGCTGCACTCAGCTGAATCCACTTCTTTTTGCAGACACTCAGGAGTCTTGTTGTGCCTCAACACACCAGTCCTACGCAGGTTCCCAAAGAGGTGTAGGAAGCTGGCAGTCACATCCTGCCCCCAACCTCCTCCCTGCAGCCCCTCTCCTTTCATACATCCTCCATCACTGGATTTTCCCTGGGAGAGGCTACAGCACCCGTGGTCCTTGGAATTGAGTGGCTTTTAATCCCAAGACAGAAAGCAAAGTGCACTAAATTTAGGGAGACTTTTCACTCTACCTCCAGGAATATTTAACACACCAGCTCTGTTAGGCAAAGGCTTTTTGGTGTTCAGGCTGAACGAGTGAGTATTTGAACTTGCTGCTGGTATGGACAGCTAATTCCCTGCTTCCCAGCATCCCTCTGGTGGCCCCCACGTCTGCTCCCCTGGAGGGTCTACACTCTGCTAGAGGGCCCTAGAGATGATGGAGAGCAGAAGAGGCAGCACTGAGTGGGGGAAGAGACAAGAATAAAATACATTTTGTGAAGGAAAACAAGTAAAGACAACAGAGGAAAAAAAAGGAAAATAGCTGTCAGAAATAAAAATCCTTTCAGCAGAGGAATGAAGACAGATGGGAAGGCAAAGAGAAACAGTGAACAAAGAAAGAAATGCAGAGAAGTCAAGGAGAGGTTGGGGGAAGGCTGTGCAATCATTTGGCACCAGCTCCTTGCATTAGTTCCCTGAATATTGTGTGAAGCGGGGGTAGAGAACTGCGGATTACTGGAGTGTAGCACCACAATATCGTGGGCTGGCCACTAAATTACCATTCAGAGAGTCTCTTGGCTTAGCCTCGCTGCTGCCATGAGAAGGAGCAGGATGTAAGCTGAAAAACAGATCTATGGAAAATAGGGTTGAGGCTAGAAATTCCATTATATTCTTGGCACTTTGACATTTTTCCTCCCCTTTTGTGAAATCTCAAGGGAGCGCTGCCTACTCTTGCAATAATAATTAAAAAAAAAAAGGTAGCATATGAGTTGGCATGGTAACTTCATCTGCTAAGTAACTAACATGTAGGATTTGCTTCTTGATCTAGAATAATAATGTCAACAGCCCCCAGGAAGATGCTTACTTGTGACTGACTGCCTATTGTCACCTGGATTTCATGCTTCACTCATGCTGGGTGCCCTTGGTGAGACTCGCTGTGGTGCAGGGACAGACCTGTTCTAGTCTGACACCAAGACACACATTTCCTGGTTTCCTACGTTACACCCTTCAGGCCAGCAGCATTTGGACATGTCCACATGCTGGTTTACATTTAATCACTGTTATTCTTAGACTTTCCTGAAAGGTCAAAGTGTTTCAAATGTGCCCATGCTGGGACCATTGGGCTGCTGCCGAACATGGCCACCAGTAACTCCCAGTAACTCCTGCTTCTGAGCCTTCCCTGCTCATGGGAACAGGCCAGGAAGTTCCAGTGCTCCTGCTGAGCCTCCCTGGGCAGGACAGACGTCCTCAGAGCGATGCTGGCCAAGCAATTTTTCCTTTAGTGCCTCCAAATGGGGCATGTGCACTGCTACCCTAGAGAGCTGAGGTGTGGAGAGCTCAGTGGAAGCAGCAGCAACACAGGGAACAGAAGAAGTGGAAAATGCTTCTTGTTGCCAGTTTCAAAAGATGGGAAAAAAAAAAAGAAGAGAAAAGAGCCTGATACTTTATTTTGTCCCTGTTTATGGCTGAGGATTGACTGTATGGTTGGACTCCACACACCTGTGCCCTTCTGCTCCTCCACCCAGGGCAGGTTCTCCCAGACAAACATGTACAAAATGCCCAGTGCAAAGAAAAAGGTTTGCCTGTGAGGAGTGGGAGTGGTGAGACCCTAGACCAAAATGGAATTGCTCCTTTTCTTTCTGTATTTTTATGTCCCTGCAGATGGCTTTCCTTCTGGGCTAGTGAGGGGACTGTGACCATCCTGGTCCAGGAGCTGGTGAGCTGCAGTTGTCCTCATCAGGGCTCAGGGAAGAAAGGTAAGGGCCAGGGCATCATCCAGAGAAAACTTTGCATTCTGTGGCATGGCTGTTCCTGGGAGCTGGCTTCTCTTCTCACTTCTTGTTTTAGATTCCTGCATCCTTCATCTCTTCCTTTTCATGGGTCCCACGTAGTTTATTTTTGTCCCAATGTACAGACACTGTCATACTGGTGTAAAGATGACTTGGATCAGGGTGACTTGCTTTAAAAGACCACAAATCTGGCAATATCAGTCCTGGCCATAGGTCCATGCAGCCCAGCACCCTGTCTCTGAAGGGCATCATGGGTGTGCAGAGAAAAGAAGAAAACATACATCAGACACTCCTCCAGCCTCCAACCATTTTCAGCTCAGAGCTTCCTGTGCTAAACATGGTTTGCAGTGTGCATGTAGCAACATTCTGTAAGTTCCTTTCCCAGGAACTTCTCCTGGTTCCTCCTGAATGCATGCAGACTTTTAGCATGCAAAACATCATCAGCAAGGGGTTCCATAAGTCTATCTGCTCTCTGAGGAACAACTTGCTTTTGCTTGTTTTGAAGCTGAGCTCCACTATGAAGCAGGCTTCAATTTCTGCCCCTAATTCCTGTACTGGTAGAGACAGAGAATATTTCCTTCAATGCACAGGAGAAAATGGTTTCAAAAGACACCTATTAATTACTGTGTGGCCTGCACAGTGAGCTATGCTGTCCCAGTGACACCAATTTCAGTTCAGTGCAGCTAAGCAGCACCAAGCAGGTCACATGCCAGCCCTGTGTGCTCTCCGCAGCCTCTACAGGCTCCATCCTTGGTGATAAATTAACACAACTGCAAAAAAGACAAGTTGTAGGGTATCCAAACCCTTTCTGGGCTGGAGTTTGTCCAATTTTTTCCAATATATCAGCTGTTACAATATAAGATAACACCTTTCTGCACTCCTTACCTCACTTACAGCCTGGGTCTGCCACTGCCTTAGCACAGCTGCATGTTACCAACAGCTGGCTTGTAGTCCCAAAGAGAGCATGGTGAGTGCAGAGATACCTGAATGAGTTTTAAATGAGTGAACTCTGTTCCTGTTAGCAGTGGCCAGCAGCTAACCCCCCCAGGCTGCAGTACCTGCAGAGCCCCTGTGTTTCTGCCTGGCACAGCATCCAGTGCACCTGGGCTGGGGAGCTGCTTCCCCTGCCCTGCCCCAGGGGATTCCACTGATGCCCAGCTCTGCTCTGCCCTTTCAGGGCTGGTCCAGACCCAGTGGGTCTTTGTCCACCCACCATCACTGAGGGTCTGCTGAAGGTCAATTCAGCCTCAGCCTCTTGTTGGGGAGGGTGGCTTCATCCATGAGGACATGTGGTGTTTTCCAAATGTGGGCCCATGCCTCTCTGCAGGCATCTTTTAAATGTGAGAGATGTCTGGTTTAAAGATTTTTGTAGCACACAAAGCTATTTAAAACAGCTGACTGCTAACCTCCTCAAAGGAAGATTTATAAATATTTGCATCCAGCTCCCAGTGGCACAATAAAAATATATTGTACTTTAGATAAATGCTTTGCCTAGAGGAGTCCCAATAAAGTCAATGATCTTTTTTGTTTGTTTGTTTGTTTGCTTTAAGTGAGAAACAAGCTCTAAGGCCCTTTATTTCCTTCACTGATCACTGAGTTAGAAATATTCCTCAGTGCAATCTCCTCCCTATAGAGCTCCCTTTATTCTTTCTATCTGTGCTGGAGAAACAGACTATCAAAAGCCAAAAGCAGATACCGCATAAACATTTTACTTATATTTTACAGTATCTAAAGCAAGCGAGAGGCACACAGGGTTTTCTGAGAGTTGTTTCAAGGTTTCCATATGAGCTTTGTAAATGCATGAGGCTGTGTTTACACCTCCCGTGGGTGGCAAACCCTCGGGTACCTGACTCCTCACCAGAGGTGTCAGTGAGGTCCTGTCCTGTGATCCCCCAGCATCACCTGCTGGGGAGCAGTGACACACGGCCGGCAGAGCGAGCCTCCAGCAGCATCCCTGCGGGAAATGGTGAGCAGGAGTGGGGAACGGCCTGGGACACTGCTGACAGACAGACTGGCGTAGATTCTGTGACCTGGAGAACAACGTGGGCTTGGAACAGAGAAGTGGAGAGCGTGCTTTGCGATACTTTTGTGAGGATCACGTTGTAATGCAAGGAAAACAATCATGACTTGTTTGTACGGGGCCTCCTCCCGCGTTCGTGTGCAATCCGCGCTCCGGCGGCGGAGCTGCGGCTCGCTGTGACACCGCGGAGCCACGCACCCTCCGCTGGTGACTCAGGGATGCTGGGGGAGGCAAACAAAAGGAAGCTCGACTCTGTTCCGTGATTTTTTTTCCTTCTACACGACAGGAAGGAGGCCGCAGGCAAGGAGGCTGTGCCCAAAGCCCCACCACTGCCGAGGGAGGGGGTGAGGGAGGTGTCAGACCTTAGGGATGGAGACGGGCTGCGGATGGGGTGTTCTGGCAGGGACATCTGCTGTGCAGGTAACCTGTGAAACAGCTCTGCCAAGGGGCTTTACATCTCGTTTTGTCTGAGCAAGAAATCATCCTTCTCTTTGCATGGGGCACCTGGAAGAAAACAGAATGTAACTGGCAGTGGGCTCCAAAGAGCCCCACTGAGCAGGAGTCATTAAAGCCACATTATTTTTGGAAGGTGAGAAGTGATATAGAGCAGGTGAAACTCCCTCACAATTTTTTTTGTGTGTGTGTCATTTAAGAGCTCCTTAAGATTATTATTTAACTGGTGCTAATGACAAGTAAATACTCCTGATCAGCTGATGGTTTACAGCCAAAATATGTGAGCCAACAAAACTCCTAAACTATGGTGGATGGTGACACTGCTGGTTTTGCCACAACTGTGTGCAGTAATTTGTAAAGCAAACAAACAGAGAGGCATTTCTGATGACTTTATTTTGTGCTTTGTGATAGTGTTAGAGTGAGGTGAGCTATGATGCTCCTTGTTTTCTTGTGGGTGATGCTCCTTGGACCTTCTGGAGACCAGAGTGATTCTTCTCTGACCCTCTGTAAGGGCAGGAGGAGCCAGAGGGAAGGAGAACTGAAGCTAAATGCTAGGGGGGGCAGGGGGGTGTGCAAAGCTCTGGTGTGAAAGGGCAGCTGGAACAGAGGACCTTGGGGTGAGAAAACAAGACTTTTTATTTTGCTTTGTGCTAGGGGCATGAGGATGTTGAAATGTCAGGTTCTGAACGTTTTGGCGCCGGTTCATCTGCATGAAAATGAATTTGCTGTAGAATTTTGCTTACTGCTGCCTATATACTTACTTTGGAGTTCATTTCAGAGTGACTACTTCTTCTCCTCCTCAAGCCAAATGTTTTGCCAAAGATGCTCAGAATGTTCTGTGAATGAGCCCAAGGAACAGATTTCCTGGCTGATAGAAACTGGCAAGGCTCTTCTAAAGTCAGGCAATATTGGGAGACAATAATTTTGGACTGCTACTAAAAAGCTTACAGATCTGTAAACTAGTGCACTAAGTGGTCTAGCAATATTATTTTGTGAAGTTATATAAGTTTGCAATGGAAAATGTTTTAGAAATTGTCTCTCTTTGCTTTCCTAACGCTATACCAGGAGACAGAAATCAAAGAAACATCAGTGCTCCAGTTTAAAGGCAAAAAAGTGAGTGTTTTAGGATTATATTTAACACTTTACAGATAGATAAAATTAGGCCTTTTCTTGGGCCATATGAATAGCTGAGACCCCTTTTCTTACAATATCATTAACACTGAGTGTCATGAGATTGGACACAGGATTGAGGCACCTCAAACCCAAAAGCTTTAATAAGGAGGTTCTAGCAACCCAGAAAGTTCAGGCAGCATATAAGAGCCTTGCTGATACTGAAGGGATCATCTTACTTGGCTTCAGTTTGGTTCTGATGCTCCTGCTGAGCTCCAGCCCACCCCCCTGGTCATCCTGACACATATCTCACCTGCCAGATGTAGGGTGCAGAGCTTTTCCCTACCAGGCAGTCCTACAGTGGACAAATGCTTCTCGTTTTCTCAACCTGTTCCAGTATAAAATCATCTATGTCTTTGCTTTTATATTGCAGGGATGACACTAGGCTGGTTTTCACTTGGGGTTTGTCTATAACAGGGTTTGTTCAGAGACCCTTTTGCCCAAGTTTTGTAGGACACACCCGAGATGATTCTTCACTCCCCTGCTGCTCGTACAGCTGCATGTGGACCTGTGCACTGTAAGATCTGATTAGTTTTTGTTGTGCCTGACTATTTTATTCTGAACATCTGCAGCAGGCATTCATGGTAAAAGCTATTTCACTGCTGCTGTCTGGATTTACCTTTCCTCTGACACTCTGACCTCTGCTTAGTGCACTGCTGCTAAAGAGCTGTAGCTTAGTGCTGGAATTCCGCTACTGATAGTGGGAAAAAAAAAAAAACCAAAAGTGCTATGAGCAGTGGATGAAGCTACCAGATTTAGGAAAACTGCTGCAAAGCTAAGTAAATGCATCAGAAAATCTAAAGAATCCTGTTTCTAGGAAGTCCTTTGAGGACAAACTTACTTTTTTCCCTCTGATTTTAAGATTTTGTTTGCTGCTGGCTGGTTCAAACTAGACTGTTGGTATGCTATTGCATCCTGTTTATCACTCAGGACATAAATGTTGTTAGATAAGCCCAGATCACTGTTCCAAACCTGGAACTGCAGTTTCCATGAGAAAGACCAATTCCTTCTAAGGAGTGAGTATTGGTTCCAGCACAGGGAAGGAGAAGCATTTTGTCTTGTTACACAGTAGTAGCACTGAACATTTCTAGGTGTCTGGATGGTTCCTCTAGATTTAGATAACTAAATATTTCTAGCTTATCACAAATCTTCAGCTTGAAAGAGAGAAATGGGGAATACAGGAGAGGTCTATGAAATCACAGGAGGCAATGGGAGAGTTGAATGTGTGAGGGTCATACCCTTTCTCTTGTCAGTGTGAGAACTGAAGACTATCAAGTGTAATTAACAGGAGGTTGCCTCAAAATGTAAAAGAGGTTAATTTCTTTCCACACAGTTGATCTGTGAATTGTGTTGCCAAGGGATGTAGATGACAGAATTTTACGAGGACTCAGAAAGTGAGTAGGTAGTCAAGGAAAATTAAAATCCACTGAAGGCAATTAAATGAGAGGGTGGTTTTCTGGCTCAGTGAAACCTTAAATCATAGGTGTTTGGGGTGGGAAATGAGAGTGGGACACCCTGGGGGCGGGGGGGGAAATAAATCACTCTCTGCATGCTCCATACCTGTGTTCTTTCCCTAAACATCTCTTGTTGGCTGGATGGATCTTCCATGTGTCTGCTCTGGTGTCAAACAACATCTGCCATGTGAAGTCTCTGTCTGCCCTGTCAAAGGCTTTCTGAGAGCCAATATGAAATGGTCACATGATAGCTGCTGTTCTTCCATTTGTTTAAAGGATGTGGAAAATATGGTTAATGAAAGAATAGAACAAAACCCAAGTTGCATTGGAAGCCTGTTCGTGACAGTCTTGTGGGCTTTGCTTAGTGCTGGTTTGCCAGAAGGATTGCCTTGGAACAGGCAACAGCATGCTTTCATTCTGATTGTTGCTGTAGATTAAACCTGCTGAGGAAATTTTGAATTTCCCCATCCTTGGGGTCGATTCCTTTCCCAGGTTCAGCTGAGGAGATATATCTTTCTTTCAAAGATTTCTTTACAGAGCTGCTGAGAGAAAATGGCAGGAGTCTAATGGTGTGTTGCTCTGTAAGTCTGTACTTTCTTGGCAATCACTTTGAAATCATCTAAGGTGATATTTGCTCACGATTAATATAAAATTCTACCTTTATGATGATAAAAATGAATTTTGATTCAAGTAATATCTATTCAAAATAATGAATAAAAGGTCTACTTAAAGTATTCTTTGTCCTTCATAGATAGAGTATTTCCATGTCAGTGGTGATTGAGTCACTGCGGTTGCAACTTGAGGTTTGGGAGGGATATCACGAACTCCTCTGTGCTTGCCATCTCATGTTCCTGAGCAAAGCTGTCAATAACATTTAGCTTTTTCTCCAGCTGATCTGTTGCAGCTTCAATCTGGAACATACTTTGCATCAGTCTTTTTCTTCTCTCTATTAACAGTGATGAAATTCATAGCAGCCTGTTTATTTTCATAAGGACTTTTTCTATGGCATTTTGACATAATTTTTGCCTTTTTGTCTCCTGTCCTCAGGAAATCACAAAACTCTGCAATATTCACATGCATGTGCCTGGCGTACATTACTGAGAACTGGATCCCATGTGGATAAGTTGTCTGAGAGCTGGAATTCAAGTTTTCTTGGGCATCTTAGAAGTTTTATTTATTTTTTTTTTGCACAATCATGTGGGGGGTCAGGAGAAGCATTTGGGTTCCTGGCTGTACCGTCCAGAGCTGCCTTGTGCACTTACACAAGCTCTTTGTAACGATGGGAAAAATCTTCTGGTAATACATATTTCACTTTTAATTTTTCTTGGGGAGAAAAGTGAGAAGTTGCCAGTGATTCACTGGCAAAGTTCCTGTCTTTATTTCCAATGTATGAAACAGTTCCCTGTTGCTGATGCCCATTGATGTTGCTCAGTTCATTGCCATCTGTCCTTACTCGTGCAGTCACCTTCTCTGTGGAAGGTTTGGTACTGGAACCTTGCTGTAACAGAGTCTTTGACATGGCAGCACTTGTCTCCATTTTCTGTCTGCACCCTTCGTGTTCATGGGTACTGCTGCATGATTCCAACAACATAGTCCATGTCAAGGGTCTTGCACCTATTGCTGGTCTTGGTGTCACTCAGAGGCAGGGCAGTGTCCCCTCTTCCTCCAGCCAGGGTGTCTCAGAGGTTCATCACTTCCTTGCTCCTCAGTTGGTGCAACCTGTTCCTGCCTGTGCTCCCTGGTGCTGAGCAGGTCACTGCTCTCTCCACCTTGCTGGTGCCTCAAGCTGGATTTCCAGCTGGTGTTCCTGAAGGTTCATAGTGGAAACCAACCTGCAATCAGTCTGTTTCTCCAGGCTTGCTCTTTATCATACTGACTTCTGTTTAGGATCAGTCAGTAGGAGACCACTAACTGGTTCAAGGATCATAAATAGCCATCAGAATGCTTTTTTCTCCATCTAAGAGATACCTTCTGACAGGCTGAGTTGTCAGCCTTGTCCTCCACCTAGAGCCCCCAATCCCCATCTACATTCCTAGGCCTGAGAAATCAGTTTTGCCCATCCTGTATACTTGTACTTCCTAAACCCCTGCCACTGCCAGGTCAGAAATCCCCCTGCTCATGTGCACTGTGAGTACACTGAGGAGAGGGTGAGGCATCTTCTACTGCAATTGGTTGAAGTTTAAGTCCCATGTGCTTCTTTCTCTTATGCTTATGGTAAGAGAAGTAGCAAAGAATGTGCGAAGTTAAGGAGAAATGGGCACTCAGTCATCTTCTTTGTGTGAAGATGGTACAAAAATTGTTGTGATTCTTGTTTTTACTTTAGCAATTCAGGTCTTCTCTGCCCTGTTTGTTTTTTGTTCACTAGAGAATTAATAGTATTATGACAGTGCAAGTAAAAGCTGATGAATTTCAACTTGAATTGCTTTTCCTACAAAGTGTTTTAAGCAATCTGTATTTAGCTAACATTTATCTAACTCCACTCCCAACCAACAGTTGGAAGAAAAAAAATCTTTGCAGTTCAACACCTCCTCCTCTCCCCATTTCACTAGAAGCTGCAAAACCTCCCACTCTACTTCTCTAGATCTTCTGAGGAGACCTCTGCCAAAACACAACTTGATGTTGGATTCTTTTTTTTTTTTAAGTATGAAAAGCAAAAAACAAAATACTTCCAGCTTCTCATACACAAAGAATCAGAACAGGGCATGAGTCCAACTTGTTTCCCTTCCTATATTTCCTGAATGTGTACTCTCCCAGAGGCAGCCAAGGCTCTCTGCTGCAGCTCTATCCACCAGCCTTGCTGTGGCTCTCTCTATCAAGCTATCTCCAATGTGGCCCTCTTCTTTAGGGTGGGCATCAAAACTGGGACTTTCCCAGGCTTCTGAATGTTTGGCACAAAGAAGATACTGTCTTTGTGAGCCTGAGACAAACTCAGTGATGACACCAGCCTACAGTGAAGACTCTGGTTCTTCCTTGTAGGCATTGTTTCTGCAGGCATTGACCATTTCTCATGCAATTTGTGGGTGCAGAGGGTTTTTTTGAAGTAGAGCATGGACAGGCTTCCCAAGGCTTTCCCAGGAGGTGGAAGGCAGGGAGCATCTGCCCCACAGTCTCCTGACAGGATCAGGAGACTGTGCTGGAGTGAAATGGGCTGTGCCCAGGGCTGGGGAGCAGCCCTCCTGTTCCACTGTGGGCAAAGTCTGTGTGAAGGAAATGGAAGAGGCTCCCAGCCCTGGGCTCCCAGCCAGCCTGTGGGTGAGGTCCCACTTGGGACAATTGAATGAGGCCTGTGTAATGTCCCTGCCTGCTGTGGGGCCATGCCTGTGCCAGGGTCACTGGGCAGTGTGCAGGACAGCAGCCTGCACACGCCAGGCCAGAGCCAGCAGCAGGAAAATGGAAAAGTAGATGTTTTTAAAGAGGTTCTTTTTCCTGTCTAGAAACTCTTGTCCTTAAAACCTGCTGATCAGTTGGGAAACTTCACTGCAGGCTCCTAACCCCTAACAGCAGCCAAGCTGTCTATTTTCCTGCCACACATGAGAAGTTAGCCAAGTCTGTTCCCATTGACATGTAGGCAGTGTCAGCTCCAAGAAGACCTTCAAATTTTTTTAAATATTTTTTTTTAATTTATTTTTCCAGTCCACAATTTTCTTTACCTGTAAGACCACAGCTTCCAGGAAGGCTGTTACCTCTTTCCAGACTTTACCTGCCACAAATGAGCAACAGCTCTGGTGTCTCACTCACATTGCACAACCTGTCTCTGCTCAGCCAAAGCTGCAGGTACAGTCTGGGACAACTCAAAGCAGATTTGCCTGGGAGGTGGTCTCACCCCTACCTTGTTTCCAGTCTCTAGAGATCCTGAAGGATGTCATAAGATGCCTTCTTGCATGAGAAATCTCTGATTCACTCCTGTGAATTTGCTTTACAAGCTCATTGTCTTGCTACTGTTGTCTCACAGGGTAGTTGCAACCATAGTTTGACTGATGGTCAAGAAATACCAATATTTACAGTTACCTCTTAACAAAGGGTTGTGAATTCATCAGTCTGTCATGAGACACACATCAGGTGCTGAAAAGTAAAATGAAATTTTCAGTATCTGGTAAGCAGGGGAATGTGGAGACCTGGTGCATCTCTGAATTCAGTACATGTCCAATTCACTGGAAAATGAAATGTCAGCACCCCCTGATCTTCCAGTTTCTCCTCAAATACCCTTTGATCCCACTATATGAAACCTGCTTCAAGCTTGGCTTCTTTTGCAACCTCTCCACAAGCAATAGTGCAACCTGACAAACATCCCACATCTGGGGATGTCCCAGCACAGTTCAGGTGCCACTCTAATGTCTCCAGGCTAATCACACAAATCTGTACAGAAATTTCATTACTTTAGGAAGCATAGGTGAAAAATCCCCCCAGCACTGATAGCTTACACCAGGGGTAGGACCTTTCTTCCCCATCACAAAGGCTGTACAAAGAGCCCCTCTCCAGAAATGCTTTCTGTGAGCTTGCAGGTTGGAGGTGGTGGCTGCTGCCTTCCTGAGTTGATTGTTCTCTGGGAATCACCTTGGTAACTACATTAGAACAACAGTCCTGGAGACCTGTCCTTTCTGAGCAGCTTGTAGAGTAAAACTTGACAGCTTGCAAGTTAAATGTTGGGTTTCCTGATCTATCCTGCCTGCTGGGAAATAGAGGGAGAGAGAGGACTCTGAGCCTTGTGCATGGCCTGAGATCATCCTGCCTAATATTAGTCACCAAACGGTGGTCTTGAAAGTAGGAGCAGGGTTCCTTGTATAGCTGGTTAAGAGAGAGGGATCCCCCTCTGCTCAGCCCTAAGGCATAACTCTGGCTGTGGTGCCCTGCTCAGCACTCATCCTGAAGCACTCAAAGCAGTTAAGGGAAGACAGCATCTCTCATCCACCTTCCCTGGGAGCAGGCTGGGGGTGATGGATGAGTGTGTGACTGCATTTCTCAGCCTCCAGTGCACTGCCCGTGGTGTGCTGTGAATTGAATTGCCATTAACCTCTGCCCTGTTAACTGCTGCTCCTTTGTCTTAATTACACACACAGGAGGTGATGGTGCCTTACAGAACTGTACACAGTGGTGACAGGGCACGGGGCTGATGTGCACTCCATCTGGCCTGAAACCAGAGGGAAACCCTTCTGAAACAAAATCAAGCCTTTTAAAAGCAGAGGGGACTAGAAAGCTCTGAGAGTAACCAAGCTATCTGGCTTTGATGGAAGATTTTGTCCTGGACCAAAGGAGAAACTTCATAGAGAATTTTAATATCCCCCACCAGCATGGAGCATTTGCTGGGAGGATGGTGTTCCATGAGCACATTATTTTCAGCTCTTGGTTGTTTAGTTTTAACATGTTAATGGGTAACTCAGATTTTCCTCTCTTCTGCCTTTGGGGTGATGTACTGTGAAGGCTGCACGATGTGGAGACAGATGGAGGGAGGGGAACTTCTGTCTGACCATGTCGTTCTTCACCTCTTGACTTTCTCTTTTCAAGAAAAAAAAATCAGTTTAAAACAGAAAACGCTGCTTAGTGCTTTTTGTCAGAAATACCAGTATAAAACCTTGATCTTTCTTAAAACTTCTTGTCAGCTGGAATTGTCATCTTGACCTTGCCACCTCAGTCAGGCTCCTGGAGTCAAATGGATGGGTCCCAGGCTTTGCCTCAGGCCAGGTTTGGGCACCTGTGAGCATCAGTGGAGGTGGATGATGTCTCCAGAAGTGACAGAGGTGTATGCTGAGACCACCCCATGTCCCTAGGGAAGGCAAGTGTGAGAAGGGCTCAGGACTGCAAAGTACCATGGCAGGCAGTAGGTGTGTGATGCCAGGTGGCACAGAGGAAGCAACTTAGGGATAATTAACCTTAGGCAATGAGGCTGAAAGCCAATGCACATAAAACTGCTGAAGGGAAAGAGTCTTTCCCTGGGGAAATCATTATCTCAGTGCTGTGGGGGCAAGTCTGAGAGCTGAGCAGGCAGGCTGCTGCCCCTCATCCCTGCTGCAAGGGCCAGGTTCAGGCTAGATGACAGGGGAATCCATTTGAAAGCATTTTTATTTTCTTCCATGTACTGGAGAACACATAACTGATGTTGAATTCTAAATGTTTCCACCCAAGTCGCTCTCACCCTGTGCTCTCACTCAGGCACAGCGTTTGAGATTCAATTGCAGTTTGAGGAAGGCAGTTTCCTGGGGTTTGCTGGTAAGGTTAGCATCACTGGAATAGCAGACCTGTGCTGTGTGGCTGACCTGGGACAGGCTGGGTGAGCACAGCTCCTGGCACGCTGTCACCCTGCTCTGTCCCCATCCTGCCGGCCTGGGGCAGTTCCAGGCCCGCGCTCCCTTCCATGCTGACATTTCAGCTGGGTGCAGATGGCACGAAGCTGTCCTCTGTTTAATAGGGAAGGTCATGTCTGGGCACTGATTCAGGCTCTCTGCAATTCCCAGTTGCTTTAGCAAATGGAACAGCTTGAGAATGATGTTTCCATTACAACTTGGGCTGCTAAAATAGCTGTCTCCTGGTGGCCAGTGGAGGCAGGGCAGCAGGTCGGGGATTAATCCACAGTGTTTGAGAGGGTTGCATTTTATTTTTTTTTTACTATTTTCTTTTATATTTTACTCTATTTAAAGTTTTTTTCTGCAGTCTCCTGACATTGTGTACTTGCTTTTACAGGAATATGACAGATCATTTAAATATCAATGGCAGACTTGGAATGGAGATGTATGACTGGGTATGGCTCGTGCTCAGGCAAAGCTGGTGCAAAAACTCCAGAGGTAAATCGAGCATGTGAAATTTGAGATTTTGTAAAAAATTTGGCTGAGTTTGCAAACAGTATATCTAGCTCTAAAAAGACTGTATATCTAGCTCTGTAAAGACTTAAGGGTTTTTTTGGTTGTCAAAATAGCTCAACCAGATGGCAATAGGCTATTTTTGAACTTTAGTTACATAATTTTGCTAAATATTTTTCCTTTCTCCTCCAATTCAAAATTATCTGTAGCTCAGACTGTATTGGTGCTGTGTATGGCTGTCTCCTGACAGAAAGGCACTCCTAATGTGTTCATGTGTTAGGGAGCAGCCAGGGCCAGGCCCCCTGTGAGGGGAGAGGAGCCAGGAGCTGAGATGGCCCCAGGCGGGATGTGCCCTCCCCAAAGTGGTCCCCCAAGGACCAAAAAGAGGGACAGATGGTTGTGGCATCCATGACCAGTCCCAAACACAGCAACACCAATGAGGCCAGGTTGGGTAGAGTGTGGATGTGGGTTCCAGGTGAGGAAATTAGTGCTAGGAAGGAGTTTTGGTGCCCAGGGAGGAGGTGCAGGGACCATTCAAGATATCTGAGGGGAACAGCAATGCCTGGGAGAAGAGGAGGTGATGGATATGCAGTTCCAAAGGGCCCAGAGGGGTCAGTAAATTTAAGCAGTGCAGAGGGACACTGCTTTAGGGGAAGGCATGAAGCTGTTTGTGCTGCTCACACCATTCTCCTGCACCAGAGTATGATAGGTTTTAGAAGAAAAATGGTTTTGTTCCCTTGGTTTTAACCATCCATTGCCACAACTGAAATGGTGAGAAGGGAAGAAACTGCCCTTTTTCAATCTTGGAGTGACAGGACTGCAAGCTCCAACTGGAGCAAGCCTTGCCTGAGGGCATAAGGGCCTGCTGACAAGGTAGAAATCACACTTCTCTGAAAACAATGTAAATAGCTTTTAAAGAGATTTTTTTCCTATTTGAGAGACCTCAATTTGAAAACTCAATTACATTTTAAAGGAGAAGCTTAAAACAAGTTTTAATAAATACCATTTAAGAACTGCTTTCTGAATTTTGCTTTAATAACGTAATGTAAAAAAAAGAAAAAGTTGCCAGCATCCTAAAACTCCATAAAAATAACCAGAACTCAGGATAAAACAAATAAAAATTGTAACTTTTTTTTCCTCTTCCTAGTAATATTTTCCTGTGGACTTGGTCATATGCATGCATTTGTCATGGGTTCCCAGTTCATCACAGAGAACACCAAATAACTCCTAGCTCTAGACCAGGTTGAAAAAAGTACTAATAGATGCTTTTCTACCAGAAAAATGACTTTTTTTTTTTTTTGCAGGAACAGTTTTTTTAATGACTCTATTTTGATAATGTAACTGATATTACTTGAACAAAATTGCTGAGGATGGAGAAGGGGTCAGAAAGACTTTGTTCTCAAATTTGGCTTTTATATCAAAACAGATGCCCTAAAACTCTTTCTTAAGAATTTGACTCAAATTTTTGATTGAAATCTGATCTATGTTTGAGATTTTTAAATAGGATGTTTGCTGTGAAGCAGAATTTTGGTTTCCAGCCCAGTACTGACAAGCTCTCCTCCTCTGATGCCTCAATTGTGACTTCTTCCCAGCAGTGCTCCTGAATAATCACCTTGTGATGGCTCCTGGTCATGGCAGGGCAAACCCTGCTGGTCTTTGGATGAGAGAGCAAGGGACTCCTTTAAGGCATGGGCTCAGTCTTGATTTCTCCCCCTCTCTGGATGCCCTACAAGGTTGCCATTACCTTCTGTGTACTTGTGAGTTTAGCCTTGCCCTGAGTGTTCCTGACACTGATCTGCACCGTGGTAACATCTTGATAGGGCCAAGAGCTCCAGGACACCAACCACTTGCTGTGAAGAGCTCAGGGAGGGAAGTGTCCTGAAGTTATTTGTAGCAGGGGGGAAGACAGCCCTTTCTTTTCTTTATTTCTTTTATTTTTTTTTCCTTTTTCTTCAAGTGAACCAAAATAAATGCTTCTATACACAAATATTTCTGCAGTATCACCATACAGAAGGAGAGGGATGGGTGGCTCAAACCAGCCTACTTAGCCCAAAAGAATAACAATTTTTTTTTCAGGTTGTTCTAATTTCTTAAAATATTTTGATTTGGGATTAAAGCCAAAAACCCTCAGCTATTTTCACAGCCCTAATTTGAGCTCTCAGGAGTGGGGTGTTGCCTCTGTCTACTGGAAAGAAAGATGATTCATCAACCTACAGAAGTCTCATTGCTCAAATCTCCTCAAAACATGTCTCTGCTGTCACCCACGGTGTAACATTACCCCACACCACACATCCTCTGTGGATCTACCAGTCTCTCAAGGTTTTCTGCCTTCTTCCCATCTGGGGCACTACTGCCCCTGTGCATGTTGGGCAGTGTTTATGTTTGCATCTCGAGCACATAGTGAGAGCTAAGGGCATGGCAAAGTGACTGTGCAGCTGGGAGAGTCCTGTCTGGATCTCTGGCTCTGTCCTCTCTCCCCTTCCACCATGGTCTGTAGCTTCATGGCTGTGCTGACTGCTGGCACACATCCCACAGAGCACAGATACAGACCCTCTGGAGCTGACTTGGCTCAAAAAGTTGCCCCTAATGAGTGGCAGCCACATGTGCAGGGATTTCCCCCTAGAAAGGAGGCAGTTACCCCTGGTCCCACTGCTGGCACACCACAGCTGCAGAACCAGCTGAAGAAAAGTGGCTTTGCTGCTTTTCCAGCTCTCCTTCCTCCTGTGAACCAGCTGTAGGAGTTGCCTGTAGACAATGTCCCTGGGCTGTAATTTGGAAGGGCCAGGATGTTAAAATAATTGAATGTCTGACTTGTCTGAGCCTTGACAAGATGGGAATTGCTAATTGCTTTGAGGAGAGTGCCTTCAGAAGTGCACTGGCTGTGAGTTAACCGGGTGCAGAACTTTTCCCTGCAGGCCTATGAAGTTTCGTCAGTCTCATGGATATGGGCTGGGTCTCCTGACACCTCACAAATGTGCCATTTTCCAAGGCCACTGGTATGCCCAGAGCTGGTCTGGAATTACCCAGGAATAGCTTTTTCCATAGCAGTTACCTGTTTTTGTGCATGAGACATTTTATTCTGTGTTGAATGTCCTGTTCTGTTTTAACATAAGACACTTGAGATGAGATTTTAAGAATGGGGGTTGCTCTTACAAGTAACACCCTACCTCAATCTGATTTGTCTCTCAAGTGTAGGCATGGCCCAGAAATCAGTGGGGATGGTTGCCCCACTGATTCCACAAAGGGAAGCCTTTGCTGTAGCAGGATTAAGCTGTGCTGGTGGGATTGGATTGGTGGTGTTTGCTGTCAGAGGGAGAAATAGAGGTTTTCATTCACAGTGATGGTAAAGGAAAAGTCTTTCACCAGCTTCAGGGCTATGTAATTTTTTTTCAGAAGCCAATTTTTTTTTTTTTTTTTTTAGCTCTGTCAGGGTTTACTGATGAGGGGATGAGCTCAGTGCAGTGATTTACTGAAGCAGTTTTGGGTAGAGCATGACTGGTTTCTCCTGGTCTCAAAGTCCATCACCCAGGTGTCCCAGGCAGTGAAAACTTTTGTTAGACCTGGCCTGAAATGAAACTGATGCAGCTGGAGAGCTGTTCTGGCCCTGTACCTATGAACTGGGAATGCAATTCCCCCTGCACAGACACAATTTTGGGCTGGTAGATGACTTTTCTATTTTTTATCAAGGGGAGGGGCTCTTAATTATTTTTTTGTGGGTGTGTTTAAACCAGTAGGTGAGAGGAGAAGACTGCTTATTTTTCAGCTGTGAGGAAGGGGATATCTTCTCCTTGGTGAGGATGTGTGTGGCAGCAGCAATCTATATCTGCTTCTGTCAGGTCAGCAGCAAAACATCAGGAGACCAAGCTGTGCCATGAAGACAATGGCTGGGAAGGGGCTTAGACTGAATGAGGTCCCTACTCTGTCCCCTCCCAAACACAGGGACAGTCAGCCAGTCCTTTGTGGAGGAGCATGGCCAGAGGGCATCACAGATTAGCAGTCCTGGGAAGGGACAGAGCAGAGCAGAGACCCAGGATCTATATTAATTCTGGCCCCAGGGTCTTGCTGGGTCCTCATTAGAGCAAGTGCTGATAATATTCTCATCCTTATGGTGGTGTCTGCTCTTTCATTCCTCCATCAGCAACACCTCCCACACCACCTGAACTCAGTGTCCTGGAGAAGGCAGTGCTTAAAGGTGAGGTCAAGGTAATTTCAAGAGATGCTAAAAGAAAAAGTGAGTGCAGGCTGGCAGCCAGGAAAGGAAAATTGGCCCCATTGTTAAAGGAAGAAAAGAACATCAGAGAGCTTTTAAAATGTCAGGAGCAGAGTATTGCTGTTTGCTCTTTGCTTATTGAGTAGAATTGGAGGGACATTTGCCTTAAATATACCTTCCATACAAATACACAGAAATATGCTTTTTAGTGTACTTTAAACATAAGTTGTAATAGTCTCTGGATAAAGAGGCAGTCATTATTTCTTCGAGCACATTCTCTACTGACGACCAAACGTTCCAGTGTGGCAGACTGGTGGCTTTAAAAATAGCTGTTCACTCCCAAGGCTCTGAGCATGGCTGGGAGGTAAATTAAATGTTTGACTGTGAGCAGTCATTGATGTGGTCCAAGAGCTGCAGCCAGCAAATCCTCATTTCACTGAAGCCAGTGGAAATACAAGGCAGTGGGAAAAGGCTGCAGAAAAAGAGAAGGTTTGGGTCTGAAGAAGGTCTTCAGGAAGCTCCAAGTCTTTTGGGAGCTTTTTTAAAAATCATTACTTGCTGAACTGTTAAAAACCACAGAAAACTGGGGGAAAGGGCACTGACAAGGTGCCATCTTGGGTGCCATTTCTTAAAGTACTTGTCCAATCTCTTGTTAAATATCCACAGACAGAGACCCCACGTGCCTCTGCTCAGCAGCTCCAGCTGCACCAGCCCAAAGCTCTGCTGGGTTTTGTGTGAATCTCCCCTGTTGTAACTTGAGCCCATTATTTTTGTCCTACCCACAGCTGTAATGGGGAATTTTTTTTTCTTTTTTTTTACATCCTTTGAATTCTTCTTCTCTTCTCCAGAAGAACATACCCAACTCTTCTGACCTTCCCAAGGTCAAGCTGTGGTTTTGGGTCCTTGCTCACCCCAGCTGTTGTCTCCTCTGAACTCCCTCCAGCAAATTGAAGACCCTAAAATGTCTCCCAGCTGAATGCACTAGTTGAAGTTAAAATTTTACTGATGTTAAACAGACTTGAATTACTTCATGTGTCTTATCAGCCTCAATCCTGTTTGTGTGTCACAGTACAGTATCTGGCTTTTTTACAACAGCAATGTTGATTTGCAATCAAGGTGGGACCCACTAAAACCTTCAGGTCCTTTCCTACCCAGCTGATACCAAAGTAGCTTCTTATCTCCCATAAGCAGGAAAGCCTGTTCCTTCCTGTAGCTGAGAGTTCCAATTTGTCCTAATTGAATTTCATCCTACTCTTTTTCAGAATATTTCTCTGATTTTTGGGGGTAACTTTACACTCCAGCACAGATTTGCCTGTCCCATGCTGGAGCTATTTGTAATTATAATAATCATCTTTTCTATCCCAGCTCCCGACTACTCCCACCCTGTGCCTTGGACATGGCACTCCAGCATTAGTTTGTTCTTCATCCTGGATTTGATACACATATATTTTCCAATGGAAATATACTTAACTGTGACAAAAGGGAGGGGACTCACTGGAAAGTTTCATTTTTGGCAAAACAGCAATTTCATGAGAAATTTCAGGAAATGTGAAACTATTGATTTTGTCTCCACTTGTCA
The DNA here is from genome assembly GCA_013400575.1 of Peucedramus taeniatus. NCBI lineage: Eukaryota > Metazoa > Chordata > Aves > Passeriformes > Fringillidae > Peucedramus > Peucedramus taeniatus. Next base: position 495,124 of record WBNO01021024.1, read on the forward strand.
ATTTTAAAAATAAAAAATTCTTTTTTTCTTTCAGTCAAGTTTTTCTTTTCTGCTCCCTACCCTCATCACCACCTCCTCTCAACTTTTCCTCCATATGCCTGCCAGGGAAAGTACAATGTTCAGATATTTTTTCCAAATCTTCTTTTTTCCACTGTCTAACCTTTCAAGACTTCAATTTGGAAAAGTTAAAGAATGGGAAAAAAAACCCTGTGTAAACAAAAATTGCTGATTTTTCTAGGACATGTGTGGAGCCACTCTTGTGCAGGGACACAAGTAGGAGAGTCCAGTTGAGAAAATCTGATATTAGTGTCACTCAGTGGCCAAGAGCAAGCAACAGGGAAGAAGGGAAAGCACTGAAAAAGCAAAATGCATTAAAAGGCTGGAAAGGGGAGGTGTTCTGCTCTGAGTTGGCAATGCCTAAACACATTCACCATCTGAAAAGGGTTGATAATCTCCCTGCCTTCCTTTGCCCTGAGCAGGTTTTTCTGATGGGCTGTATCTCCTCCATCTGGTTCTGCTTCTCATGGGGGTGCCTGTGACACAGGCAGGTCTGAGGGCCTCTGTAGCTTTCTGTCCCATCTTTGAAGGACTAGGTGCATCATTTCCATACCATAGCAGCTGTAAGAATTTTCAGTGAGCATGTCACAGGATGAAAGCCTGTCCTTTTTTTTCTTAACATTTTATGGGAAGAGCCAAGAAAAAATTGATTACAAAAGTACAGGGGATAAACTCTCCCCTAAATTTAAAAAACAGCACTATTACTTTTGGAGAGGGCACAAGTTGTGACTCAGAGCAGGACTGTTGACTGGAGTTCAGCTGGCCAATGTGTCATCCCTGAGAGCAGCAAGGCTGCTTCTCTCATCTGCTGGATAATCCCACTCCCTGCTGAAGGCAGTAATTAAGGGCCATGTTTTCAGCAGCCCTACAAAAATAGGCTTGTTTGACTGCAGGAACTGGACAAATTGCAGCATGTGTAGGTAGCACCATGGCACAAGTACTGATTTTCCACGTGCACCCAGAAACACCAAGGGCTTAAAATGGGCAACCTGCTGGAGATGTGGCTGCAGCTGCCTGCATGCCCTGCACTAGAGACTGCAGCTGTGCCTGCAGCCCACATCCCACAGGGAATACTCACCACACTTTCCTGGCTGCAAGGATGTCTTAGTTTGAAAGACAGGTACCTGCCAGCAAAAGCTGGAATCTCCCTTTGAATAGAGAATGTGAACCCCCTCCCTCAGATTATTATAATTTTGCAATTGGAGGCTCTCAGGCTAAGATTTGGGAGTGGGAATAACAGTTCTTTACTAGGAATATTAGACAAAGCAAAGACAAACACAAATGTAATAGCACTAAGAGACAAGCAAAAACAAAGAAACAACAAAACCTCAGAAAATGCCCTGACAGAGTCAGGGATGTGACCTGACACCCTGGGTACCAGGGCGGTGAAAGCAGTCCAGATGAAATCCTCCTTGAGCAGTAAATGCAGTTCTATGAAGTGAAATAGTCCTGTAGGAAAGTCCAATGGTGACGAAAAATGTGTTCAGTCTTCCTCTGGAGAGAAATCCAGTGGGGAGAGAGAAAACAAGCAGGGTCCCCTGGTACTCCAGTCCTTTCGGAGCGGTGTCCTCGGACCAAACTGCTGCTCACTGCTGTTCCACCTGGAGAAACCTGCTGCCTCCTTTGTTTAAGTCAAGTATCCATGAAGTACCCAGCAATTAGTTACCTAGCAAACCACCAGGAAAAAATTCCACAAACACAAAAGAAACTGATCCAACCCCCAACAAAGGATGACTGTAGGGGGTGGCAAGATTTCAAGCCCCTCTTGCCACAATGAAACAGGAAGAAATTCATTACAGTGAGCATGGTAAGGCAATGGCACAGGTTGCCCAGAGAAGCTGTCATGTCCCATCCCTGGAAATGTTCAAGGCCAACCTGGATGGGCCTTGGAGCAACCTGGCCTACTGGAAGGGGTCCCTGGCTATGGCAGGGGTTGAAACAAGATGATCTCTAAGACCTCCTCCAACCCAAAATGTTCTGTGATTCTATGATTCTTCATGTCTTGGACACAAGGCAGCTGTGTCTTCCCACTCTCCCATGAGTTCAACCTTGGCTGTGACTGAAAACCAGGAGAGGTTGCTCAGGGAGATGGTGGTGTCTCCATCCTTGGAGATATTCACAACCTGAGTGGCCCCGAGTGACACACTTTCAGTGCCCCGGCTGTGGCTGTTGCCCTGCTGAAGGCTCACTGCCAGATCTGTGGCTGTTCCTAGGGCTTATGAGACAGTGAAGATCATAAACTCTGGGCTTTTCTGACAATAAACAGCTTGAGTTTCCACTACCGTTTTTTTACAAACAAATGGGTTGATTTTATGATGGTTGTTCATAAACTGCACTTATTTCAGAGTTGTTGGAAATGCCCTGATGATTTTTTTCTTCATGTCCCTGTTAGAAATAATTTGTTTTCCTTTTCTAGGTAAGCAAGCACAAACATGACTCTCCCATCTCTGTCTTCAGATTTGGAATAATCAAGTTAATTACTGACATTCCTTATAACACTTGGTAATTTCAGCCTAAAGACATTCTGAGCTCGATGGCTCTGAACACGCAGGGATAGTGGAGAGGCTGATCCATTCTCAGCTAGACCCTGGTGAAGGCACAGTTAAAAACAAAAACTTTAAATGTTCTGCTTCATTTAACTATCTCAACAACAATCTGTTTACCACATGGAAAACATTTTGTAAGGTTTCTCAAAGGTTTGTCCAACTGTTTACCACATGGAAAACATTTTGCATGGTTTCTTAAAGGTCTGTCCAGTGTCAGACACTGGGCATCTTTCTCTTTTTTTCTTGCTGAATGAAGACCTCATCCTCTCACTTCTCAATCTGATGGAGCTGGAGATTTGGGATAGATACTCATATACTAATTGTGCAAGACAACATTTACTGAATAACCTGCAGCAGAGAGGTAAGTGATTGCAGACATCTTTATTGTCTGCTATTAATTGGCATACCTGTTGCACAGACCTGTTGGTACCACGGGATGTAGCAGTGAAAGATGAAATCATGGTAATTGCAATCTCCCTGCAAGCTATCATTTCATTTACATTTTAATTAATTTATGTTGAAGCAATTAAAGGCACGAAGGAAAGAACGTGCCAGTGTCAATTAAGGACTGTGAGTCAAAGAGGAGCGTTTGGTTCAAGATGAAGTTCATATAAAAAATAATGCTTTGTAATTTACAGTTTTGTCTATGTGACTTTTCTAAGTTCTCTGGAAACTTGAATAAAAGAAAAAAAAGTTCTAGAATCTTGGCCATTTTGAGAGATCAGTGGCTTCCTTAGTTTTCAAATGGGGAAACCAAAGCAGAGATATTTGAACATCAGTTCTTTGAGCCCAAGGATAAAAACCACAGCAGAGCTGGAAATCAGATCCTGAGCTGTAGAGCAATCCAGGTAAGCATCTTCCTTACAAGAGCATTCTTCCAACTGGCACACAGAAAGAAATTATGAAAGACATGTTTTTGTGAGCAGGGTGATGTCTTTGCTACACAGATCTTGTAACCTGGCCTTTGGCTGCCCAGCCATTTGTGTTCTCAGAAAATGGCTGTTAATAATTACAGTGTTGCTAGGTCTTGTGATTTTAATATTCATTGTTTTCTTAAAATCTCAGATCTTAGATACAGAAGCTTAATTTCTTTTAAAATGAAACTTAAAAGAACTTAAATGTATCTTTGAATCACATCCAGTGTAGCATATATTGACTTTTCCAAGCCACCTCCACAATCCTGAAAGACAGATTTGGGACTTTCAGTGCTGCTGCTCTTGCACATCAAGTGGGAATGAGCCTGGAGGAGCTGAGCTGCTCTGAACAGTTGGCAAGAAGTGGCTGTCCCTCAAACAGGGGGACAGCAATGCTGACTTCAGCTGTTTGGACAATGGATTGGTTCAGCTCTGAGTGCCAAAGTGGGGAAAGAAAGCAGCTGGGTTTGCTGTAATGGGAAATACAAACATCTGAGAATTAGGTGCCTTCACAGCAGCAGCAAATGCAGGAAACTGCTTACACTGATGAGGAGACTCAGTCACCAGGAGGTATCAGGCTAAATCTGTGCTGAGGTGCAGCAAAGATATGACAGGAGATTTATGATCTTTTCATAGGGAATTGTCTGTTCCCCTGTTATACTCCTATAAGTTGTATAAGGGAGGACACAAGACAGAGAGTTTTCTGTTTGCTTGATACAGACAGGGATAACACACAGCCCAGCCTTGGAGGTGATGAAGAGAGAGGGCTGATCCCCAGAAAGCACTGGTCCCCATGCAGGAAGACACAGCTGGGCTGGAGAGACCCAGAGAGACCAACTGTCTTTGCAGCAGCAGCCTGAACTGAAAAAAATAATTTAATTCTATGCTAATTTTAATTTTTTTCTACACCAAAGGGGTTTCTGTTCTCTTCTGCTCACAAAACCTGGCTCTCAGTTTTTGTGTAGCTCAGGGTGGGCAAAAGGGCCAGGTGGGTCCCTTCAAGATTTGTCTAACTCATGTCTGTCATGAGAGGCACTGACACCAGTGGAGACAGGTCTGACAGGGGTGGCTGGGAGCCCCGGGAGCAACCAGGCTGCAAGGACACTTCTGCCACCAGCATGGACATGGTCAGAGCTGGCTTGGACACCCTGTGTGTGCTTGCCTGGACACAACTCCAGCCCCTGGAGAAGGCAGCATGCTCATGCCCTCACAGGGGGCTTGCAGAGCCATTGGTGTAAGAGCTAACCCACTTTTCCTGGTTTTCCTCCCTGCACTGTACCTGCAGGGAGCACTTCTCCATCCTTCCCTGCTGCTCCTCTGCCAGGACAGGCTGCAGGTTCTCCACCAGAGTTTGCTCTCTGCCTGCTCCCAGAGCCTAGGGATGGTGTCTCCCTGCCGAGCCACTGCCTGGGTTGGGCTGCTCTGGATGCTGTGAGCCTCCAGCTCAGGAGCATTTCCAAACCAGAGGCCATTACAGCCAGAGTGCATCCATGTGGGATTCCTGAACCAGTCCTGGGCTGGGGAGAGACTGTGCTTTACCTTCTCAGCCCTGCTAAAAGCAGGAGACTCCCGGCTGGGGAGGGATGGGAACAGGAGGGAGCTTCCTGCGTCCCTCGGCTGGTGGCAGCGCTGGGAAACAGGGGCCGTGGTGGCAGCGCTGGGGACACATGGCACCAGCTGCTGGGGGGACAGCGAGGGCAACCGCAGGGAGCAGCCAGGGAGACGATTGTCTTTGTCCTGGAGGGAGGAGGTCGGGTGGAAAAAACCATGAGAGATGGGATGAAAATCAGCGAGGAGAACAAGGTCCGTGGGCCAAATCTGCCGCAGCTGCCAATGTCATCAACGGCAGGGCTGGCGGGAGCCACCCTTTCCAAACACGGCAGAGCACGTTGGATGCTCTCCCAGAAGCAGTGCTGCAAACCCACCCAGAACGTTCACGACACAGGCAAAGAGAAATATTATTCTCATTTTTTAAAAATACAAAGTCTGATAAGATATCAAGAAAACGGTGCCGGTTCGGCCCCGCTCCCGCTCCCGGGGGATCCAGCGCGTTACCCCGGCTTGGGGATAGAGACACAGAGGTTGCACTGTGTGTGGCAGGGCAGGTGCCCAGGATTGAAGGGATGCTCTCTGCCAGGGAGCTGCTGTGCGAGGGAAGGCAGAGTGGGATGCCTGGGCTCTCCTGGATCCTCCTCCTGCAGAGGCAGAGCTGCGGCCTGGTGAGCCTTGCCGTGGCTCTGGGCAGCTCCTCCTGCCAGCCAAGCACCTGCTCCTGACATGGCTCATGTCCTCCCCCTGTCCCCTGAGACAGGGACAGGACACTCCTGCCAGGGAGAAGCTGAGCTCCACCTCAAGTCAAACCAGAAACGGGGACTGAGCATTGGTTTGCACAACCCCTCCGTTCACCCCTGGATCTTAAGCCACATAAAGCCCTGCACTGCCAGGCCCTGAGCTGCAGGAGATATTCCCAGAATTTCCTCCCCTGCCCTGCTCCCATGCTGTCCTGCCCATCACTTCCCAGCTGCCTGTGGAGGGACCCCTGTGTTTCCCAAACTCCAGATGTTGCAAGCACTGACCCTTGTTCAAATCTGTCCCTGCAAATCATTAACATGGGAGAGCGGTTTTGTGAGGAGAGGTGAAAATGTTATTAATGTTCTTTTCATGTGGAAATTGTACTTCTTCCCCATAGTCTGAGTGTTGAAAGAGAACAGCTGTGTCAATAGTCCATAATGGGAGAGAAAAAGAATTGTTAACAGCCATATTGGCTCTTAGAGAATGTTCACAGGCTCTGTTTGAAGCTGGCTGCACAGCATTAAAATATTGAGGGGATGAGGGGTACAGGTGTGCTCAGAGCATCCCCCAGCCACTGTAAGGCACATGTAAAACTGAGCTGCAGGAGAGTCCTAAAAAGAGAGGCCAAACTGTCAATGAAGATCAGAGCTCAGATGCCAACCAAGATTTCCTGACTGGGACTTGTGGAATGCAAAAGGTGCTCATCCATGCTGCTGAGAAAGTGCTGCTTCTGGAGGAAAAGGAGCAGATCAGGGCAGATGTCACTGAGGGAACAAATGTCTGGGGAAATCTCATGCAAGAGGTTTATCCTTGTGCTGGCCAGAATGTTCTGGACCATTAGTACCAGAGCAGAGGTAAAGAGCAGTGGCTGCTTAGTCCTTCAGAGACTTCAGCCTGCAAAAGAGAGCTGAATTCATATCCCCTGCAATTGCTTTGTTCAAGTTGAGGAGGATTTTGAAAATAACTGGATTTTTTTTTTTCCTTTCAGATTTTTCAGCTCCATATTCACCCATTTTTCTCTCAAATGCTTATTACCCTTGCAGTAGATATTCCTTCTTATTTACTCCTCCTACAATTCCAGGGTAATAAGAATTGCTTACATTAGAGTTCAGGTTGTTTTTTTCACTGCTTTCTTTAGCTGACAAGCCTTACAAGAACTTTCATGAGTAAAATACTGAAGCTTCACATTTTAGGTAAGTTGGCAGATGTCGCAGAAAGTTTTATTCTGAAATGTAGTGACATCAAATTAAAAACATCATCTCTCTGTCATCTAAATGAATGCTTTTCCATGCAATACCCAATGTGATTATGCCAGAAAGGGTAGAGAGAAAATATTTCTGTTATTTTCATTTTTTGTGGAAATCCCTCATGACCCTAATGCCACAAGTTTTCCATGTAGTTTTCTTCATCTCTTATGCAATGAGATGCTTTGTTTATCTCGATTTTAAACCTCCAAAATCTCAAAAATTAAATGGTTCTTCCTCTAGAAACATCTGTTTTTTCCCACTGATTTCAAAGGAATAGCCTCATGTCACCTGGCATGTCACCATGGATTAAGGAGTGAGCAAACAAGGTGGAAAGAAGCCCTTCCTGCCCACAGGTACGTCTGAAAACTTTTTTGTGTGTCCTGTATATTTAATAGAGCAACTTGGGGGTTCATGGTTATTTGTTGTGGTAGTTAAGCTTTTCAATGCTCCTTTAGACAAGTGCACAGCATTTCTCCATCATCTGGGAGAAAGGCAGGAGCCCTTCAGAGCAGAATGGCAGAAATTAAGAAGGTCGTCAAAGATGGCACTTGATTAGCGACCCCCTTGACGCCCTCTGCTCTGCATTTGATGTGGGCAATCAGGAGAAGGTGTTGCCAAGGCTACGAGATATTGTCAGTCTGCCTTGCAGGTCCTCTGTGGCTTCTCTTCTCCCCCTAATTGTGCCCACACGTTCTGTTTAAATACCATCTGCCTCAGCTGCAATTTGCACAAGTGTCTCAAGGGGCTTTGCTCCTGATTCTCCAGTAATCTGCCCTTTGTATGCTAACCCTCTACAAGATGGTCTTGTTACAGGGAAAATACACTTGTCTTCGAAGAATGATAAAATAAGGATGTGAAGTAACAAAAGGCAAGCAGGTCAAATCTGAGATCAGTGTTGCTGAGCCAGATTCCCTTGCAGATAATTCCTGAAAACAACTTGGGATCAAGTAGCAAAGCAAGAATTTGTCAATACCTCTGAAAGGGTCAATAGAAGACCCAGTCTTTATTGAAGATCTATCTGCTGCCCATTACTGCTTATGTTCTACAAGTGAAACCCTGACTGGTATCATCAGGATGGTCAAATGAGGAGTAATAACTTTGCACAGTGATCCACACAGAGCAACAATGTGGATCAAACCAGGTTTGAAGCTGGTTGAGTTTCACAGGTTAGATGCTGGTCTCTTTCTGCTTTCAGCCTCTCTTTCCACAGGTTCTGTCTATTTTATATAAAAATAAATTTGAGGTGGGCTGGTGGGGTTGGTGCTGACATATAACATCCCTTATACAACCTGTCTGATCCCAACACCACTGGAAATTTATTTAAAAGTAGGAATAGTCCTTCCCAGCAGGTACACAGTAAGATATTTTTCAGTGTTTTACCAATACCTATGCATTTCTTTCTTGTAGAATACAGGAAGAGTATATAATAGCCAAATAAATAGAATTTATTAATAATTTCAGGTTCCTCCTTCTTGCTCCTATACTCCTACAGGAGGTTAAGGAATACTTTTGCTGAGAGCATTGTCTTTGGAAAGGCCCACCAGCATTCTGCCCTGGCTGTGCTGCTAAGGCTACCTTTTATTCAAGCTGCTTGGCTGATGCTTCTGATTATAAGACCCTTTTTTTTCTTTTTGTTTAGTTTGTAGTCTTTTGCTGTTTGGGCTAAAATGTAGCATTAAGAGCATTCTGACTGAGACAGGCCAGAATATATTTACTGTATACCTAAAAATGTTAGCCTAGAGTAGCAGTTTCTGAGAATAAAGCAGAAGAAAATATAAAGTTTTGCCCATTTTGTGAAAGAATGGCAGGAGTGATTTGGAATTTGATAGGTGTCTCATATCAAGATGGTATTACTCTGTAAAAAAATCACCTAAATGAAGCCAAATGAGTGAACTTTCAAATATTCACAGTTTGCACAGGAAAAGCTTTCATGTATTTCACAGGTGATTTCTTCAAGCCTCTCCATTCCACAAGCTCTGTGCACTGCAGGGAAGGCTGCCTCAAAGCTCAAAGCAGTGTTGCAATCTCAGTTCCTCACAATCATTTCTGCACATCACCAGAGCTCTGGGTCCAGTCTGGAGCTTCCCTCAAGATCCACCAGGAGCAGATGTTTTCCTCAAACAGAGCCAGCAAAGAGAGTTTTCACTTCATGCCTTGTGATGATGTCTTACATTGCTTTGTATCCTGTGAACAAGTGCTGTGCCTTGTGTCAAGTCAAGGAGGAGTGGTGAGGAGAAAATCTGAGCTGCAAGACTTTTCTGAGTGTGACTCCATCAGCCTGGCAGAGTCTTCCCTGCCTCTTGGAATTTCCCACTGGCCATTCCATGGCTCAAGGCAGGAACAGACCCCTGGAAAAGGAACACATCTCCCCTTACCTCTGGGTAATGCCTTTACTTGCTCCTGATGTCTCTGCACATTCAATTGGGTCCCTGATTTATCAGGTGCCTTCATTCCTGTGGGCCCTGGGATTTTTCTCTCAGCTAAGAAGGTAGGAGAATGGTGAGAAGGAGTAATAATGGACAGAAAGCACTGTGAGAAGGAGAAGAGATGAGCAGGAGTCAACTCTGTCACAGTCATCTGCATGGCTGAGGAGAAGAGGGTGTCAGATCTGTGCAGGAATTTCCGAATTCCTTGCCTCTTGGTGTGGGACTGTGGGTTCAGAGTGAGACAGAGGATAAAATGAGTGAGACAGAGGCCTTTGTTCACTGTCCTGGTTTAGGGCTAATTTTGAGTCACCCTGAGACAATCACGAGAGGCTCTTCAACCACAGGGAAGATGGAATATTTAGAGAGTTGGTTATACAGGAATAAAAGAGTTGCAGAGATTGCGGCTTCATAGACCTTGACTGACAGCTTTAACAAACACACTTTGCCTTTTCAGGGGTGTTAAGTGTTTATCAGTGCATTGGCCAGCAAAGTCTTGAGCTGGGTGGAGAAGTGCAAACTAGGAAGGAAAAGGGGGCATACAGGGCAGAAAGCTGGACACCCTGTGCTCTGCCCGAGCACAGTCAGGAATGGTCTCCTGACTTCCATCTGGAATCCAGGTCCAGGAGGGGGAAACTGTTCAGAACACATTTAGAGTTGTGATGGGCCCTGGGTTCCCTAAAGCTGTCACTGAAGTGGGGCAGGTCGTGGTGTGCTCCTGCAGTCCTCTCCCCTCCTGGCAGGCTGGACAGTCTTCCCGGGTGGAGGTGACACCTCTCTCCCCCTCAGCACATGCCACAAGGGCACTGACAGCAAATGGGGCTGGACACGAGTGACCCAAGTTAGTAGGAGTCAGATGTTGGAGAGGTGAGTAGAGGGTGGTTTGATGCACACCCAGAGCACAGGGATTTCTGCACTGGTGGATTCTGCTGGGTGTGCTAAAAGGTCAGCAAGGTTTCAAGCCAACCAGCCAACAGCTATTTTTGGCTCCCATTTTGCAAACACTACATCATAAACAAAGAGTTATTTTGGTCCGACGGGATTGCTCTGATAACTTTGCTCAGTACAATGTTAAATAACCAAACCCCACAGGAATAACAGCACTGTTTTATAATCCCATATTATCAGATATATAGAGGCACACAGGGGTGGGTGGGTGGAGGGGAGAGCTTAAATCTTTTAACAAGTACAAAGGAATATTTATGTTATTCATATCATCACAGTCCACATATTGCAATGATTTGGAGCATTGTGTAGGTGTGCACAGAGGTGTGGATTTTTAAACAAGGGGGTACTTGTCCCAACAGGAGAAAATAGCAATAGCTATTGTCATCCACCACTTTTTAGCAATGCCAGTGCACAGTGTGGCTGGTGTGACAAGGAGCAGCTGAGGCACCTGTAGAGCCCCCCTCCCACACACTCTGTCACCATGGCTTCCTCCACATCTGTGCTGTGGAAACACCTCCCTTACCCCTGAAAACTCTGGTGGAAGTGAAGCGTATTGATTTATGAGTCACTGATAGCACAGCTACAGTAACAACCATGGAGAGAAAGTCCCTCCTGCTTTCTTTCTCTGGTTTATGTCACACAAGACCCAAACAGAATCAGAGTGGCCATTTGCTGAACAGTGTATGGACTCAGGAAAGACAGCCCATACACAAAGATCTTGAAAATGTCCCTGCAGAAGACAGATGAAAGAAAGACAAAAAGTCTTATATTGTCCAGTTTATGGCTAGAGAGGTAAAGCACTGAGATCTCAAAAACCATCTGCTCTGTACTTATCAGATCCAGCACACTTTTTAAAAAATTTCAGTTTAGGTGTCAAAAAACCACCTGCATTTTCAAGCACAATCTTCATGGCAGGTGATCACTGCATGGAAAAAATCTACTCCAAAGAGTCCAGATGGCAGCAGTGAGAAACTGACCTCCTCTAGTAACACCAAGGAGTTGCCCTGAGAGCTGGACACTTTGGAGCCACGTTCCTCTGACTACCTGCCAGCAGTGTCAGGGAGGCTGGTGCTGGATAAGTCATTAAGCCAAGACACCCTGAGCACCAGGCTGGGACAGTGGGTAATCTTTTTATTCAGCCCACCTTTCCAACACACAGAAGGCTGAAGAAGGCTCCCTTCTGTCTTGTCTTGTCTAATCAGCAGTGGATGGTTATGGAGAAGAGGCAAACTCTTCTCAGGTGTGTCCAGTGAAAGGGCTCAAGGTAACAATCACATAGATTGTTGGAAAGGGGTGGGACATAAGGAAAAAAAGACACATTCTTTTGCATGGTAGTTCCGTCCTTTAAGGTGTCCAAGATTCAAGGGGATGCAGCCATGAGCAGCCTGCTCCACCACCAAAGGTAGCCATGCTTGGAGCAGGGTTGGACCAATAAAGTCTAGAGATGCCTCCCAATCTAAATTATTCCACAGTTTTTCTGAGTTGAAAAAGGTCACTGGCATGCTCCTCATCCTGCCTGAGTGGCTCAGTGTTGTCCCCAGGAGGCAGCACCAGGATAAAGCCATCACTTTCAGACCCAGGGGCTCAGCTGCTTGGTGCACACACTGGAATGTGAGGAAGCCTCAGGAGTTTTCATGTCTGCCTGAGGGATTTGGCCACATTTTCTGCCTCAGATTGCTCTGTAAAGCACTAGGGAGTTGCAAGGCTGCAGTTTATTTTCTATACCTTAAAAAACAAAAAATCTGCCTCACTTTGCATGCAACAACAAACAGCTGCTCATCTGCAAAAGGAAAAGAAAGACCCCGTATGCTGCTGCTCAGGGCAGCCAGCTGGCAGGTAAATGTGGATTAAAATATAATTTACAGTGAGGACTCACTAGAGCAAGGCTTGAAATCCTGGAGTCTCACTTCACCTTGTCCCCAAATTTCTCCAGACACCAGTCCTTTGTGTTTTCCAGCTGACCTGGTGGAGGGGAGTGCCTGGGATTCCTTTCCCTGCAGGGCTGCCCCCTGTAAGTGGGGAAGGCTGAGGCAGCCCCAGGAAGGCTCCTGGCTGCAGGAGCTGAGCAGAAGCAAACACCCCTTGACACCAGTGTAAGTCATTGGGAGAGGCTGGACCAGAACCACCTCTTTCCTCAGGATTTCCTGTAGCACAACTTGAGCTTCCTGGTGTGTGTGGGGCTGGCTGTAAAGAGTTCTGCTTCCCAGGCACTGCATCTTCCCCCGTGCCTCCTGGGGAGCTGCTGTGAGCCCTCTGGTGCGTGTGCAGGATGCACAGCAGTCTGGCCCCAAGGCTGGCCCCTGTGCTGGTTTAGCACAGAGGCACTCAGGGACAGGGCCAGCATCAGAGTCAGCCTGAAATGGTGACAGAACATGAATTTCCAAGGCAGTATGACCAACTAAGGTTTTTTGCTCTTTATTTCTCTGGAAATCTAGCAACTGGAGAATTGCAGCTTGGGAATTTTCTAAAGGTGGTTCTCAGCTGTTTGTGAAGTAATGACTGAATATTAAATACCTCTCCTGTTCCCCTGCTGTAGAAAGCAGTCAGGGAGCCCAGATCAACTTGTTTTAAGTCTTGCACTTTTAAGCCAAAATTGTAGAACTTTTGAACACCTGGAGTTGACAGTCCTACGGCTCAGAGGTCCTTGTGCCTAGACCACCCAATCTTTGCAAATATCTGCACAGATACAGGTGTCTTCAATTTGGAATGTATTTTGCAAAAGCTGTTCCAGTTTCTTGAAACAGGCACTTGTTATCTTGAACATTCACATTCCTGAGCACTGGCCCCTGTTGAGGCATTCATGTGCTTTTTGTCTGTGTGATGGAGAGGCTGCTGTCACTCAGTCAGAAGGAAGATAATATATGCAGTTGCATATTTGGGTTGTTCATCTTTTGGAATGCTGAATGGACTTCTTAAATTATGCTTCTACACTTTGTTCAACTTTCAAAATGAATATCCCAAAGAGGTCTGCATTTTCTGGCTCAGAAAGGCTTTCAAAAACAATGAATCAAAAAAGGGCATGATTTTCAAAGAACTTGTATGGGGAATTTATGTCTTTGCTTCTTCCAAGATGAAAATCCTGATGTAGCCTAATAATTTATTTAGATGCTTGCCTTTAAAATTTAGTTTGTGACTTCTCATGGGAAAGAGAGGATGGGTAGATATAAACCAACCTATGCTAAATGGAACGAATAAGAATTCAGGAAGAGAAATCCAAAGGACATATTATAACTGGTGGAGTTAAGCTGAGCTCAAACCCAATGTTACCATTTCACTCATCTGTGCACACCAGACCCTCTGGCATGAGTGTGATGGCACTGCCAGCCAGATGAGCTGACAGGAGTAGGAGCAGAGTCAGCTTGCAGGGAAGAGTCAGGCTCATAAACCTTCCTTGGACCACTCCTTGAATTTTCCACCTGTGCCAAGAAAGACAGAGGTTCTCCCAGGACTGTTCAGGGGAAAGAGCAGGATACATTGATTTGGGGCAGCACAAGAGGCTCATTACCTCATGACTCACACCCAGCCCTGCTACCTCACAGGCAGTGATGGACATCCAGTGCAAATGATGTGAAAGCAAATCCTGAACAACTCTACTGGGACAGAGAGAGGGGGAAAAAGTTAAAGTGTTAATGAGAAACAGTGTCATGTATATTCCTGGTTAGTTTACATTGAAATATGGCTGCTGAGAGGTTATTTTGCTGAAAAAGGCAAGAGCTCATTGTGTCCCTCGCTCTGCTCCCCTCTCCACATGGGTGGAGTGTGACTGCAATCAGCTGGAACCCTTCCACATACAGCAAACGGCAGGATTAGCAGCGATGTTTTGCAAATATTCCTCTTACTCAACTTATTAACCAAAATGCTCCATTGGGCTGTAATCACTGGAAGGATTGTTTTAGTTTATAGTTTCTATGGTGAACAGTGTGTTTCTGGAAGCTGGGCTGGGTACATTTTTTTTCTCTCAAGTTGGAAACATTGTGTTGAAGAAGGTGGAGATTGTTAGACCTTTTGAAACGTGTTCTTCTGCAAAATAAGTTCCCTTTTGAATGACTGATAATAAAAATAAATGTGTGTGATGCTACAGGCTGCAGGCTAAATTGCATGGCTGAGTGGTTATTTAGGAAGATACAGAGCTGCTAAAAGTAGATACAAGTTCAGGAAACAACCTGACATTGCCAGAATGTGCAGATCAGTGAGCATCACAGAGCAGAGGAATTGAGGAGCTGGTGGCCCCACCCAGGATGCTGGGCATTGGTAGGACTGAACACCATACAGTGAAAACCCTGGTATTAAGCACAGAATCATAAAACAACCAGAGCTGGAAGGGACTCATAAGGATCAGAGAGTCCATCTCCTGGTTCTGCACAGAACAGCCCCAAGAATCACGCTGTGTCCTGAGAGAGTTGCCCAAAATCTTCTTAAACCGTGAGGCTTGGGGCCATGACCACTTTCCTGGGCTACCTGTTCCAGTGCCCAGCCACCCTCTGGGTGAAGAATCTTTTCCTAATATCCAACCTAAGCCTCCCCTGACAGAGCTTCAGGCCATTCCCTCAGGTCCTGTCACTGCTCACCAGAGAGGAGATCTGTGTCTGCCTCTCTGGTTTCCTGTGTGAGGAAGCTGTAGACCATGGTGAGGGACATGTGGGTGGAAAAAGGCCAATAATCCAGCGTGAAGGTGTAGGTTTGGTGGCATGCAGGGAGGGCTGAGCACTGGCATCTGCTCAGGGCAGGCAGCAAGGTTATTGCCAGCAGCAGGTCTTGGCCCACCATCGCTGCAGCCACAGGTTTGGCTCCTCAACACTCTCAGCTGTTCATGTCCAACAGAGGCAGCTGTGTCCTGGAGAGGACAGATGGGTGTGTAGCAACATCAGGCAACTGCTGATAGGAACGTAGAATATTTGAGCTATTTCACTCTTTGTGTATAAAGCTCAGTGTCAGCACCAGAAATGCAACACAAAGGCAAATGTCAAAAGGAGAAGAGTCAAGAACTAAAGAGTAACAGTTTCTGGTAACTACATGGGTGTTTCTACCCATTAGTTTGGAGATGTAATTCATAAATCATGCCATCCTCACCAGTATGTTTTATGCAAACTGTTACAGTCACCAGGAGCTGCAAGTGAAAACACTGTTGTTAAACTCATATTCTTACATCATGTGTGATTCTTGTCCAATTTGCTAAGCAGCAGTGTACAGTGTCACATTGTGTGGGCATTATTTGGTAGTCTTTTGTAATTTTTTAACACTTCTGAAATGCTAGGCATATAAATTGCTGCTTTTTAGTTTGGGGTGAAAAGGGAAAAAACAATAGGGGTGTCACTTTAACCATCATGTCATCTCAGTGCTATATTCTTAATAAGGAAACACTGGAAAACTGCTCAGCAGCCTTCCTCTTGCCCCAAGCAGGGGCAACCAAAACCTGCCTGTCTGTGATGGCACTGTCTCCTGACAAATCCCACTGATGAGAAAGTTTGTCAATCCCACAGGTGTAAGCAGCTGTGGATGTCAGGTGTAAAAATGCAGAACACTACTGAGGAAAGGTAGATCCTCTCATGGCAGTAGAGATGGAGGGGTTCACAGTCTGGGGACTGACTGTGTAAATCTTGTGTAACTTCAGCTCAGAGAGGTAAGTGGCTATGCCTGTGTTTGTGGTGGAACAAGAACCAGAGCAGAAGTCTAGGGTCTCCTCCAACCCAGCAAGAGACACTTCTCCCCTTGGTTAATCCATCTTCCTGTAAATCATTTATGGATGTTTTGAGGCTGCTTATGAAGTTCAGAGGCATTAGGCTGAAGAAGAAAGTGCAGAGAGGCATTGCATGTGCTGTCAGCCCCCTGGGGCGTGTCCATCTGCTCTCGTGCGCTAACGAAGACCCGCTGTGTGAAGCCTTTCAGGAAGCTCCACTCTGCAGGGTCTTTTGCATTAATCTTTAATATGCACTCTGTGTGCTAATCTTGTAGGAATTCAGACAGAAACTAGGTTGCTTAGCAAAGATGGGGCATATTAGCTGCCTTCTTCTCCAGGCTGTGGGCCAAATCCACCAGGCTCTGGCACAAAAGGGGCCAGCTTGGGTTAACATTCCCTTTTGCAATATTCTCCACTTTCCAAAATGGAGAGGGAAACATGTCAGCACTGTAAGGGATCCCATTCTGTGGTTTTTAATCTTTCCTTTGGTTGATCTACCTGATCTCTCCAAGAAGACACTTGAGGAAAGTCCTCAGTGGAGGGCCAGCAAAACTGCCAAGCAAGTGAACGAGGCCACAACCACTTCAAAAGTAAGATCCAGTTACAGTTCAAATATCCAAATTCAGCGTATTACCCATGTAGAATCAGGTCTACAAAAATACAAGAATTACCTCTGTTCATATCTGATCTCTGTCAGGTTCAAAGTTCATGAGCACAGCCTCACCAGACCTAGCCCAGCAGCATGGACACTGTGGGGCTGGTTTGTGCCTTTGTGATGAAAGCTCAGCATGTGTTAGCTGTTTCCACATTAGACACTGCAGATTCCTGCTCTGTCCTGTATACTGTGTGCAGGGCATTTTGCTGTGGGTTGGTAGCAAACCACAGCTCAGAGGATAATGGTATCCTCTGGAGCAGAGCTGATGGTCATCCTAGAAAAGTTTAGTATTTGATGTTTGGCACCATGTGCTCTGTGCCAGTCTGTCTCATTAATTTTGTGTGTGTTTAACTCATATAAATTCATTACTCTGCAGTGGTACAGTATTTACAAATCTACCTGGTGTGAGACAACCCCTACAGCATATGCTGCTGCAGAAGCTCTGTGGCTTCTGAACACTCCAGGCAGGGTCCCACAGTAGTGAGAGCTCGGTTCTGCTCTGGTGTGAAGCCTGGGCCTTACCCTGCCATCTGCAGCCATGCATCTGCTAAGGCCTCACATCATCTTGTGTTCAAGGCACAAAATCGTTGCCTGTGGATTTTTCTTTCTAAGAGTAGTTCCACAAGCAGGAAATTTTGTTAAAATATAGCAGCATCTGGTTCTTATTTTGGGAATCAGCCATTTATCCAGTTTTCTATGAGTAAGACTCGATAGGTCAAATGACTTCAGGCACAGAGCTGGTGGATCAGGTTGATTTACATCTCCAGATGATCTTCATTCTCTCCTTTGGCCACCAGATGTTACAGAACAAGACAAGAGAGAGTTTCCAGCATTAATGCATTAATGCAGTATTGCCTGTCCCTTCACATGTAACCTATAACCACCTATGCATTAAGACTCTGTAAGATCCCATCATGGTGTTTTCCCAAGCCTGTTGATGTTTTCTGATTAGATATACATGCTGGATTTAGCCAAATCCCCACTTAAGTGCTGTACTCTATGTATCTAGGTCATTTGCACAACATTTTTATTGCAAATCTGGAACAACAAGCACAGCTCTTGGCAGAGTTCTGCGTGGCAGAAACACTTTATGTCTTCAAATAAATACATGGAAGTTTTTTCTGGATAGAAAGGGGAAAATAAAAGGCAACAAAAGAACAAATTTGTTAATTTGTCCATAGTTTTTCTGGCAACTCAAGGGTAACCAGGAGAGACAACTGGAGGGACTCAGAGCTGTTGCTGTCACTCTGCTTTTAGGCAATGTGTTGTGCAGTTCTTGGGCCATTTCACCTGCCTCCCCTTGTCTCAGCCCACTCTTGGTTTGGCCCTGGGCACTGACAGTGGTGAATGCAGCAAAACCCTGCTGGTTTTGTCTTTGCCAGAGGCAGCTCACCCACACAGCCCTGCTCCCTGTGTGGGCTGTCGAGGGGAGCAGGGCTGGTGGCAGAGGGGAGAGGGGAAATATGCAAAAGGTACCCCAAAGAAGGGCAAACTCGAGCCTCAGGCAGGGTATGGACCAGGCACATGTCTGAAGGTGAACACTGCAGGCATCTCCTGCTGATCTCCCCCCAGCCCTTGTGCCTGCAGAGCAGAACCCACTGCCAGAGGCACTCTGCTCCCAAGGTATCTCCAGTACAAAACAACCAAAAGGTGCTTGCTGCCCCTGAAGAGTTTAAAGGCAAATCACTTGGATTTGTCACAAGGAAAGCTTTGGCTTTGGTTACATTAGTGCTTATCATGACCTGAGCCAGATGCCAGGATGTGGCAAAATCACATCTGGGTTATCTGTGAATTGAATCTGTTCTTTCCCATTTGTTGGGATGAGATGCAAACACCTAAGCAATGTATTTTGCTGGGCTGTTCACAGAGTGAGGCCTGGCCAGCAGCACTCCTGCCCAAGCACTCTGAGGCTCTGCATGTGAGAAGGGCCCACATCACTGCTGGAAGCCTGAAAATCTTCGGAGAATGCAGTAAAAAGTGAACAGACTCAGCAAGCTGCCCTTGTGTGATTGCAGCCTAGTGTGATAAGCACCACCTCTTGCTCTGTTTATTTCAATAAATTACTGAGCATTTCTATAAAGCAGGAGCTTAAAATACCCTAATTTTATTCCATCTTTCTTCCCCTTGACACCCAAACTTACACCTCAGCTGCAGTAAAACTTAAGCAATGGCAGCAATTTGAAAGGATTACTATCAGTGGATCTTCAACCAGGATTTGTACCCACACACAAAAATTTACATTCTTTAATAGTTTCTTTTTCACAAAATGCATATGAAAACCATACAGATGATTTCTAGCAGGACAGTGGTGCACGCTGAGCCAGCAAATAATTCTACAGTCTTACTTTGAATCAATATTGGAACAAGTTTTAGCTCTGCATGCACAAACTGGGCCAAAACAAAATGGGTGGGGAAAAAGACACAAGGCCCTTTGTCCTCTCTGGAATTTGTTTAAGACCTCAGGGATGAATAAGGCCCTTTTATTTAACCCATCTGGCTATAAATAGGCAGCAGCACCTTAGCCTCTGTGTGAACTAGGGGATTCAGAGGTGCCTCCTCAATTATGCTTGAGGGCACAGCTTCAGCCTCAGCTGTGTCCCTGCACTAAGGGGTCATTGAAGGCAACTGAGGGCACCAGGTGTGGTCCAAAGGGAGACCTTGGGCTAGAAAAAGGGTGCTGAGGCCAGCAGGATTCAAAAGGCTGCTTTGCTTTTGCTCATATTTTTTGGTTGCTTGCTTGGTGCTTTAAGCACCAAGTCTTCCTGGCATGTAGCATCCCAAAACCCATCTTAAATTTTTTTCCTGTTCCTACTGTGTGGCAGCAGCTCTCTGGCCACAGAGAGAAACACAACTTTCCCAGGCATCATCCTGGGAAAGGTTGTGAGATCAGAGAAAAGAATGAGAACCAGTTCTTATCTTAACTTGCTGCACCTGGTATTGTGAACGTGTGGAATGTGTTATGGAGATTTGTTTACCAAAGGGTGATTTCTTGATTAGCCAATGGTGATGGTGTTTTAAGTAAAGGACCAGTTAGGTTCACCTCTCTAGTAACTGTCTATAAAAGCAATGGGATCCTTAATAAAGTGGATTAATCAGCCTCCTGTAATGCATGGAGTCTATGTAACTTATTACCTGGCTGGGGACCCGTTGCAATGATATTACTGGAGCAGAATTGGTTTCAGCACTGTGGGAGTGACTGTTCATCCCTGTGGTACCTCGAGGGTTTCATGATGAAAAAAAGCACCAAGTCTTGCTCTTCCCCCTCTGCAGAGCCTTCAGAGGAGCAGAGTTAGCTCCCACCCTGCCAAGGGATGCCATCCCAGCACCTCCACACCACACACCTGGGCCAGATAAACCAAAACCAGGATGGACAGAAACACCTGAGATTTAGAAAAACAGATCCCAGCCCTCGGGCTCCTGAGGAGGGGGAGGCCCCAGCCACATGTGTGTCCTTCTGGGGGACAGGAATGCTGGTGTCTGGTCACAGCCAGAGAATCCAAGAAACAACCATGCTGCTCCCAGGGCCATGCACCCCACAGCTGCGTGGAGACCTCGGCTGTGCCCAGTTCACTTTGTCCTGCCTCAGCTGGAAATTCTGGGGGGGAAAAGCCATTTGCTTCCCACCACACTTCTGAGCTAGGCATTACAGACCAGGGCCAGTGGAACAGCAGCTGAGTTTCTGGCTTTTGTGCCATGTTCAGTTTATGTTGTTCCATCTCTGTGTTTTTGGTTGCAGTTCTGTACTTGCCAGATTTCACCAGCCTGAATGTGGCCATAAAAGGCTGCCAAGGGAGGGCTGAGCTGATGAGAAAGGTGCCTGTGCTGTTTCTTCTTGTTGAAGTTATGATCAGTGAATAGCTGACAGCAACAATAGGTTATTTTTAGGTTTCCAGTGCCGGAAATCTGGAGCTTTCTCCTGATCCTGAGTCTGGCTGTATGTCCCAACAGCATCCCAGTCCCAAGGGCTTTCATGGCTTCTTCCCCCACTGAATAGTGATGTGTGGGGGTGCAGCTGTCAGGGATGTGGAGGACACGTGGGTATGTGACAATATCCAACCTATGTTTCACAAATTAAATGACTAATTCATAAAGACAATTTGTCACACTCCAGGAGCCACGCTGAAGCTGAATGCTGGCTTGATTGCAAACATCCATTTAATGCCTGGACTCGCTGCAATCGTGGGCATTTTAAACAGGTTTTCTTTGGTGTGTGGGCACAAATCCTCAGGGAGGATGAAACAATCCTTGGCCTTTCTGGTGTGAGATCTGGGGTCTGAAAGCTGAGTGTGAGCCCCTGGTCTATGTCCCTACCTCCCTGTAGACCCCCTGCTCCTCTACTCCTGCCCACCCAACTCAGGGAGGGTCTCTGGGAGGGAGGTCTGCTAAGGTTAGATGTGAAGTTTTGGGTTCTTAATGGCAGAAACGTTGGAGAAAATGAAGGAAAATATTTTACCAGTGTTCTTAGATGAAAACTGCAACTTTTTAATGTTTCATATTTATTTTTCCGTTTTTTTTTTTTTTTTTAAGAAGGAAAACCAAAAAAGTTGTTAAAATCCTACTTTTCCAGAGCTGAGTGAATTTAAACTTTGGAAAGTTAGTGTCTCTGGAATGAAAGTCATGTGTTCTAAAAGACAGAGGGAAGAAGGGTGTCTTGCTCTAATTTGTGGGGGAAGCAGTGGATATGACATAAGCTTTTATAACATGGAAGTGAGGGATGTGCAGTTTGTTATGGGAGTCATGGCCCTCTGAGGCTGTCAGGCATCACCTTTTCTCCCAAAAGGATTCACAAAAACATTGGAATTTAAAAAATAAAAAAAGAGGGAAAAAAATATGGTTAAAACACAAATTAAGCTTGATTTAATTTAGAGGTTACATCTTTCAGTTTAACTTGATTTTAAAAGTCAGTTTTTGCCTCTTACTAGTCATTAAAATAAAAGCTAATTCCATTGAAAATGTTATTTGTTATTTATTCTTTAGACAGGAGTCTAGCAGAACACATCTAAAAGAAAAATACTAAGCAGATGTCTGATTAAAAATGAATGAAAATGTCTCAAGTCCATGGGATAACTTGCAGATCCAGTGGATACAAGTTTAAAATACAAATGTAAGAAGAAAGACAACAGTGTTCCCACATTCTTCCTATTTAATTCTTTTCTGATACACTCTCCCTGCCGTCTGACTCAAGGGAAGAAAACATCCAGGACTCTGCACACATCTCACAGCCACATAAAATCAGCACCAGCTGAAATTGCATCCCCTGGAGCCACCGGGCAGCGCCTGTTGCATCCTTGTGTGGCTGAACACTACACAGCAAAAGCTCAGATGGAAGGAACAGCTCCTAGGGAGGTGAGCAGAGCAGTGTCAGTCCCTCTGCCATCCCACCCTCACAGTAATGTATGCCTGCATGAGATTTTCCATGCATGGTGCATGGAAACTCCAGTACTGAGTGACACTGAGCATCAGGTGTGCAAGCAGTGCCAAAGCTGGCTCACTGCCCCAGCCTGGATAGAGCAAATTCCCCTGGCCATGCAACCACTGCCCAGCAGGCACAGCCCTGCAGTGGCAGGAACTGGCTTTGACCTGGAGCAATGCCTTTGCCATGGGATTTACCCATCTCAGAGACAGCAGCTGCTTCTGAGCTGGGTAAGTCAGATGCAGCTTCACCCTCCAGTTATCTGATCCTTTGTTTTTTTGGCAACTTGAAGTTTTGGGAAAAAATTGGTTGTTCACTGGCAGACTATCTCTGCCTCTCATCTTCTCTGCTACATGACCCTGCTCTCTTTGCACAGGGTGTAGGTTTCCAGTAATGTGAGTTCCTGCTGGGCTCCACAACTGCCTTTCCAGAAAACATTAAAAATGTGCATTGCATAGAAAGGTGAATGAAGATGAGCTGAGCTGGTAGCACAGCAAGGCAGGGCACCAGTGGGGCAAGCAGGGCAGAGAGCAAATCCTGAAACAGGAGCAGGGAGTGCTGAACTGCCTGGTCAAGGAAGGGGTCAGAGAAAAGAGAGGGCTATGGCAGCTGATGTAAATGTGGATTTATCTGTGCAGGACCATGTGGTTTGGAGGGCCTGGGTGAGGATTTGCATGCCGTGGAGCAAAGGCAGCCCTAGAGTGGGCTTCATTCCCTGTGTTAGTGGTAGGACAGGCACCACCCCCTATATAACCCTTTCCATGTTCAAACAAAGACACTGTGGATACACTGCTTCTTCCAATCAGTTCAGTATAGGCATTTAATAGGCTAAATGGTGTAATACATCTACAGGACATACATTAGTTGAGTATTATGTACAGGTGGCATTTTACAAAATTAGAAAGAACTGAAATAGAGCAAAGTTCAACAATGTCTTACTCCATAAAACTTCCTTTCTGCACTACATTAAATATTCTACAAGCTAGACTAGAAAAATATGACTGAATGTCTTTTTTTTTCTTTTTAGTTTCTACAAAGCTTTTAATCCAGAAAAAAATACAAAACAACTATTGAGTTTATTAGAGAGACAACACTTGCACACAGACAAAGTAAGTGGACATTCATAGACCTGCAAGTTGAATAAATAGGGTTTGTTTGTATAAAACAATTTTCTCTCTATCTTGCTTTCCTGTTTTAGGACCTCTGGCCCATGGTCAGAAAAATAAAAATGGGAGGAGGAGTTTGGCTTTGCACGGTTCTTAAACTGAGCCCACACAGCTTTAGAAGAAAGCTTTAGTTCGAAGCAACCATTTGCTTCAGGTAAAATACTTCAGGGGAGCAGCACAAAAGAGGGGAAAGGAAAGAGAGGAGTAATTAGGCTGGAAGAAGGAAATCTGGGATTTCTATACCAGCTGCAGCTTTAAGTACAAGGATGAAAAAAGTAGTGGTGCTTGCGTGGCGTTTTTTCAGGGTGTATGTAGAATTTAGTTGTTTCTTTGGGAAGCATATTTAGGGAAGTGCCATTGACCTCAGGTGGAAATAGGATAAGGGCCATCCAGAGCAGGAAGGGAGGGAGCGTCTGAAAGCAGATAGAGAGCACAGAAAATTGGGGGAAGTGTTTCAAACAACTGTTTTTCCTTTTATAAAGCAAAAAGCAAATTAAGTGATACATCTAACGTCATTTCTCACAGAGCTGGGCAGATGCAGATTGGAAGGAAATCACACAGCTAAAAATATGTCGTCACTGCTGTTGTTTTCTCCCCAGAGCTTTGTAAAACTTCTTGACAGTCGATGCAAAAGCAGCATTTAAAGAGCAGCTCCCATCAGCCTGGCTGCCTCGCCAGCACAGCTCTCCTCCTGCCACGGTGGGTCCGAGCTGGGAACCCCCCTCCCCTCACTGCTCCTGTGCCAACACGTAGCTCCAGCTTTGCTGGCTTCGTTGGCTTTACCAGAAAACTGTCACCAGTGAAGGGGTGACAGGGACAGCAGCCAGATTTAGGAAGTGCTCTTGAAATCTTCAGTTACTCTGGTGAAATTCGGTGCTCTGACCAGAATCCCACTCACCCAACAAAGTAATTCTAACAGAGTAGGCAAGAAAGTCTACATCAAGAAGGCGAAACAGATTGTTATATAGATTGAGAGAGCAAAGTTTAACTTAAGTATCACATTATACTGTACTACACTGCTTATAAAAAGGGTCCTAGATCCAAAACACCCCAAATAATGAGCTATCGTTTTGTACATAAATTAATGTTGCTTTGAAGTAAAATAGTCTCTTTCCTTTGTAATAAACATTCATTGCACAGAATTCTTTGTAAGTAAATATATTAAATTTGGTTGCTAAGAAGGTAAAAACTTATTAATACATCTGGCCAGTAAATTTTATCAACCATCACACAATTAAAAGTTGTTGTTAGCGAAAGTTATTACTGGAGAAAAGAAAGCACTTGGAAGTCAACTTAGGAGTTAATGCTGGAAGAAATCCTATTATTTTGCTCCACCTACAGCGAGCAGCTTCTTCTGGACGCAACATTAATTGGAAGTACAGACCCGATCCAGCCCTGCAGAGATGGAAAAAGCCATCTTTGCAGCTTCCAGGACACTCATCACTGACAGTCAAACCCCTCTGAGGACAGGCAGCATCCACCCCCACCAGCCATCCAACGGGGCGTGCTCCAGGCTGAGATTGGTGCTTCTCCTGGGACAGTGGGAGGGAGTCTCTGGGAGGTCCCTGTGCAGGAAGGGATTCACTCCTGTCAAAATGACCCCCAAATTCCCAAGGAAAATCCACTGGAGGGCAGAGGTGTCCAGAGACAGCTTGTCCCATCAAGAGCTCTGGGCTCCAGGAGGTGACGGTGCCACCAAAGCTGAGGGGGCCGTGCTGCAGTGAGGAGGGCACCCCTTGGCACACGTGTTCCTGCCAGCAGTGCCAACTTGGCCAGGAGGGAGGCAGGAATTTGTCCTTCCCTCACACCCCTCCTACTGTGGGTGGCTCAGGGGAAACCTGGAGCCAGGCAAAACAGAGCACAGGTTTGGGATGTGCTATGGAGCTCCTGCCACCTACCCCCTACCACCACCCAGCTCAGGGCAGCTGTGCCCCTGTGCCTATGCTCTACACCAAACATACCAAAGGAGTAAAGTCACAACAATCTCTATTAAGGAGGTGGGACAAAGCCAGCCCTGGGGGAAGCAGGAGCCATCTCACCAGCTCTAAGGGTGAGAAGTGCACGCACAGCACGGCTGGACTGGCCTGAAGAGCGCAAGAACAGCAGGATCCACCCCAGCAAGCCCAGCACAGACAGCCTCAGCCACAAACACCAGCCACCAGCTCACTGCTCTGCTAAGAGCAGCGAGAAAGCGCGCCCAAAAGGCAGCAGCCTTGCTGAAAAGGCAGCTGAGGAAAGGCTGGCTCATCCAAAAACGCACAGGTTAGCCAAAGGGAGAGAACTGCTCTGGGCTGCCCCAGGGCAGCAGCCTGGAGGCAAAGCTTGCCCTTGCGTCTCTATACAAAAGTTACAAAATCAACTGGTGACATTATATTACATCTATTGTCCGTAATATCACAGTGCTAGTTTTAAATGGCTAAAAAAAGAAAGTTTTTAGATTTAAGACATTTCTCCTGTAGAAACGCAATCCCTTTGTCCTGATGTTGATGCCTGAAAGCAGCCTTTCTCGAAAAAGATAAAACCAATGAAATGCACTAATTAAAATTAGGAGCATCTTTTCCTTGACAGCCTTGTATTTCCTAACACATCCCATTGCTTCCCAAGGGGAAATTAAACATATAATATGAATCCCAGCCTGAAAATCAAAATGTTAGAAGAACAGTTCTAAAGCCCAGATGCTTCTTACCAGGTACTAACTAAATAAAACCCTTGCAGATTTAAATACAGATTACTTTGACATGTCTTCAGAGTGTGTTAGCTTTCCAACAACATTCACAATGAAGTTTCACTTCTGAGGCCATGGAGTTTCTACTCATTCTCTTCAGTTCTGCTTTCCAGAGTATCTGTACTGTCTTCCACTTCTTGAGCTGGGTGTGCTAAAGTATCTGCAAAGAAACAGCTCATCAGCATTTATTTCCCCATATAGGTGCAGCCTTTGTTGGATTACCTGCTCTACCTGGTAGTTAATCTCTAAGGGTGATCAGACCTGATACAAGAAATCTTCTCTGCTTACAAACCAGTCATTAAACCCGGAGTAAGGAATTCTGAGTGCATCACAGTCTGACTTTACAGAGAACCTGAGACCTCAGGTAAGATATTAGTGAGATGAGGTGACCCCTATGGACAGCTGTCATGGGAAGGCTACCCAGTCTTGGAAATCTGCTTAAGCTGTCAGGCCTGAAGACATAATGAGTCCAAATCAAGGCACAAAACCAACAGAGAAACCACAATATATAACCTGGAAGTCAGGAAATAGATTTGGCTTGTATTTACTCTTGAATGATCAAACTCTGTGGTTGTCACTACCCAGAAATGCCAACTGGAATAGCAGGTGATTTTACACCTCAAGACCTTTTGTCATCGCCCCTTTGAAGGGAAGGGAAGGTGCATCTTGCACCCTGTCCTGGCTGCTGTGTCTGGGCGTTTAGGTGGCAAATGCTGGTGCACTGAAATGGAAACCAGGTCACTCTATAAGATAAAAGGACAGCAATGAGATGAAAAAAAAAGGAAATAAATAGACCAATTTCACACTGGAGCACATCCTGTACAAGCTACACTTAGGCAAGGTCTTTACCTGTATTTACCCCACAGCAGCACTACTAGCCAGGGGTACATATTTGTGAGTTCCTGCTGCACTGACATGCTCCTGGGACACCAGGGTGCTTTGAAAACGTGCAGCTGTCAGACACTTCACTTCTAGGCTAGGAGACAGGGACAGATACATGCTACTGACCAGGATTACTGTTCCCCAGAGTGACCTGCTAACATGCAGTGCACTGACTGCCTGTTGGCCATGTGAGTGGCTGATGTAGATGGAAATACCAGTGCTCAAAAGCTACAACAAAATTTTCAGTCCACAGGACTCCTCCAGTGCAGATGTTTTCCGAGCACCTTCAAGTGCCTACAGTTGTTTGTCTCATTGTTAACTTCAGTGCACAGCACCGTCTGAAACAGCTATTTTCCTAGGGGAGCAAGGATGAAAATTACTCATTCAGACCTTCCAGATCCATCTGCTGCTGCTGTTGCTGGACACAGACTCTTTGGTCACCATGAAGACCTTTGTCCTCCGCTGACTTGAGGTCCTCAGGAGGCCAGCGCAGCTCCCCGCTCTCCACCTCCCCGGACTCGGTGGGCTCCACCACGATGGAAGGCAGCCTTTTGGACAGCTTGGGGTACTTCTCACGTGAGTCTGGGAAGGCCTGGGGAGACATTTGGGGAATGTCATCAAAGCTTTGTGCAGGGATGTATATTCAGAGCAAGCAGAGTATGTCCTGCCTACATTTGACACGCACTCACACGTCCATTAAAAAATCCTCTTCCAGCTGGTGCAGATCAACAGCCCTGCACAGGGAGGATTTCAAACCAGCTGAAGGCAGCTCCTTGCTGGCCAGGCATGGTACAGAGAAGCTGTAGGTCTCAGCACACTCTCCCCTGCACGTGCTGTCCCTTCCTGAGCAAAGAACCCACTTTGCTTGTCAGTGTGTTGAGGAGTTGATTGCCTGAACTTGTGTGATCTGACATGAGCAGTGAAAACAGAGACTTGGGAGAGAAAATTTGTTATGCTGCCAAACACTCATGTTTCAGTTCTGGTGGGATTTTGGGACACCAAGGTCATTGCTGTAAGGCTAAGCTAAATGGCTGCTGCAGCCCTTCTGGCTGCTGTCCTTTTGCTCTGATATGATGTTCACGTTTTCTTGCAGTGATAGTTTATTAAGAAGCCACCACTGTGCAGAGCTATTTTCTGCAATGTGAAACACTATTTTATGATGCATTCATGCAAAACAGGTAGCCCCAGAGAACATCTTTACACAGAGGACCGTGCCAGCTATTTATTTTCATTTGTCACATTGAAGCTGCAGATCAAACACTCCACAGTGTTCAGAGATTGAAGCTGAGCTAGGGCTTTCAGTGAAGGATATTGTAACACGTAAAAGTGCTTTCCTGTTTTCAACATAGCTGGATCACTTAAATCTCTCAGGGTACTTTGTTTTGAGTAGGTTTTTTTCTGGTGGATTGTTTTGGGGTTTTTTTGGAGGAAAAATCATTCCAGCTCCTCCAGGACATCACCATAATAAACTCTGTTGTTGCTTCACTGTCACCTTTTCTCCTGGATACTCCAACTTCCATATATATGCACTAACAAGCTACAAATCTCTCCATGCTAGCTGAGTTTTATTTTTATTTTATTTCATTGCATTTAATTTCTAACAATAAAATCAAGGTGCATGTGAAGGGACTGAACCAGGACTTGAGAGCAAGAATGATCCCAGTTTAACCTCAGAGGCTGCAACAGGTTTGCTGTGGGCTGGTGGGAACCTCCCCACACATCTGCAACATGTTCACCACTGACCCAGGGCCTCTGCTTGATCAAGCCCTGCTGGTTGTGTGAGCCAGTCTCAGCACAGCTCCTGCTGTGAGCATGGGCAGAAATACAGGACAGGGGTCTGGGGGTGTCATAGCCCACTGGAAGTGTTTGCTCCATGACTTTTGCAGCCTCCCTCTATCTCAGCAGCTGTACTCCCTAAGAGCAGAGGGTTTAGTTGTCCCACTTGGCATCAGAGCTGGCATGGAGAGGCAAAACCTTGGGAAAGGCTGTGCATCTAGGAAGCAGCAAGCACATTTTTAACATTGCTGTGCTGCCCATATCTGGCTTCTGAAGATGGGGAAGGACAATACCCTCATCCTCACACCCTTGGTCCCCATGGTAGTGTCACAAGGATTCAATACTTCTTGCAAATCTATACAAAGGTGAGAAATGTTGCATATTAGTGTTATGAGACACAATTAGGAAAACATTTCTTTTGTGAGAAAGCACTTTCAGTACAATTAGACCAAGTGAATCACTGAAGGCAAACACTTCTGATGCCACCCTGAGCTGCACCCACAGTTTATAACTCACCCCAAGCAAGCAATGCTGCTTATGCTGCCAATCAGAAAAGAGCTACCCAACTTCCCATTACACAGACTTCTCCTGAGCTGTTCATAATTTGGAAAGACATTTCCATGGCAGCTGTCTTGACTGGAAACCAAATATGAGACAAGGTCTCCTTGGGCAGGACAGGTCCACAGACCCTCTGAGCAGCAGTGCTCTCCTGCAGACCCACAGGGGAGCCCAGCTCCCTCAGCCTCATGGCTCAGCTGGCAGAAAACAGCCATAAAATTCTGGGCAAATTGCTATATTTCCTTCCATGGCTGCACAGGCAGGTGACAGTGACCTCTTCCCCAGCTATTGTGCAGCCTGCTGGGGTGGCAGAGGGCTGCATGACAGCCACCCCATCCCCAGGGCTGCTGGCAACCCCCGGATGGGCGATGCAATACAACAAAAATTCTACTTTTTCATCTGCTTTCTGAAGCCCGAGGAAATGACATGGAGAGATCTAAAAATGGGCTGAGAAATGATTATTACAGCTGCAAGAAAATTTAGGAAAGGCACCTGTGTGGCCTCAGCTGTGGCTATTTTTGTTTGTCATTCTCATATGGTCTTTTCTCACATCAACCACATAATTTTTTTTTCCACCAGAGCCCAGTATTTACCATGTCCCTCCAGGAATGAGTCAGGACTGGCAGGAAGCAGAGCTGCCTCTTGGGCCTTGCTGTGTTTTTCTGCAGAAGCTGGAGCGTGTGATGAGTGGGCAGGAGACTGCAGGAAGAGAAGGACCAGTCTCCTGGACAGAGTGCTTGGAAGTTGCTGGAAGGAACCTAGTTTTCCCACTGAGTCACTGAGTTTGTGCTACATCTCATTTCTGTTTGATTTTTTTTTTTTGCCTCAGGTGGCTATCACTAAAATGTGGATGGTAGCACCTTCTCCCAGAGGGGAAAGGCAAAGGAGCTGGGGGAAAACTCCAGGGTGTAGGATCAGAGACACCATAGAACAGCCCTGCATACACAGGTAAAGTCAGGGCTGGGACAGAGTTTGGGCAGCATACACCAATACAACACTGAAAATCTGGAACTTGGCGAGGAAGAAGAAAATTAATATTGAAAACATGGTCCTTGAGTGAGCAGCATCCATCCTGTGCAGCCTCTGAGGCACAGGAAAGCCCATGTGCTCTTTAAATGCACAAAGCCTTCCACTACGCAAACAAGTGATCCAAAAGGAATTTGCAAAATTCTGTTCTGACTTCTTGGCTTCCAAATGCTAGATTTTCACCTGCAACAGGCTGCTCCTGGAGTAGCTCTCTGAGTCTGCTTCCAACGTTACACATTGTGCTGAGAGGCAGCTCAGGCCCACCAGGACACATTATGTGATTTGTCCCTGGTAGTGACACAGAGTCATGAGCACAACCACAGAGCACAGACTGCCATGTGGGGGCTGCCACAAGGGGGGCTTGGGACATCGTGATCCCTCCTGCTGCAGTGAGCAGCACGGGTGGGTGCTTGAGTGGGTGTGTGGAACTGCCTGGGGACAGAAAATGCTCCTGCACCTGCCAGCAAATGGCCCTGACCAGCGGTGCTGCTGTGATGCCACAGCCATTTCTGTGACTTAGCCAATCATTTCAAATGGTCTCTGTTCTAAAAAGGGAGCTCCCTCTGAGCCTAAGGAAACTCAGTTCATGCCGAGGGTGGCTGTATAAAAGCTTGGCACAGTACTGGCTGGATGTCTCCATCACACAGTAGCTGCTCAGATCTGAACTCCTGGTGACAAACAGCCTCTGTGCCTGCATCCCTGCAGGATCTGGACACTGCTGTCACTGCGTCCTGCAGACCTGGCACCCACAAAACACTTCAGCCAACTCTTAACTTTTAATAATAGAACCTAAGTAGGATCAAACACGTATTTCAGGGCTTGTTCTTCTGGCAACAGCGCTCTGCAATTCAACACCTACCCTAAGGACAGTTATGGCTGCATTAAATTGCTTTTGACAAACAATTCAGGACACTTTTCAGTTCTGCTGAAGTTACCTGGCTTGAAGGGCCTCCCTCCTCCTCAGGAGTCTGGCTGAGCGCGAATTCCTCCATCACCGGCTCCCGGGTGTTCATCACCTCTGTCATGCTGTGAACAGTAAAAGAGAACCTCAGCTCTGAGCTTTGGCCCCTCTGAGCTAATTTAACAAAAAGTACTGGCTTTTCATATTGGTTAAAATAATTGTGTTACACTGTCCTTCCTGAACAGTCAAAAAAATATTTCCTTGGCCTCCAAGCTAAGTGTTACTGCTGCACGTTGTGATGCTGAGCAGGGCATCAACCCCAGCTGCCCCTGGAACAGCAGAGAGGACCCCACAGAGTCTCAGAGGCATCAGTTGGAAACTGAGTCCTCCAATGTTATCAGCAATCAGTTTATTACTGATATATGAGCTCAGAAATTGCATCTGTTGACCAAAAAAAG
Source organism: Peucedramus taeniatus (assembly GCA_013400575.1). Classification (NCBI taxonomy): domain Eukaryota; kingdom Metazoa; phylum Chordata; class Aves; order Passeriformes; family Fringillidae; genus Peucedramus; species Peucedramus taeniatus. The sequence continues at coordinate 526,788 of WBNO01021024.1, forward strand.
TTACTGGTGGAAATATCAGCCTTGAATTAAATTCTTATTCTGATTCTTCGTAATGTCTTCAATATTTGCTCTTCCAGATGTCTCTTCCATTTAGTCATGAGCCAGCACTTCTTTTTAAGCTGTTAATTCCAGACACACCAGCTGTATTGGTGTCTAAGAACCAGATTTTCAGCAGTCTTTACTTGCCTGAGTGTTTGGAGAGGTGTTGAGTGGGACTTCCAAATGCATCAGGGACTGTGTGGCACCTAAATCTCATTTAAATCAGGGACTAGGGAACCTAAGGCACTTATGTGCTTATGAAGCATCACCCTGTTCTGTTTGGCTCCAAGCTGGCCACGGAGCTTCCTGGTTCTGCTGGGCATTGCAGCATTCCAGAGCAGAGACAGAGCTCTCCTGGTTCTGCTGGGCATTGCAGCATTCCAGAGCAGAGGCAGAGCTCTCCTGGTTCTGCTGGGCATTGCAGCATTCCAGAGCAGAGACAGAGCTCTCCTGGTTCTGCTGGGCATTGCAGCATTCCAGAGCAGAGACAGAGCTCTCCTGGTTCTGCTGGGCATTGCAGCATTCCAGAGCAGAGACAGAGCTCTCCTGGTTCTGCTGGGCATTGCAGCATTCCAGAGCAGAGACAGAGCTCTCCTGGTTCTGCTGGGCATTGCAGCATTCCAGAGCAGAGACAGAGCTCTCCTGGTTCTGCTGGGCATTGCAGCATTCCAGAGCAGAGACAGAGCTCTCCTGGTTCTGCTGGGCATTGCAGCATTCCAGAGCAGAGACAGAGCTCTCCTGGTTCTGCTGGGCATTGCAGCATTCCAGAGCAGAGACAGAGCTCTCCTGGTTCTGCTGGGCATTGCAGCATTCCAGAGCAGAGACAGAGCTCTCCTGGTTCTGCTGGGCATTGCAGCATTCCAGAGCAGAGACAGAGCTCTCCTGGTTCTGCTGGGCATTGCAGCATTCCAGAGCAGAGACAGAGCTGGGCACAGAGCTCAGCCCAGCCCGAGGCCGGGCAGCTGCACGTCTCCATGGCATTGGGATTTTCCTCACACTTGCCATTTATAAATACAGCATTCCACTGAAAAAATCTGAGGATGCCTGAAATCTCCAGAATGCATATTAAGCATGTAGGGGCAAACAGAACCACTCTGAGCTGAAGGGGCCACGTTCATTTTAAATGTTAATACATCAGCCCTGGAGAGATTTGGCATGGGGCTTTCACTCTCTTTAGCTGGCATCCATCAGGTAGTGCAGTTAGTGCTGCTGGAGCCTCCTGCAGCATGCAGAATGTAGGCATCATCCATCAGGCTGCCCTGCCACCTGCCACACACACACACAGCAAACACTCCTTTGAGGAAGACTAAATGCTGCCATTAATTCTGGTCCTGCTGCACACACAAAAGCCTTCTTTGTAAAGGCTGCACCTACTGAGAAATGCCAACTAAAACATCTTAAGGATAACTTGTTTCAGGCTTACATTACCAATTACTGGACAGAACTAAATTTTACAATATCTGCAATTACTATGAAACCCTTCACAATGACTTTAATTAGCTGTAGTATGGAGCAGCATGACAGTGCAGAGACTTTCACTCCCTCTGCATCACACTGAAGAAAAAGCATGGCAGAACTGTGGGACACTTGAGCTCAGCTTTGGACCAGGACCCAAGCCTACAGACATTCATCAGCATAGGGAAAAGCCCTGAAGGGTCAGCCTTGGACCCAACCAACACTGAATTAATTCCCACACTTCCTGGTACATGCACAGAAAAGGAAAGCAGAACCAGGCTCTGAAATGCAGCAAAAGGCTGAACCAAACTCCTGATCTGAGCACCCTGCAGCTTATACAGCCTGAATCCTCCCAGAGCCGTGGCACAGTAGAAGAGGGACAGATTCTGCCTGCCAGGAAGAGAGTTTTGAGCTCCCAGCCCTTGCTTGGACCTGTACCACTCACCACGGACAGCACAAACCACCCCATCAGTAAAATACATAGGTTTTCTGGACACCTGCTTTTATTCCTGCAGCATCCAGCAGGCCATACCACTGGGCACCTATGGACAACAGCACTGAGGGAGCAGCAACCTGAAAATGGGAGACCCCTCCCAGCAGGGCTGACTGTGGGCCCTGCCCTGCCAGCTGTTCCTGCCACCTTAGACAGCACTCAAAAGAACAGAGATGTGCCCTTAGACCAAAAGGAAAGTAGCACTCCCTCTGATATCTCCTCCTTCTGATCACCCCTGGTGCTCATTCCATTCTTGCCTTTTTTCCCCACTCTGGCCCCAGGCTCTCCTTTTTCCCAGAGGGGCCCTTTTCACCCCTCCTGCTGCCCCTCTGGGAATGAGCACACCAGGCAATAGCAGGACCATGCTCTCCCAGCCCAGCTCTTTGGGAAGAGCTGTTTAGCAGGGTTTTCACACCCTGTGTTAGCCAGACCAGCTGTGAGCCTGGAGGAGCACTGGGCCCACCACTCTGAGCATGTCCAAGATGAACATCTTTCTCTTGGCATCCTTTCTGGGGTTCAGCACCCTAAGCCCAGCTGTCCTGGATTGCAGGGAAAAGGAAATTAGAAAGTGTGTGTCTAGATGGAAATAATCTTGTAGGCTTTGCATGGGATCAGTATTTATGAAGTCTTAGTCTTGGCAACCACAGAAAAGCCATGCTCCACTGCTGTGTGGGGAGGTTGCTCCTGGGGGCTGGTCCCTGCTAGCCAGCAGCAGATTCCTGCAGTCACTCATAGATGGCTGGCTTATTTTAGCAGCCATTCAATACATTGCAAATGTTTAAATATTTCTCTGTCCTTGTTCCATGGGAAATTAGAGATATACATCCACACATGCACTGTCAAATGTGTCATATGAGCTCAAAGATGTTAAGACCTCACGAAATTCTATTATTGAGCAATAATGGGCTCCGTGCTTCCCTAAGACCACATTATACCCTGCAGATTATTTGTAAATGACAAAGACAAACGATTTGGGCTAGAAAAATGGTGACAGTCCTGCCAGTGTTACAGCAGATGCCTCAGTGAATCAGCTCCCAAGCTGTTGAAGCCCAGGCCATTTCAGAAAATCTGTGCAACTTAAGGCTTTGATTGAATAGGATGGCAGAAGTGATTGTTCTTGATGTGTTTCAGAATAGAACATGGGGCCATGCAATTGGCAAAATAATTAGGCTTTAACTGGAATAGATTAATTATTCCCAGTCTTCACTTTGAAACAGTGAAGGAAAGCAGAAGAATCTACATGGGCTGTGAAAGCAGTGATGTTTCTAACAAGCTTAACTAGGTCTTTAACAGGAAACGTAACTAGATGTAAAATAATTGAGAATGCCACTGCAAATCAGTTCAGTAAAACGTCAAAATCACCTGTAGGACATCCCTGAGTTGTTTATAAGGCCATATAATCTGAACAACAGGCTTGGTGGTGCAGCTTAGAGCTTTTTAAACTGTGATAAGATTTATGCACAGGACAATTTTTTGCTTTTCAGCCAGTGTTGATGAAAAATATGAAGCCACTTTTAGCACTGCTTTTACGTGAGGTGTCCTGACTGACATACAACAGAAAAGTGGCTGATACAAACAATTTTAAGAACTACAGCTCCTTAATTCAGTCTTGCATTCACTTTATGTATGGTAGATGCTGGTATCACCAATGACATACAGTAGCCATAGTGATGCAAAACAAGGCAATAAATAGCATTTACAAACAAAGGATAAATTCTGTTCTGGTGGATGAGTCACCTACTCTGAACCTTAAAATTCTCATGTCAGTGAATTAAGAGATACATTACTTCCCCTCGTTTTAATTAAGCACAAATATACCAATGGGGGAGGGGGGGAGGAAGCAAAATCTGTTCTTGCATTTCTGTGAGAAAACTACATTTAGAGAAGATTATCTTAAATGCAGTGCTAAAGTGCTACAGTCCCAGGACTACAGTGTGCTGATCTTTTTCCAGGCATGGAGCAAAAGCACAGATCCCTTTCTGCTGCTTGTGATGGCACTAACAAGGTCAGTAACATACACAGCAATATTTAGCCTGACAAGTGCTAAACCACCTCCCATGGGAAAGGTCTCAGAAACAATGCACACACTTTTATTCTAGGTTTTGAACAGAGGGCAAAACTGACCTGTGAAATTCATGGGGAAAAAACAGTATCTGAATGCAGACCAGCTTTGGGACTCAAAAATGTGCAGCACTTATGGAAAATAGGCATCATGTGATGCAAGGAAGTATTTCCTTAAGGACAGGGGCACAAACACATTTTATGGGACAAGCTGAGCCATGGTTAGGAAGAGCTGTTACCTGAAGCAAGGATCAGTCTGGGGGATTCTCAAACAAGCAGTGAACTGAGGCCTGATCCTGCTCTCCCTCCCCAGCCAGGACAGGCAGCAAAGGAGACACCAGCCAAAGCATGAGGCTCTGTGGAGGATAAGCAGCAAGTACAGGGCAGTGACAGAAGAGAGCACGTTACCTTCAATCACATCAACGGGTGTCACTTCCAAAAACTGTCCTTGCTGCAGGCGCCTGTGCCGCTGCTGGGGTGTCGTGCAAACTCAGTCAAATCCTAGAAGTGCCTGGAAGAGACAACACAGCAGAGTCAGAGCTGGTGACCAAAGGGACAACGCTGGCAGGCACTGGTGTGAAGGAGCTCTGCCGAAAGCTTGCTGCAGAAACTCCCACTGTGAAGGTCTGCATCATCTTCTGTGTGAGAACGAAACTCATAGAGCACCTTGCGAATTCCTGAGGTAATTAATTTACCAAAGCCACCCAAAGCTAACTGAAACACCTCACAATCACATCAAATCTTTGTGATGTTAAATCTTATTCCTTAGTGTGAGTTACACAAAAAGTGCTGAAACTGGGACACTCTGAAATCCTCCCATACAGAAATTGTATTGATAGTTGGAAAATTGGAAAATAAAAAATGCATTCCTTTATTTGGCAGGATCAGTTTGTTTAGTGAGAGACAGTTCTACTGATCAATACACAAAGAAGACAACATATGCTCAAAGAAGGATCCATTAACATTGCATTGCTGCACACTTCTTTTGGAAGTCACAGGGGAAGTGATTTTTCGAACGATCTACTCCAATTTGAAGGTAATATGTTGACTGGTATCAAGACAGGGAGCCTGCTGAGCAGGGGTGAGGATCCCACCATTTCAAAGTGTGAATCACTGATTTCTGATGACTACTCTGTCAGAAAGCCTTAGCTGATGAGCCTCAGGAGTTACAGTGCGTAAATATAGTCAGTATCTAGGCCAGAGATGATTTTCTGAGAAATTTGTTTAGCTCTACAGCTTTCCAAATATATATTCATGCCAGCCACAGCTATTTCCTTGGATGGGAAAACGGTGTTTTCAGTGAAGTGAATGGCACTAGTATATATATTTTATATCCTCCAGTGGTTTGGATTTCAGCCCAAATGATTAAACAAATCTACCTGCTCTGGAAGCCTTCCTACCAAGATTTATTACACTGGATTAACTGCACACTGATTTTATTCAAAAACAGTGACAGAGGGAAAATTGTGTATTGCATTCTGGAGTTTCTTCTCGTGCCACAGGCCATGCTTATTGAAAATTAGGGAAGCAGGAAATCACTTCTCTATCTCCAGGATTCAATTCAGAAGGTTTAATTCTTGTCTGGCAATTCTCCTTCCTAACCAATGACCAAACCAACATCAGGGAGGCTAATGTTTTGTCCCTTAAAAATTCATGACTACACTCAATGCTTGTCTCTTATAAAAACAAGGGAGCATCTCATACCATGCTATCCAATCCTCTGGGAAGAAGATTTTTATTCCACCACCCATTACAAAGCCACTGCTATTAAACCTATGAAAATTCAGCTCAAATTTGTCTACCTTCAATGCCTCCTTCAGAAAAGACTGGATGTAATAAGAACAATTTTAAACAGATTAATTATTACACTGTCAATGAGAGACAAAAGGGTGTAAGAGATAAGGAACCAGGCACCACATGGTCACTGGTTGGAATCCAAGCCAGGCCACTTTCTATTCAGAGTTACCTTCAGAGGACTGGCTAGTGGTATACAAGGACCCATGCAGTACTGAATTAATTAAACCCTCATTGTTTTCCAGTCTCAGCAAAGGACTTTTGGATTTAACTGACCCAAGCCCAATCCCCTCTCTAGTGTTTTGGGCAACTCTGTCCCATGGTGTATGCAGTGTTGGGCAGGGGATGTCAGCCCCTGCTGCTCAGCTACTTGAAACCTGTAATTAAAAAAAAATCATTTCAGGACCACAGCATGGAAAATGTCCCTTCTCCCAGTATCACAGCCATATTTAAACCCAGAAAAACTTCTTCCCAGTCAAGACTGTTGTAGAGTTCAGTGTTTCCAGTATACAGAACTACCAGAATGCATTTACTCTCTGAAGAGAAAATACTCACTTTACCTGACTAATAGATGTGATTACCTTCTGTGGCTGACAACAGAGGAAACATAAACCAAACCCCTTCCTTCTGTGATACTGCCTAATCTTTTAGAAACAAGGCACAGCTACTGAGACCATGCAAAGAGCTTTTACTGCAATGGAAACCATCTGGAAACTACCGAAGTAAAACCTTTCTCTGGTTATCTCTTCTTGTCCCTTACTTTTACCCACCTTTGCTGCTTCCCAGCCTGGAGCCCATTTGCTCAATGCACCCTCTTCCAACCCAGCCATCTTCTGCTGCCAGAGTAACTCGCCCTCCTTTGCCTCTGCTTGATAACCAGCATCTTCTCTGGCTGCAGGAGCACCAACACAGCTGTACTGCCATTAACAGGAACCAAGTCAAGTCTCAGTTCTCAGAGACCAGTGGTACTACCTTGGCTACCCCTCATCTGGGCTTGCAGAGCCTAGCTCTGCCTCCCAGCAAAGAGCAATTAATTTAGGTGTTACTCCAATGAGCTGGTCATGTCTTGCCTCTTCAGGAGCCATAGCATCAAGTAAGGAAGTCCTGAGATTTCACAGGTTTTCACTAGTGAGACCAAGGAATGCTTCAGTGGTGGCCCCTTTTCCCAGACCCAGGGCCCTCAGCTCACACAAGGGGCTGAATCTCCATCTGTGCTGGTGGCATGGGTCACAAGCCCAGGCACTGAAAGGTGCTCCCTGGGCTTCTATCCTATGTTGGAAAGCATCTGGAACAAACTGCATCTTTGGAGCTTCCGCAACCTGAGGACACAGCCTGTCCCAGTGGGGTGGTCTCACCAGCCACAGGAGAGCAACTGGTGCCAAAGCAGACACGGGATATTGGGCAGCAGCTCTGGTCAGCTGCAGTGTATGGAAAGCCCAGCCTGTCTGTTTGTCCTGAGTCTGCTCTTCATGGGGGCAGAGGATTCCACCAGGCACAGCAGCAGAGTCCTCTCCTCAGAATAAATCCACTGTGAATTGCAAAGTAGATGTTTTTAAAGCAAGTGTGCTTTATCGGGCAAAACAGAAACAGGAACTGGGCCACAGGCTGCAGCCCACTTGATAAAGGAGCATGTTTCAGAGGCTCCGAGCCCCAAACTTTTCTCCTACAGGCAGCAGCACCTCCAAAATCAGGGCACTTCTATTTAGAGATTCCTCCTACTCTGGAAACATCACCCCTTCTCCCTGAGCTGCCCCAGTGCTGAAGACAACTGGGTGGCAAAGTGAGACCTGACCTCAGGATGCCAGGGCTGCTGCTAGATTAGCAGGGACTGCAGGACACCCTCTTCCCTTCCCAGGCTTCCCAAAATAATAATTTCCCACTGTGCACTCATGGAAATATTATGATAACAGCCTAACAATACCACATTGAAGGTGCACCTTCTAACAAAGTGTAGATACGAGGCAGAAACTGGCCTTGAACCATGGCTACACTTGCAAATCTATCATTTTTCTGGCACAGCAGAAAGGGGAGTCCTCCTCTCCTTATTTCAATGGGTCAATCCCAAGGGCCTTTCCAGCCCTGTACTTAAATTGTGCTGTATAGACACCCCCAAGGTGGCTCTGCAGCTCAGCCTTGTGCTGCTAGCACACACACAGCTCCCAGACACCGCTGCAAACAAACCTGGAGCTCAGCCTTGGGCATCCAGCCCCACCTCCCGCCTCACCCCACCACAGCCCCTGGATAAATGCAAACTTTTCTTCATTCAAGGACTCGAGCCTTTGTGTGTGCTACAAAAAGAAACCCCTGCTATTGATTACAAGGAAAATTGGGACAGGCCATGCATAAGAATGGTGAGAGGTGGGAGAAGCAATGGTCTGCTGCTTGCGTTTCGCAGAGTGGAAAATTTCCATGGGTCACAGGAAACCCCGCTCAGCAAGTCCCAATAAACAAACAGGTCAAAGGAGGTTTTTCCACCCAGAAGAAGAAAGAGTGCCTTATTCAGGTCACTCTGCTGCAGCAGAGCAGGCTGTCAGTTCAGCCAAGGTGGAGGAATGGGCACTCCATGGCAGAGGTACAGTTGTGGTGGTGGATGAAGCCATGAAGGGGCTGCACACATGGTACAAGAGGGTGCATGTCCCTACAAGGAATGTCAGTTGGCATTTTCCATGGTGTTTCTATGGATCCAATTCCCCCATATCTTAGTCTTTTGTTAGTCCTAGGAGGATGGAACTATAGGTGGGAACCACACAGGTGGCCTGGGCCATCCACAGGCAGGACCATGCCCAGTACTCTACCGAGGGTGGGACAGTGACTTCAGCATCTCGGTACAACCCAAAACAAGCACTCACATCAGTGACACCCCTCAGCCTTGTTTCCCTGACTGCAACTCAGCTCAGCTCTTGGATGCTGCAGGTAGGAACTTGGACAGGGTCTTTGTTTCCCCTGGTTGCACGTTTGTAATGAATGCACTTCATGAAGTGTTGTGGATTCCATGGGACTAACAAAATGTAAATCACCACATGGACCACAGAAGATAAATGTATGAACTCCTGTTTAAACCTCCCACTTCTTTTTGGATGCAAATCTCTTTCCTAAGCAACTGAGAAAAGTGCGATATGTGTCAGAGTCTGGAGATTAGAGATCTGTTCTGTTCCCTCGTTTCAGAAGCTCTTGTCTTCGGCCACCCACGCACTACTTGAGTTCTGCTCTCCGCAGGCCAGAGCTGCCTTCCTCTCCTCGGCAGCGTGTGCTCCACAGAAGATGTCGATCTCTCTCAGGAAGCAGTGAGATGAAACAACTCTCGAAGTGGAGGAGCTGAGGCATTTCAGCATGAGACACAGCACGTAGTTTGGGAGAGCGAAAAGGGGTGGGAGGCTGCTATTTCCAGACCGGGCTGCCTCGCACCGCTAACTCCGTGGCGAGCCGCAGTTTTTACTGTTCCTGCTCCAAGGAAACTACTGGGATAAGTATCACCCTTGGGAATTTCTCAGACACTCATCTGTGGACTCCCAACACTACAAAACACAGGCTTGCAAAGGGCCAGTGCTGGCAGATGACTCTAACTCAGCCTCCTTGACTCCTGGAGTTGCACAACCAGACATTGGGGAGCTACTGTTCTCGTGACATCCCTGGATCCTGGAGCGCCACGGCTACATACAAACCTCAACTTCCAGTTTGCTGTAGCTGCCCAAGTTCCTGCTGGCCCTCTTGGGCAAAAAGGAGCTAAAAACTAGATTCATAAATGGTCAAAGGAAAAGTAAAAATAACTATAATGTTCTTGTGTTTAACTATCACAATTTTTAAAGCAAACTCATGATTTGGGGATTATTCAACTCAAAGCCTTTTCAAATTATTTTTGCTATGCTGCTTGCTATGGGTACTTCCTTGGTGGATTCCTCCTTTTGCTTTTTCTTTTCTCCTGGCTGCTTTAAAGCAGCTCATTTATTTCAGCTCTTTGATCTCAGCACTAAACTACCTGAGCTTCCTCATGGAAGATGCCACAAGGGATAGGTACGGCAGGAGAGGTGGGGGAGCAGCCAGGCAGGATGCTGGGAGATAGGGAAGGGGAGCAGACAGCCAGGAAGCATGTGCAGAGCAGCGGAGGGAGGGAGGAAGAAGTAGAGCAGATGGAAAGAATGACTAAGCCAGCTCCTCTCAATGCTGGTAGACCTCGATATCATGGAAATCTCCACAGAGCCCTCATGGAATTGTGTGCCAAGAGAAAGTTTGGATTTATTTTTTTAACATCAGATTCAGCAGCTAATTGATGTGAGAGGAACTCATTAGGAAAACACCCCATCAAAATTAGAGATAAGCCTCAACAAGCTATTAAAGGTTTTAGAGGTATCTCTTCTGGTACTTGCTGTGCAAATACTCTCATCTGAGAACTTGCTTTTGGGATCAGAAACGCCTGTATTGAGCAGAGTGATTTTGCATAGGCTTTAATTTCCCATAACCTTACAAAGCCAGCACCTTACAAATAACTATATTGTTCCTTTTAACTCAGAGCAACCCTTACTAAAGGCTTTTAGAAAGAAATGGTTTTGTTTCTGGGATCTGCTCTGGAGGATGATGATTCTCTTATCCCTAGTATTTCATGCCACAATTGTCCCTCACCTTGCAGCACCCATGGGAATCAGTGACAGATTAAAATTGGCTTCCTGTGCTTCTTTCTACCATTCCCTAGGTATTTTTGGATAGTTCTGAATTCAAGCAAGGGAGTGGGGGAAAAACATCTTAGAGCATCAACATAGAGTACATGATTCCCAGATGGAAATGTCATGGGAAATGGGTTGCAAAATGTTTGATGTCTTTTTGGCACCGTGAAAAAATACTCTGGATAGTCTATCACTGGGCTCATTTCTAGGCAACACAGTAGGGTAAGAGGTTAGGTGCAGTCAGATAGAATAGTATTTACTTAAGAGACAAATTAGTTATGTCCTTGTAATGTTGGGAAAATTAGAATACAGCACTATCAGTGTTATAACCTGATATAATATTGAGCAATTAGCAGAGAATTTGGGAATGCAAACAAAGCAAAAGTGGTAAGATTTTATAAAAACAAGCAAACAAAAACCCACCAGAGACTCCTAAGAGAACAAAGACAATGAAGTGGCTATTAATATTCCTTCCTGGCAATTAACAGCACAACCACAGGTGTCATGATATCACAACCTAACACCAGAGATGCAGCTGGTTTTGTCCATGAATTAAAATTCTGTCATCTCAATTGAATTTCCAAGCATGGGAAGCTGCCCTAGCCCAAGATGGAGGATACAAGAACACTATATCCTACCACAGTAAGAATGGGGAAGATGGAGGGTGAGGACAACACACAGCTAAAATAAAAGAAATCACTAAAACCAAAAAATTTGGTGTGCTTTTTTTTTTTAATGAGTCATTAACACTGAAAGCAGATATGCATTAACAAGGCTGTGAGTCTTCTTGCCAAGCAATTAACATTCACCTTCTGAATCTAGAGGTCTACTAAGTATTTGCACAGAGGCAGTTTCTGTGTGTGCATGTCAGAGACTGAGCTCAGCTGAAAATTCAGGTTACATCTTACACAAGCTGCAGTGGTCTCAACGGAGGAGCTGGACATGGACTATTTTCTCCTAGTCCTATGGGGACATGGGCACTAGGGGGTAAAACACTGTGGGATCAGTCAATGCACGCTGTGGGAGAAGGGGATTATCCTGCTGGACCACAGCTTCTTCCAGCACTGGCATCTGTCCTGCAGGGGACTGGTCATGCTCTCTCTAAACCATGAAGGAGAGGTGGTCCCAGACCCTGAGGACTTGCAACCAAAGATGGACAAAGACTGAGATGAGATTTTAAGGACCTGTTGGTATCTATCAGTCTGCTTCATTCTAGCTGGATGTTTTTGGTTGGCAGCTTTCCTGGGGTTTGCAATAAAGTCTTCCTTTGAAGACTGAATTTGGGAAATTGATTATTTTACAGAATTTTCCAGAGAATGTGCAGCATGTTTAAGAAGCAAAAGGAAAGGCTGCTGCTGAGGCAGATACTGGTCTCCTTGAAGTCCTGGCAGAGCTCTTCCTGCCTTGAATGACAGAGGATCAAGGCTTCTCTGACCAATTTCTCCAAAACAGAAATGGTTAAATGGGCTCAAACACAGAGGCATAATTTCAGAAATGAGAGAGAGAGCAATTCAGGATTCAATAATTTCAGAAATGAGAGCGAGCCTGTGACACTCTGGGGTTGGTACCTGATCTATGCAGAAGCCTGTTGCTTAATACAAAGAGATCATTGTGAGAAGAGAGGGAAAGTAGTAACTATATTTGTACATTATTTCTTCTGCTAAAGCAATGTACCAAAGACGTTGGAGGAAATTCCACCTGATTGACAAATTGTCAGGCTAGAACGGGAAAGCGACAAAACCGGGTCAAGTTATTCCCTGTTTGCTTGTTTTCTCTTTGTAATCACAATGTTGACTCTGAAAACATGTTTTTTAAATGGCGTATTAATTATCAAAATCCTGAGCTGTGAGCTGGATTCTTTTCTGGGCAAAAAAATTTGTTGCTCATTAAAACTAAGAGAAGGAAAACACTGGCTTGAGCCTAGTTTTGCGTAGGCAGAATTTCCCCGCTTCACCTTCCTTCACAGGCTACTCATAAGGAGGCATTGTGCTGTGAGCCAGGCAGACTACAGGGCAGGTGTGAACACCAGCCCTGGATCCTTCAGTAGGATGTGAACCTATAGCCAGGAGGGCTTCATTGCTGTACTGACTGTACAACTGCAGTAAAGATCTCAGTCAGGAAAAGACTTATGGAAACAAATTTCTCTCTGTGTATTGCTTATTGTGGCTGGAGGGGTTAATGCCACATCCAGGCTAACCCAACTCCCCTCCACGACTGTAGCCATATTCAGAGATGCACAAACAGGGCTCTGTCCCAGATGAAAAGAAAATTTCTGTGGTATGTTCATTCAGCAGATGGAAAATACTCTCACCCCTTGCTCTGAGTGAAACATAGTCCTCATTTACAGAGCAAAGTAGGTTCTTTCATTCTCTAAAAGTAATCGTATGTGTGGTATTTGCTACCTGATGGGAAACGCAGGATTTCAGTGTTCAGTTCAGCTCGGCTGCAAGCAAAAGCATCACTGTCTTAAACTTGTGCTTTGTTAGTCGCTTCCTCGCCTCAAAAGTTGTCTTGGATTAAAAAAAAAGGCATAAACAAATAGCTGAGGCGATCGCAGCCCACAAACCAACAACTCCCTCAGCGCTGCGCTCATTCATCAGGATTCCTTCACACAGCCCTTTCGGCTGCCGAACGAGTTGGGTGGTGGTGTTTTAAACGAGAGCCCTTTTTCTCCGTGAATTCTCCGTAACACCCTTTACTCGAACAAACAAGCATGTGGAGAAACAAGCCGCAGCAGAGACGCGCGTTCCGCCTCTCCCTGTTCCCCCCTTACCCCGCAGCCGCCCGTGGGACTGGAGCGCTTCTCCCGCTCCGCGCTGCCCGCACGGCCCCGCAGCGCTCCGACCCGCGGCACCGCGCTCGGGGCTCCCGTGCCCGCACAGACCCGACCCGACCCGCACTGACCCGCAGGGCATGGATCTGCACACACCCGACCCGCACAG
>WBNO01021024.1:540861-586503 GCA_013400575.1 Peucedramus taeniatus
CGCCCCGCGGGGAGGGGGCACTTTCCGCGGGCACGTGTGGGACGCATGGCCTCACCCAGCCCCGACCCCCGCACGGTGCCGGTGTCACACAGGGCACCAGGCGCGGGACAGAGGTCCCGGAGGGGTCACCCTCCCGGAGCAGTTCCCCTTCTCCCCTTGCTTTGCTCACGGGTGTCCCGAGCCCGCCCTGCAGCAGTCCTTGCTGAGAAAACGTCGAATGCGGAAAGCACAAACTTTTTGGGGCTCTTTTTGGAGGGATTCTGTTTTTGCAGGGGGCGGGTGCTCCACACCGAAGTGAGTTTCCCATCTGCATCCCCGACCCGTGGCAGAGACAAGCTCAGCATCCCACCCCCTTGTCCCGAGAGGCTGCGGAGCTGCGGCTGACAGGCAGGCTGTGCCAGGGCTGTGATGAGGGGCTCCCCCCTGCCAGGGGCTCACTGCAGACAGGCTGTCAGGTGGCATCTACAGCTTTGCATGTATTGGTGATGCTGGTGATGGAGGCAAAAAACACAGTGCACGCAGTGGCAGAAGTCACACTGGTGGGCAGCAGCCTGGGGAGCAGTGGAGGAGGAATGTGGATGTACAAAGGAGCACGATCCTCCCCACTGCTGGGCATCCTCCAGGGAAGCAGCTCAAACTCAGGTGCAGAGGGATGTGAGGGGGGTGCAGATCTGCCTCCCTCCCTCTGCACATCCAGCAATGGGAGCTGTGGCTTCAGCCTGCAGATGTGCAGCCCCTGGGGTCCCCTCTTTGCCAGGCTCAAAGGAGGGATGTGCACCATGGCCCCTGGAACAGGTCTTTAGTGCCTTTTTCCCGAGAGTGGCACTTCCAGCACAAGCACACAGGAGCACGATGGAGCAGCGGGAGCACTGAAAGGGAGATGGGTGTCAACCAGGGGAGACCCTTCCAGCTGTTGTTTTGTGGGTGGTCCTGCAAAACGAATGCCAGCATGCATGGATGGCACAGGGTGCATGGAGCATCCAGGGGAGATGCAGCTGCAGGTGAGGAATAAGCAGTGTGTAACCTCTGCTTCAATCTCCTCTGCTCTAACATTGAGCTGTCAGGAAATAAGGAGCTCAGCCTGCATTTCAGGGTCATTCATGCTTGGCTGCTGGGGGTGAAAATGTCAGCTGCTGCTGATTTAAGGGAAGTGAGTGCCTGTTTCTGTGGGCAGTGGTGGAAGGTAATTCCATTGGGGCAGTGGGACAGTGGTGGCACAGCTGCAGACAGCTCTTCATGCACCCAGGATGGTGGATAAGAGGGATCTGTTCCCATGCCCAGGAAACCCTTTTGGGAGTGAAAGCAGCTCCTTCCAAAGGATTTATCTATAGATATATGTACACTCTCTACACAGAGAGTGTATCTACTGGAATTTTTCCAGTGCTGGGGTTATGGGTATGAATTCCAATCCAACAGCCACCCAAGAACCAGTTTGTAGGCTCTCTTTGGAAGCTGCTCTTGAACAGAGAGCACTTTTATGCACTTTGTGCTTTTTGCAAAACACTTTCTGCAAGTGTATATAAAACATAGCTATTGGTTTAATCCTATATATTCAATATATATATACTTCACTGTATAGCTCAGTGTTCTGAGAATGAACCCCATGTGGCAATGGGCTGGCCAATTGTTTCTGACAGTTTTGTTCCTAGACTCCTGAGCTATTCTTGCCTGAGGACAGAACTGCAAGGGGAGATTTACCCTGTGGAGACTAAAACCAACTCCCCAATAACCTTGGGATTGCAGCTAATCTTTAAGTAGGAGGTATCCTTGGCACCAGCACCCCAGGGAGATAGCAGGGTGCATGTGTACCCTGTCAGGGAGGTATCCCCTCAGGGAAGTACCCCTTGTGCAGTGCAGGTGCTGGGTGGGACAGGATCCAGACCTGGGGCTGGACAAGCTCTTCCACAGTTCCACTGTTCTCCAGAGAAACTGCTGCTACTGCTTCTGCCACCTGTATCTAAAAACATCAGAATCTTGCAGGGAGGTTGGTGGGGAGAGTGCAATTCCTCTAAGGGACTTTTCCCCTGCTTTCATTTCTACTCTCCATGAGCAAGTTCCTGCCTGTGCATTTTCCCAAGCTGCTTCACCAGGAGCTGCAAATGGCAAGGTGGAGAGAAGAGACAGGCAGTGACTACTGTCAAGGAAAACAATGGTTTAAAGCTATTTTGAGCTTTGTGGAAACAATTTATTTTGGTTTTGTGGCCCCAAAGAAGACAAGAGCAAGCTTCTGTCTCCACCACAGGATCTGTTTAGTCTTGGGTGGCAGATATGCCTCAGAGGCTGCACCAGGCTGGTGGGCACTGTGGGACATTCTGTCTTCTGTTGGCCTCCACAGTGACCTGTAGAGTGTTGTGGGGCTCAAGATGTGTCTGTAGCAGCTAGAGTAAACATTCAAAAGCAACTATCATCTGCCTGGTGCTCTCCAAGACAGCTTTGGAGTTTTATTTCCAACCCTTGACGTCTCAAGTGGGAAGTTAACTTTGCTCCATGCAAATTGATCAGACCCCAGCTGGGAAAGCAGAAGATATGGGTGGGATATCATCTGTGTGGGATCCTGGATGTCCCATACTCGTAGTTTCTGAAGCCTACTGCAGTTTCTAAAATAGGCTGTATGGCAAAGGCTCTCTTGATGATGAACAGAGTAAGTGCCAGTCAACCAATGTTATTCCTGTGTAACTGATCTGAACACTACAAAGACTGAATTTAATTTCATGATTAATTATGCCAGGAGACCACAAGTATTGGATAGATGCCTTTGTTAAATGAATCTCCTGGAAATAATTACTGGCTCCAAGAGAAGAGAAGAGTGTCCTTCCCACACCAGTCTTATCTGGATCATTTTCAGATGATCACCATCCTGCATGCCAAATCCAGATGGAAACCACGGCCAAGATGCTTGGTGAGAAGTGCCTGTGCTGAGGCCATGGATGGCACCCCATGCATGTGCCCACCTCTGGGATCTTGGGAAAAGGATCTGTGCAAGCCCCCATGTGCTAGCACTGTTGCATAAGATTTTGAGCCTTAGCCAAAATCTGGGTCATTATTATGGCCAAAGACACCCGGGCTGGACATGCAATTTCCAGAACTGGATGTCTGCAGCAGCACTTGCACACAGATGTGTCCATCTTCCTTATCTGCCTGTGTGCAAGAGAGTCAGCTCTCTCCTTGCCTCTTCATGGCCTGTGTCCTGCTGTTTCCACATGCCTTGACAAGTTAGTGCACCAGCTGAGCAGAGGCAACTGCCCATCTACACAGCACCTGTACAATACATCAACATGTATATACAATATGCATCTCTTACCATAAACCTATTTTGCCATCGATTAAAATGAACCAATTTCTTTCGCCTCTGTTGTAGGGAAATGTCAGAAGCAGGAACAGCTGGCTCAGCTGAAGTGAAGGAGTCAGATGAATATGAATGATGATAAGGCATTATTAACCTTGTGAATTTAATGTTGTAAATTTCACCTTTCTTCTCGCACCTCTCCCCCCTGTGTGGATCGCTGTCCCTGCTGGACACACCTCTCATTGTGAATTGAGAAATGTCACACTGTGTTGTTCACTGTGCATGTCACCACGCGAGTGCTCCGAGACAATCACTCCAGTCCTGATTGAAAATTCTCAGTCCTTCAATTTTCTGATGCATTTGACTGAGTACTGTCCTTGCAGAGACTGGAGAAAGAAGAGTTTCCAATTCATTTGCAGATATTTGATTATTTTAAAAGCTGTTTTTGTGAAACACCTCAAAATACATAAGGTTGCATGGCTCCCTATCATGAAAGAAAACCCAGGCAGCACAGCTCTTCAATCCAAACAAGCATAAACAAGCTGGCCAGTGACAGGCTCAGCTCTCACACAAATCAGGCAGCAGCTAAAGGGATCAATTCTCACCTGATACAGGGGCATTTGGGTCAGAGAATCTGGGGCTCTGTTTGAAGCAGGGAAGCTGAGGTGTATTAACCTGCACCGAGCATGGGAATCCAAGAGGCTTCAGGTGCCAGGGCTCTTTGGGCTTCAGGCTGGAGAAAGAATAAAGGATCACATAAAGCATTTGATATTGAACAGCAAAAACTTACTGGAAGGAGAAGAGTTACTTTTTACTAAAACACCTGCTGTTCCTTGGCTGCAGAGCTCCTACTTTCATGCTTTCCCCATCCTCCCTTATACGCTTTCCCCCTCCTCAAGCTTCACTCCCTGATATGCTCTCCAGGCCACACATCTTCATTCCTTGCTGCTGTGCAGGGAATGTGGCCCTGCCTACCCCAGAGTGGGTGTGCTGCACTGCAGGGGTTGCTGGTGGGATAAGATCTGCAGAGATCGCTGTAACAGGAGGCCTCCCACTATAATACCAAATGTCCATTTAAATTTTTATGCTAAATGTTGGCTATCATAATGAGCTACTACGTATTACAGTACTGGCTTAATTTCCTTCTCTGAATTTGGTCCCTTCTGGTGTTGGAGCAAGGTTTTATCTGTCTGAATCACTGCATCACCATCAGATGTGGTCTACAGGCACTGGACTGTCCTCCAACAGCCCATGTCCTCACCTGGAGGCTGTAGTTAGGGGTATGGTTGCCATGGCGGTGGCAAGACAATTAAAATGGCTTTATAATCAGCTGAAGGTACTGACTGTTTCCAGGATACTATATATCCTAATCAATCTCAGCTCCAACAGACCCTGGAGCAAAGCCAGATCCAATGACAGCATTTGGTGGTGTTTAATTTTTTGCTTTCTCCTCCAGCCCCCAAGGGTTAGCTTTCCTGCATGGGTTTGTAGCTGCAGTTCAAGGTGAAAAAAAGCCTCCATAGTTTCTGGCTGCGGCGTCTTTTGTCCTGCAGCCTTTGATTTGGGCCGTGCAGCCCACAAAATGTGTGAAGTTACCACCATTCCTCTGACCTCCTGACCTGCCAGAAGCTGAACTGGCTGCTCTGCATCGCCTGATGTGGGTGCTGCCTTTGTCATGAGTGCAGGGAATAAGGGATCTCTTTGTGGAAGGCTCCTCCTAACAGGCTGTGCTTCTCCCCTTGCCAGGCCATTCCCCGTGGGTGGTGGGGGCTGGAAGCAATATGTTGGAAGTCACACTGTATCCCAACAGCTTGGGATTCAGAGCTGTCAAGCAGTGGCTCATTGTTAGTACAACTTCTTCCAGAATGCCAGAAAAAGAAAAGGAGACTTGAAACTTTTTATGACCTGCTGACACATGAGTGTGGTAGGAAACTGACTGTGAATCTGGAGAAGTAGTGGAGGGGTTTGGAAATCTGCTGCTGCTGCTCATTACAGGGTTGTTTTTTCCTACAGGTAGCAATGGGAGCCAGAGGGCTCCTCCAATTTACATCTGGTTGTTCCAGCTGGCTTACATGGATCTACTTTGTGGTGTAGGTGCTGCCCTGTGCTTGGTCAGCAGTTCTTGGGAGTGTATAGTATTTTTGTGAGGGCTTTTTGTACTTTTGCCATGATTCCAGAACAGTTGAATTCCCATCTTAGAGAGTTTCTGACTTACATGAGCCCTGAGGTGACTGTACAGTCCCAGGGAGGAGGCTGGGCCAGCTGTGTCCTGCAAGTCTGGATGAGTTTGCAATGTGAGACTACAGGGTGGCACAAAATGCCACTCCTGACTGCTGCTACTAAGAAAACTTAGCTCAGGCCTGCTCTGTGTGGCACTGGGCACTTCCCCCCTGCAGGTGCTACAGTGGGTTTCAATTTCAGGGCTATTCTGCACTGTGTGGTGACACGGTCTAGCTCACTGTTCTTAACTTTTTCTTGTATCCTCACATACAAACCGAATGCTTAAAGCCTCAACAGCTATCAGCATTAAAATAAAATTAACTTGAATCTCACTTAGGTTTATGGCCCTGCTTAAACCTTCTAGAGTTGTGATCCCTGCTTTAGAAGCTGCAATGCCTTTGCAATCAATCAATCAATCAATCAATCCCATGCCATCAATGACTGTAACACATTTGCTTTAGATAATCAGACTCTGCACAAATCTCCTGAATTTCTAGCATGCCCATAGATTTGCTAGCTCTGCACTCTGTTGGGATTTACCTGATCCTTCCAGCTGGAAGAGTTTGCAAACAGCCTCCACTTCTCAGAGGGAACCCTTCACCCAGGCCAACACTCCTGGCACCTGCTGGAACAACAGATTTGGAAGCATTAGCCTGCTCCATTAGTCTCCAGGTTAGAGGGTCAGTGAAAGTCTCCATGGTGTACCAAAAACCTTGTCTGGAGACTCTTTCTCCCTTAAAGGAGCCTGCTACCTTCAACACTTACTCAGTGACCAAAGACAATAGCTTGAAACAGCCCCAATTTCCAAAGATAAGCAACGCAGCTCCGTAAATGAAAAGTTGTGGGTTTCCTTAAAGGCTCTGTTTGGACATATTTTTTCCATAACTCCCCTTCACACCATTAGGTCTTTCTGGCAGCTCATTTTAGATGATTTTGTTTCAAAATATGTTTAGAAGCTTAGGTTCTAACGAAGGATAATAATTACCCAAGTAACAATGAACTTAACCAACCACCCGAGGAGTTGGAATGATTTACAGCTTTCAAAGGAGCTGATGCTAGCTTGCCTTTTGTCTTTCCACTTAATGACTCTCTAATATTCTTCTCTGGACACAATGCCTTTATGAACTGTTTTTTCTCCATATTTTTTTTCTTCAATAGATTGCCAAGTCCCTCCACCACCTAATTCTCTGCATACAAAAGAAGATTTAATATCCTCTAAATGACTATAAAGAACAAACCTACCAGATGGCAGACTTCATTGCTCAAGGGGGATGCAGGCTGCTTCTCTAGGAGAAAAATTTCAGTGTGGTTTCAAAAGAGAGAGTCATTAGATGTATTCATATTTTCCTTAATGGGGTGCTGTGATGTAACTCAGGAAAGGTGTAAGAAGAGGGAAATACATTTTGTGATCCAACAAAGGAAACAAATGGAGCTGCATGAGATGCCTTTTTGCTAATTTCTTGAATCTCTTCTGAGAAACATGTTGATTGTGACCTTGAGCATCTCTGTAAAACTTTTGAGATGTTGTGTCTTGATGCTATGTATGATTTTACAAACTCAAAGAAAGGTTTAAGAAAGTTACTAGCATTCAGAGACTTCTTCTCCAGATTTAAAACAAGGATGTTGCTGACATATAATCAATGCTCCTCAGGAAGAAACTGTTCTGCTTCATTCTCTTTCCATTTTTCCTATGTCAGAAGCTGACAAGATTAGTTGATTAAAAGGACTTCTTTAAGAACAAATGTTTGCATCTCACTTATTTTCCAAGTATTTGGCTGAATAATTCATCTGACACATAGCTAAATCATTTATCTTTGTAGACTATCTGAGAAGAGATCACAATATTTATGTATGGACCTATTGCTCAGACTTATTTGCTAAATAATTTATTGGAATAATCTGTGCTTTGTGTCTCATTTGTGTCCAGTTCTTTGGGAGATGTTAGTATTCTGATGATGTGATGTGTTTCTGTTCCCAAGTGGGTGAGTGTAACTTTCTGGAATTATTTTGTGATGTAAGTGGCTGTTATTATGAGTCTGAAATGTGTTTTCATGCTAAATTCACACTTGGTGAGTATTCCTTCCAGAAAATGTGTTCCCTAGGATAACTGTGGAAAGCAAACACAAAAAAAGGAAGGAAAGCAGTCAAAGCAAATCCATAAAAAGATTCAGATGCACAGAAATGTGTTTGCAGGACACACTTATCTCTGCTGTGAAGCAATGTGATAAAGGAGACCTCAGCTTTACAAGGCAGAGATGGTTATATGCCAACCAGCTCCATATCCTGTATGGACAGCTTGAATGATGATCTGCAGCCAGACCTGCTGCCAAACAAATGTGACCCACAGTCACTTGTGTTCTCCTTGGGATGGAGGGTACACACCAAAGTACCAAGCACAGCAAAGTGTAGCATTACATATCAAATGAATGAGAAAGGATAAAAAGGGCATATTAATGGGGAGGCAACAATGTTGGTATTAAGGATGAAGAAAATAGGGTATTTTATGTGTCTCCAAACTGACACAGTAGCCTGTCGTAACGGCCACTACCTGATACCTTGAAAGCAAGAGAAAAATTTCCATCATGATTTAGTGATCAGCTTTCACGCTGAATTTGGAGATCTGATCTCCTTATCTTTGCAAGTGCTACTGGGAGACCTGCTTGGTAACAAGAAAAGAATTCAACCTAACAACAGCCCATTCATCCTGGTGCTGTGTCAGGCAAAACCCAAGCCTTTATCTAGACTATTAATTCTCCACAGATCTTTATTTCAAATCGTATTTGCTGTGCACCAGAATGTATTTTAACGTAGCCAAAGAGAGGCCTTACTGTCACAGAAATTCAGTTGAACTATATTTCTCCCCACCATAAAAAAGTAGATTCAAATAATATACTTGTCACAATATAGTCATATAGCTCCATGGGGAAAATCAACTATTCTGGATTTAATCCCAGCTACTGATTGGGAAGACAGCTTGCAGTTTTCTCCTCCTCTGGTACCCACATATATCTCTAGATATTTAATTATGTCTTTGGGCCATCTATAGAAAAGACATTACCTTTTTCTGATCTTTGGCCATGTCTATACAGGGATGGTATTTTTCAGTACATAAATATGTACATTGTACACTCTACATTAAACTCCCTGGTGCACCCTGCTTATTTATCACAGTCTAATGTGCTTCTCTTGACAACCCTTGTGCATATGCTATTTTCTCAGTACTTGGGAGATATCCTGAGGTTCAGTGGTCCCTTCCTCTATTCTGTACTCTACAAATTTACTGGCAGCAATTTGTGGGATGCCTGTCCAAAACTACAGGAATACTGGTCTGGAGGCGTGAGCGTATTAAACCGCCGAACTCCCATGATTCACATCCTTTCCTGACACCCATTAATGTTCCTGGCACCATTTTCAAATTACTATTTGGCAGATGGAGGACATGCTGCTAAGTGCTATGATTATGAGATTCATTAATATGGACAGAATTATGCACATGCATTTGTATTTGGGCAGGCAGAAGAATTTACATCTGAGGTTTCCAAAGACGCTGGATACTGAGGTGATACACTGCAGGAAATTATACCAGAGGAAGATGAGATACAATTTTGTGGAGAAGTTACATGAAGCAGTTTTACTTGATGAAATTTTTGTTTTGGGGCTCACCTAGGCAACAACAACTGGTGAGAACAGGTAATGGTTCAGAACTGGATGGTCACTGCCAGTGGCAAAGCTTTTGGATGACAAAGACCGATTAGATCTGTGAGCAGAGCCCAGAGCTACAGGAGAGGAGCATGAATGTGCCCATCCAAGTGGGCAACCACACCACCATTACCTCTGGCATCTTACTGCTGATCAGGAGCTCACCAGCCAAGCTTGGGAGATCAGCTACAGCAAATGTCACTGGGATTTGAAATGGGGAGATTTCTGCTCTGTCATGTCAAAAGCCTGGAAATGTGCAAGAGCTGGAGCTGGCTTTAAGGCTCCAGACACACATACCCAGTTTTTTCCAGCAGGACCAGGTATTTTCTGTGGGTTTTCAGAGGCTGGCTGATCCCTATCAAATATTCTCTGGGAGTTATGGGAAGTGGAAAGGTCTGTGATGCTGTGTCATTGCAAAAAACAGGTCCGGGTGCTGGAATGGAGAGGGACTGTTTGCTTCTAGAGATATGAACATTATAGTTCCTCTTCTTGTTCTGGACATCTGGATTCAGTGTATGCTGTGTTTCCCTGGCCAAGGAGGCTCTTTGTTGGTGGTTTCAGTATGAAGGAAGAATTATTTAGCTTTGTGCAGAGTGGTTGCAGATGATCACTGGCATGTACTTCAGGAAGATGGATAGGAGGGAGGTGGTACTTCATGAGAAGGGTGGGTGTTTCTCATCATGATGTGCTTCATGTGATAAGTGCCTGCAGTGTTTTTGCACATCCATAAGAAGATTTCCTGAAGGAAATGTTGGAGGAGGAATGTGAGTGGGAGCAGGAGGAAGAAATTTAATGTTTTAGGCAGATGGGGAAAGCAAAATGACCAAAATAATCATGACCACAACATACTGGATTTTTGGTGTGCTGAGGACAGAGAGTGATTTTTGGCCTATGAATGCACTGTAACCAGGGAAATGTCTTGCTCTTTGGAGTATTGATAGTGTGTGGGCATGATCTGTCATTTAGGGGTTGAGCTGGATCTACGTGACCTTTTCCAGTCAAATGCACCAAAATTAATTTGAGTGATGAAAGTAATACATGATGTGTTGAATAAAACCTCAAAGAGTGCAGTGAGGAAGCACACAAACAGAACAGCTGTCAGTGAGGTGCCTGGTTGGACTGAGGACACACAGGATCACAGAAAGGTGCCAAAGTGGGGCTGGCAGTAATGAAAGCCCAAGGGTGGCACATGCCCTGGAGTTCCATGGGATTCTCCATGCCAAATCCTGTCTCTCCAGATGTTTGACTCTGTGCTGCCCATCCTTCCAGGATATCTCGTTCCCATTCTTTGGTAGCAAAGATGGGACTCATGAAGTCCCATCTCCCTGCTGTCTCTGTAGCCCCTCTGCTGGGATGCCCTGGCACAGATTCTCTCACATCTTTTTTCCCCATTCAGGTACCTGTCAGCTTCCCTGTACGGGATAATGCTTCTTTTCACACAGGTTGCATGCTACAAGTGCTAAGGGACATGATAAAACATCTAAGTGCTTATTGTCCATTCCCAGTTTCCATGGCAACCATGATAAAACGTTTCTTTTCCCACGTTTCAGGAATGCCATTCACCTCCTTTCTTCCCACTCCTCAGTTCCCTTCAGGAGGAGGCAATGTTCCCTCTGCTTCCTCAAGGACAGCCTGCTGTGGCAAAGGCTCTGTGCTGCCCACGCCTCCAGCACAGATGTTACAGGGCTTGGGGCAGCACTGGGGAGCTGGCACATCACCTTGTCCCAGACTCCCAAGACCCAAACAGGTCTTGTCTGAAGATGCAATGGTCACTCCAGGACCACATCAGGAGCCAGCTTAGCTCTTCTTGTGCCTGCAGGTGTGGAAAGGGGAAGCCAGCTCTCTCACAAAGGAGCATCTTTGCCTTGCAGGGGTGTGCTGTGCCATCTGGGTTTTGATTTCCCCTATACAGGACCTACAGAGCAGCACAAGTGCACTGCAAATTAACTGAGTTTCCCAGCGGTCTTCCTAAGCATTTCACATCACCCCAAAATATGCCTGCACCTTGGTCAGCCTTGGGAGCTCAGTTGCAGGAGCTCAGCGCTGACAGCTCATCGTCTTAATCAGCTGAGTGAAATAAGGAGTTGGAGAACCTTTCCTAGAGAGTTTTTCTGCCTGGGATGTATTACTGTTATACCCCTACTGGGTTCACAGTGTGCTTAACTATTCAATCAATGTGTTGTTGGTCACTGAACCCTGCATTGTGTGAGCTGCTGCAGGTGTGCTGAGCTGGGCAAACTGCTGGCCACGTGGGAAGGGGATGTGAGGGCAGCAAGCCTGGATAACAGCTGCAGGGTGGTGGTAGGAGGTAGAAAACATCCAAGTCTTGGGTGACTTCATTTTGAGTTGTTCAATATATTTGGTGTCTTCTCTCAGTTAACAAGTGAAAGGGCAAGAGGAAATGGACTTAAGTTGCACCAGAAAGAGGTTTAGATTGGATATTAGGAAACATTTCTCACTGAAAGGGTGGTCAAGCACTGGAACAGGCTGCCCAGAAAAGTGGTGGAGTCACCATCCCTGGAAGTGTTCAAAATCCATGGGATGTGGTACTTGGAGACATGGCTTAGCTGTGAACACATTGGTGATGGGTAAATGGTGGGACTCAATGATCTTACAGGTCTTTTCCAATGTTAATGATTTTGGGATTCTATGTACAGGAGTAAAGAGGGTTGAATGTGAAGCAAGTAAGGAGTCAATACCTGGAGAACAGAGGTTTTATATATTATTCTAGTATTTGAATGCATATTATATAGTTTACATGTATTTATGCTTATCTGCTACTGGAAGCTGTCTCTGTACCATGTTTGATGAAACTCTTCTCAAGGCATTTGAGTGCATTGCTCAAATCTGGCAGGGCTGTGCCCATCACTGCCTTCCTCTGCTAATGTCCACTTTGGCAGATCCTGGGGCACTTCTGAGGTGAAAAAAATAAGATGCTGGAGGTAAAATTTGTCTTGTTCCTCACTGGCAAGAGGGTAGTTCTGGGAAAAGAGTCTGTTCCACCACTGTCCTTTCTGGCAGTGTAATTTGTTCAGCACACTGATAATGTCAAGGAAGATACCTGCAGAAATACAGTCCAGCCCCTCATAAGCTGAATAAAGAGTAGGACCACTGCCTGCCTGCCTTCCTGCAGCACTGCACTGGCTCCAGGAGAGCCATCCCTTCCCTGTGGCTCTCCTTGTCCTCCTCTCCAGATGGAGAGTGAATGTGCAGCTTTGGAGAGGCAGCCTCATCAGCCCCCTGCAGGGTGCACAGGGTGGCTGTGCAGTGCTGCTGAACCAACGTGCTGCTGGGAAATGACAGCACCAGAGAGCTGACAGCACCTAGGCAAGGTGTCACTGGAGCTGTGGTGTGCCCACATGGTACTGAGAAGGTCAGTCTGATAAGGGGCAATCACTTGGCTAACATGCCATACATGGCATGGATGGCAAAGTCAGTACCAGAGCTGGCTGAAGATCAGGAATTCTGGTTCACCAAAAGGAACATTTTTCTTCCTTCCCCCTCCCTCTGAGTTTCAGGAAATTTGGGCCAGATCCTTAACCTCAAAGCTTCTTAGCTCAGGAAAAGACTTTCCAAATACATCTTTCTGATTCTCCACTTTGCAGCACCCCCAGCCCAGGGATGTTAGGGATCCAGAGAAGGGCACCCCAGAGCCTTGGCTGAACCAAACTCATTCTATACAAAACATTAAAGTCCTGAAGAAAGCAGCTGTTGGCCTGGAACTTTGCTGGAAAGTTTCCAGCCAACTGGAATGAGTTGAAATGAGCCTTGAGGAGCCCTAGACACCAAATGGCTTCACTGGGAAGTCAACCAGCACCTGTTCATGGAGGTTTCTTATGAGTCCTTTGGCATGAGCAAACAAAAGTCCCCAGGTGGTGGCCATCATTTATGCTCTTTAGCTATTGTCTTCCTCCCTGCCCTGGTGCCAGCCTGTGCCCTGGCATGGCAGGGAGGGCAGTATGCACTGAGGACTGTTCCCAAATACGAGGCAGGGAGGAATAGACTGCACCAGTTTCAGCACTATCCTCCCCACACAGTGCCATACTTTTTCCATAGCCCTGTTTTCACAGAAATAAAATATCACCCTGCTCAACTGCAATACTATTTCAGACACTTAGAAGTGGGGGAAAAAAACTAAATAAAAAGATAATTCTAAGAATACTGTATTAAGACCATAGGGACAGCACAGGGGTCAGATGAAACCCAGAATCAGATATATTATGCACTGGAAGTGGCTAATCTGTGCTACTTCAGAGGCAGAGAATAGTCCCTGTTTTGATTTCATTTTTTGTTTCAGACCTAGACCAGCCAGCAAATTTGGCAGGGAAGTGAGCAGCATGAGAACATCAGGCACTTTTTGTGCAAACTAATTTGGTCTCTCTGGTGTAACATCTCCTTAATAAAGGTTTTGTGGAAGCAACAGGAGGTACAGAGGTGTTGTTTTGCCTGCATAACAGGCTCATAAGGGTGCTCAGGATGAAGTATGCTACATTAGAGGTTCTTCAAATTGCCAAGATGACCAAAATACTGAGAGCTGCACAGCTCTTCTGTATGTACTGATGGTCATTTCAGTGATGCTGTTATAGACAGTCCATAATTCGCCTGCTTCCTCACTGTGGGACATTTACTACATGGATTTATCCCCTAGATGTTCAGTGTACAGAGTGGGGAGTGGGTGTGATCCAAGGCTGGAGGATATTAACTAACATTAGTTTGGATTTTCACTCCTCTAGTTGACAAGTAGTTCGTTGGAAATGAGCCTGAGATCCTGAGGTTTATTGAAGGAAAGGCATTAGAAAAAGGATTTTAAGAAAAGGGCTAAAGAAGGGATTGGTTACACAACTAATTCCACATCATAGCCATGAGCATCTAATCTATCTCCCAGCCATTCCTATTACATCTAAATAGACCTGCTGTAAATGAAGCATTGAGAGGTCAAAGAGGGGGTTAATGTACTACTCTGTCACTGCTGAAAGTATCACTTACAATTTGATAGAGGTCACACAGGAAAACAAGCATGGTTGTCTCAGTTGATTCTTCAGGGTATGTCCAATGCTGAATTTTCCTGAAATCTGCAGATTTTGCATTTGTTAAAAATCTGCATAAATGATGTGGGGGAGGAGATTGTAATGAACCTGTTATGCAGGCAAAACAACACATTTGTAGCTCTTGCTCTTATTTAACACTGTACCCTTTTTACCTGTGGTTTCCCTTTCTGGTGTGATGTTTCCCCCCTCAGATAAAGCAAAGTAATAGCTACCCAGGGGCCAATGAAATGTATGAATGGGGCTGAGTTGGAAAGGGCAGCCCTACAGATATGCTGGACTGGACCAACAAGCAAGGTGAGCAGATTAGGCTATATAAATATTGAAAGAGCTGTAATTAGGACTAACGTGGCCTCACTCCCAAGGTTCATTATTATACATGCACATGGCAGAAAAGCAACTAATCATGATCTTTCTCCACTTGCTTTTTCCTATGTTTTTGACAGAGTGGTTTTCACTCTGTAAGGTGTTCCTGGCTGGCACTGCCTCCCTAGGAGGCGACAGGAGATTTGTCATGGCTTTCTGTGAGACCAGGAAAAAAATCCCAGAAAACTTCCATAAAAAAGCAAGGGGGAGATGCTTTCTCCAGCCCAGGCATCACCCTGTGCTGCTGGGATCTGGGGCAAGGAAGCAGAGGTTTCCCTGCATAGTGAAAGCTTTCATCCAAAGCCCAGCAGGACTTGAGGAGCCCTTGCTGAGGACACCACGTGTCCCAGTGCCACAGTCACACAAACACCCTCCTCCTGTTGGGATGACTCCAGCTCATCCTTGGCTTCAAGACCATGTATCTGTGGCTCCAAGGCTCAGCTGTCTCAACTGTCCTCAAGGTGTGCAATCTCTCAAGCTACAAACACTGCAGTTGATGCAAAGCACAATATCCTGTTTGCTTAGCAACACACATTTCCATGAACATCTTACACCATGAGGCTCACGGCTGCCTCAATGCTCTTTAACAGAGCCTAATGCAAGGTCTCCTCCTGGGATGGAGGTAACAGTGACACAAGGGCCAGTGGAACAGCCCATGGGCTGGGCCACCAGGACATCCATCCTGGGTTTTATACTCGTTGCAGCGCAGCTGTCCTGTGTTTTATGCTCCTTGCAGTGCAGCTGGAGCTCACCACCTTGGTGCCAGCCTCTCTAGGCAAGGAGAGCACAGCAGGCCAGTCACTGAAGGAGAGTTGCCTTCTCCTCTAGGAGAAGGCACTGAGCTGTCTTCCCCAGAAGAAGAGGGTGAATGAGTGTCAGAGGATTTTTCCACATTGCTCACAAACAGACCCTGATGTTGGGTGGGGAGCACACCCATAAATTCTGTCTGCAGCATCCATCCCATGTGGGGTTGCTCTTGGTGGGGACCAGCCTCTGCAGGGTTGGTGGTGTGGGTCAGGGCTCAAAGCATACACACACACCACATTTTTAGACCTGTAGTTTTTCCAGACATAGCATTTTAATTACCTGTTTGTGCCCCTTCCCATCATGCACACAGCTCAGTTTGGATGACCTTTCCATTAAGAAAGACTTACGAGTCATCTGACCCAAGAGAAAGACAGAAAGAAGGAGGTAGAGTGGAAGGGGACATATTCTCAGAGAGTTGGGAAGTTTGAGCACACCTGGGCTGCACTGGCCAGCAGCCTGCACCCAGATACACTTCTCTGGAAGTGGGCACAGAACAAGAAAATTTACATATAAGCACAAGGGAGAAAGAAAGAAAAAAAAAAAAAAAAAAAAANAAGGAGAAAAAGGTTGTTTGCTGCCCTACTCTTCCCTGTGGCTAAATTAATTGGGTCTTACTCCTGCCGTCTGTATGCCGGCAGTACTCCCACAGCACTGACTTTAATAGGAGTGCAGATTGCAGGATCAGGCCCACGGTGTCTTGGAAAAGATGAATAATAATCAGTACGTAGAGAAATACTGCAGTTTGCAACTCAAAGAACACTTTAAATCTGCTTAGCAATTTGTAACGCCCACAGTAGCACACTGTGTAAAGCTGCAGTTATGAGACAAATCACTTTTCCATTAAGCACGGCTCCAGGACGTGCCTTATGGCAGCACACAGGGAGCAGGGAGAGATGGAGGGGAGGGGAACGCTGTGCATGAGGTGGTGCAAGAAGCCAAGAGGTTTGCTTTTTCCAGCAGCAGCTGTGTTATCCCTTTACGGTTATTTTCAGGGCTCAAGGCAATTAATCCCCACACAGCCTGATTCCAATGTCCATCCATCTGCAGACCGTTGTGCCGCCTCTCACATATAACCATCTCTCAGTACTGATGACTTTCCTTCAACAACGAGCCTGGAAACAGCAAATTATATGAATTTTTTCAAATTACAGTATTTTTCCCGATTCCAGATCTCAGTGTTGTTTGATGAAGTCTGACCTGGCCACCCAATGTTCTGCCAGCAGTTATCTGACCTCACCTCCGCCTGAAACATCATTCTGCCAAGCCAAAACACAACAGTGGAGCTATGAAAGCTCATTTTAAGGGCCTTCCTCTTTCTTACTTAAGCCTTTGAAATCCTGCTGATCTTCTGGAGGCAGAGAACATCTCCAAATGCAATGTGTCCTCACTTGACTTGGGGCTGTTTCACACTAGCAGGAGGCACTGAGCTGCTTGAGGCGGGAGTGGCAGGTCCCAGTTTTGGCCACCACAAACTGGTTTAACTAGTAGATATAACCCATCCTTGCCAGCTCTGACCCCAAACTCCCCCACACTGTCCAGTTATAATTCAATGAGTACCAGATGATGACAAAAAGCACCAGTAGAGACAGCACCTGAACCACAACCATCAGTGGCACGAGGCCACTTGCAACAAATTCTTCACCGAAGGCTTGGGCAGGGCTGGCTCTGAAGTGCCATCAGAGCAGAGTGGCCTGCTGAGCACAGATCTCTACTGAGAAAAAAGACCTTGGACACACTGGAAATAAAAGTGTGGTTTGAAATGCAGGGAGAAGGAGGACAATGAGCTATCTTGAAGCATCTACACAAAAGTACAATGACATTTAAGCCTGTCTAGGCCAGTGAGGAGATCCAGGTAGACTGGGGAATTAGACAAAACAGCCAGGGTCTCAGTGCAAGCTTTTATCTCATTCTTAGGCAAGGTGTTTGGAGACCTTGAATGAGAAAAAAGGGTAGCAAGATAAACAGAGCAGGCAGATGAATCCCTCAAGATTTTAAAACAATGATCAAAGGAAAATGCAAATGAGGAACCTGCCCCCAGAAAGTCAGAGGAAAACGATTCATAGCTCAGTGGTGGGAATCAGGTATTAGAAGAGGTGTTTCAGCTCCTCCAGGGAATCCAGCCTGTCCCACGCCCAGAAAGCATGTTTGTGCTGCAGGGAGAATAAAGGCAAGGTTTAACAGATAGGCCAAGTTTCCTTCTGCCTGGATTATGGGAAATGCTGCAGGTCCCAAGTGGTGGATGTAGGATGGCATGGAAGATATGTGAAAAATAAGATATTATATGTAAAGGAAAAATTATTCTTGGTAAGGATGGTTAAATGATGAAACAGAAGTCATACTTCCCCCGTTTTCTCTCAGACTGGGGTCTGTGCTGCCACTGTGAATGTGAGGGATTCTACCAGCCCCTGAGCAATGCATCTTCACTTCCAACAGAGCAAAAGAACCCCTCTACTTCTTTCAAGCAGTCAGATATTTTTACTTTACATCCCAGCTCAAGACAAGTTTTACTGCTGGGTTTGGGTAGTGATGGGGAGAAGCAAGAACGTTTTGTACACTCAGGGTCTCTTTGCAGACTTCATCCTGCCAGCCTCAAGAGATAGTGTTTGGGCATAATGTGTTTCAAGAGTAAGCCCTAGGTCATGAACCCTGTAGCACCGACTCAGAGCAGAAGCTAGGGAAATAAAACTTAAAATAAACCCAAAAACTAAAAGGGGAAAAGAAAAATCACACACAGAATCACTGGGTTGGAAGAAACCTTCAAGATCATTGAGTCCAACCCAACCCTAACACCTCAACTAAACCACGGCACAGTCTAGTCCTCAGTGACACCAGTGGGAACATCTGATTTCAAGCTGGTCATGCCTTGCTTATTGAAGCATGGCCAGGGTGCCTTACCTTGCAGCTGTCAGTCACTCAGGGCTAAATACTCCAAACACATCACATCTGATCATTATTTCTTCAGAAGTACCTTGAGGTTTCCCTGTAGGACAAAGAGCCCAGAGAATGGAATATGATGTGCACAAAATATACCAACCCTTTCCATCATCATAGGGAAATTTCCCATCTCTTTTCTCCCTTGACCCACATTTTTGTAGTAGAGCGGGTGCTTTTAAATGAAGCAAACAAAATGAGGAGCAGCTGTTTGATGGCTACTGAACGGCCTGGGATGGCAGTAGCAGCCTGGGCTGAGAAGGATTAATGGGCAGCATGCACATGAGGAGGTCAGAGGTGGCAAATAAATGCCATTTATCAGAGAGTTACAGAAATAAAGGAATGAATCACATTGCTTGCATCACTATTGATGAGGTATAAATAGAGTTAATCAGCACTGAAAGCATATTAACTCAAGGAGAATTATTCATGCACTGCAGGTGTTTTCCCAATCTCTGTCCATGGAAGTAATGAGTGAGAGAAGTAATTGGTGTCCAGCCCATCTCTAGCCAGCAGCTATTGCCCCTTCTGGACTGAATTAATCTTCCAAATTGCTATGCTGCTTAACAACACATATTTCAACATAATGATCTTTTACTTATTATTATTTTTGGTAGCTTGTGAGTTATAGAGATTGATAGCATCCTTTGCAAAAGAAATAATGAACCCAAGGGGAACTGATAATTCATTGAACTTTTGAACTGCCTCCGAGTCACCTCTCTGGGACTTGAAAATTATGATGTATTATTTATTCAGTCCTGACTGTACCTCTCTCAGTGTGGTAGGAAGCTTTGGGAGAGTAATAACAGCACAAGCCCTGTACACTTTCCCTCAACACTTGCTAGACAGAGCCTGCTACTAATTTGCCTTTCAATAGGGGCTGTACTTTACCTTTGTAGCCACTTTTTAGAACGACAATTTCTGTGTGTTGGTTTCAGTGCAGACTCAAGAGTCTCCCTCACTCTGCTCAGCTGAGCTGCTGCTCCCCAGCTGCGGCTCTGATGTTTCAGAGCCTTCACAGGGAGGTTCTCAGGCACTGCTGTCCTCCTGCCCCCTGGGCCAGCACCACCTCTTCCCACAGACTTCAGCAATACAGTAACAGGTCCCCAAATTAGTGGGTGTACCTCCTCTGGGTCCAGATCTCCCCCTGAAAGGTGCTCAGCTCTGTTACCAGACTCAAAAAAGGACTTAAACAGAGGCTTAACACAAGCATGTGCTCACCTTCCTTGGGAGCTTAGAGCTCAAAGGATCATCCCCGGGCAATTCCAAGCCCCATTTATTCCCCGTGAAGTTATGAGGTGAAGACTTCAGTGGGTGCTGAGAAAGCAGCTTTCATGCACACCATCACTGTTGAGTTTTCTCACCCTCTCCTCCTGATCCTCCCTCCACGGTGTCAGGGAAGATGCCGGCTTTGGGGCGGCTGACGGGACCATCCCCAGCCCTTCGGCCCCTGCACCGGGAGCAGGGCCATTGGCGGCGGGGCTGGGATGACCCCACTTTGCGGTGGCAAAGGCCCTTTTCTCTAAACACCTGAAGCACAGCAGCAGGAGGAGGAGAGGCGAGCACCAGAGACATCCACCTGTGCCCCTTATGCCAGGTTTAGCCTTTGACGGCAAAGGTTACCTACAAAATCTCTCCCTGGGGTATTCACGTGTGTAAAGGTGTTGTTAACCCTTCGAGAGCCAACCCCAGCTGCGCAGGCCGTGGCTGGCTCGGTGTGACGGGTCCGGATCCCCGCGCATCCTCCGCGCATCCCCCGCGCACGCCGGGCGGACACGGGGCTCCGCGGCGGAGGAGACGCCTTTGCTTTTCTCCTGGCTCCCTCTCGTGGGCCTTCCCGAACAGCGCAACGCCGAACTCGCTGCCCCTGCCTCGGGAGCCCCCCGGGCCCCGCTGCCCTCCCGGCCGTCCTGCAGCCCCGGGTGGGTGCTGTACACGACCGGAGTTTGGGCTGCGGCACCCGGCTGCCAGGCAAAAGGCATCCTTTGGGTTTTCCAGGGTGTGTTGGCTTCACAGCTGTGTTCGTGGCGCCAGCAAGAGGGGTTTAATGCTCCTGCCTTCATGACTTAGCACCAGTTTTAGGGACAGATGTGCTTTCTCCCAAGCAAAAAGATCGTTCATAGTCGTCGCTTCTCTGCCCTTTGCTGCATTTCCTCAAGCTGAAGTCTGCAGTAGCTGTATTGCTGGATGTGTTGCTGCAATTCTTTTCACTGCTGCTACCCATGGTATTGAGCCTGCTTGTCCCTATGGCATCCTCCCTGCAACCTGGTTTAAATCTTCATCTAAGTCTTCAGCTTGCAGCATTTTCAGAGAGCCGTCACCTTCCTCCTTGTTCTCAGCCTGTCTGCAAGCTCCTCTGCCCCTTCTTCACCCACTTCATCCCAGCTTTCACCTCCCTTTTCACCAGCCATGACCCTACGCCTGCTTGGCAGCCCGTTCCCCTCTCTTGCTTCTCTCTAGACACCTTCCAAACTGTTCTCTGCCAGGGCACTGTCAGCACTGCTGTCTGCTTCTGCCAGCTGACCTCTTCCTTTCATCCCTGTGAAGCAAAAACACCTGGAAATGTGCTCGTCGTCATTGCCTCTTCTCTTTTATTCTTTCCCCTTTTCATGTTTCAGTCCCAGCTGTATCCCTTACCCCATAACTCATTCTGAGACACAAAGAGTGACGAGCCATGTCTCCCAAAGCATGGGTGAGGATCAGGATGTCCCTGCAGCTCCAGGGCTGTGAATTAGGGTCTGATGCCTTGCTGCATGATCTCAGGCAGGTAACTGAACCTTCCCATGCCTTTTTCCCCCCCTTCATCTGTTCTCTGTATTTCAAACATAAACTGCCCAGTGCAGGACAATTTCTTAATCTCTTGGTGGTAAGATGTCAGATTCAAAGAAGTTCTGTTTTTGTAAAATTGAAATCTAAGGCCTGATAAAATTTGAATCTAAGGCCTGATAACAACACAAATAATAATACAGCATATAGCACTTCTGAATCAGTTCTTTACCAAATGGATATTGTGGAATTGAAGTGAGGCTTTCTAGTCTTTTAAACATTAAACACCCACAAGCATTCAGCTGCCTCCAGGCCAATTTATTTCAATTCCACCTCATTTTCCTGTGAGATACTCCATGAGATTTA
The DNA here is from genome assembly GCA_013400575.1 of Peucedramus taeniatus. Lineage (NCBI taxonomy): Eukaryota > Metazoa > Chordata > Aves > Passeriformes > Fringillidae > Peucedramus > Peucedramus taeniatus. The sequence goes on from WBNO01021024.1 coordinate 562,348, forward strand.
GTGGCAGTATGTGACAAAGGAGCCAGAAAACGTTTTGGTGTAGAACAGCCACTGGGCCATCCAATATGCTTGATGTGCTTTACTCAGAGACATGTCACTAGATATTGAAAATTTATGGAGAAATATACCATTTGGTGATGTGACTGCCTTTCCCTTCTCACTGGATGGTTTCCTTTGGGCTTACTGGAGCATTTAGCAAGGAGGATCATGCCCTGCCAGTTGATCCAAGAGCTCCTGTCCCTCACGGTACATAGGGTGTCAGTGAAGTGGAAAGCACATGTTCTTTCTCTGTGAGAATCACTGTTTGCTTGTCACTTTCTCAGAAAATTTTGCAAGGATTGCATGTGTTAGAAATGTCTGAAGGCATTGGAAAACAAAGCAAAGCTATTTTGAAATGATATAATTCAGACTGGAGGGTTTCTCCATCGTGATGGAACTTCACTACTAGATAACAAGGTAGTTCACAGCTGACAGAGAAAATAAAGTTTAGTGTCCCTTCAGTCTGGTCATCCAGGTCTCAGTAACATCAACTGCACATGAGCTGTCCTGGTATCATCCAATATTTTGGGTTGGGACTGTTAAAGGTCATCCAGTCCAAGCTCCTGCAATGAGCAGGGACATCTTCAACTGCTCAGAGCCCTCTCCAACCTGACCTTGACTGTTTCCAGGAATGGGGCATATATCACCTCTCTGGGCAACCTTTCAATTGTTTCACAAACCTCACTGTAAAAAAGGAGACAACACAAGGTGCTAGACAGAGGGCAGCATAGGCATGCCTTTCCAACCACCCCAATGAACAACCAAAGAACTACAGGAGGTAAGAGAGGGGAACAGAAAGACTCAGCTTTCTTTCATAGTCCCTTGGTGCTAGGCCTTTTTCTCCAACAGATCCTTCCAAAGCACCACTGGCACCACAGAGGAGAGCTGAACTCAGGCAGCACCAGCCACTGCCCACTGCCCAGCGACTGCCATGTGCAAACTTTCCATTTGAAGCAGAGTTGGGATGCCTCCATTTCTCATGAGATGCCATCATGAGGTGGGAAAGAAGACCCTGCTCCTGCTGTCAGTGCCACCTGTGAGCCATGTTCTCAGTGCTGATGGCATGGGGTCCAACACAGAGCTGGCACTGTCAGGGGGCTCAGGCTACTACCTTAAAGCAGCAGCCTGGCTCCCACAGAGTCCAGCTGCCAGATTCCCACTGCAGTCTGCAGACAATGGATTTGACCCTTGCTGGAACAAATACCCTGGGGCACAGCCCCTTGCAAGGCCAGCAGCTGCCAAACCCCTTTCTTTGCCCTTGCTCCTGATGCTGACCATCCCCTATCAGAGCCCTGTGTGGCTCAGACATAACAGAAGGTGTGTTACATTTGTTTTGCCAGTGTTTTCCAGAGACAGCAGCTACTCATGTGGCTGCCACCTCCATTCTGGCAGCCTGCAAGCCCCTCCTGACACATTCTTTTATCAGAAGGTTAAATGCTGGTCAGTGCAGTTAAAATTCGGGATGTGCTGCTAAATCAAGCAGCATGTGTTCTCTGTCTGCCACTCCCCATCTCCTTTGTCTTCAGCAGGAATTATTTACTGCCCAGGAGCAGCAATGAAGGGTGTTGGTCTCACAGCTGGAGAAAGGCCGCTGCCTAGGCTGAGCTCTGCCTTTTCATTCCTTTGCTGTTGGATCTATTTTTATTCCAGATGAGCAGATATTCTCTTGATGTATAATAGAAATGAGTGAAGACATCGTTCTTACCCTAGGATGAGTCTCTATGAATTCAGGTTTTTGATCAGCAGATGAAGGTGAAGAAGGGGACATCACAGGACCTATAAGGGTCCTGAGGAAGCCCACCCATCTTTGTGCTGTTTCTATCAGCATAGGAAGGGCAGGGATTTTGATTTTGCTCATCAAAGCTGAAGGCAAGTAAATGAAATTCATTCACTTCTAATTTGAGCAGTAAGTTTACTCATTCCCCACCAGGTGCCTGGAGCCCCAGGCAGGGTAAAGTGCTTACTTTTATTCACCACTCTAGCCCTGATCCTGGTTCAAAGACAGCTTACTTTTAGGGTTTTTCCTCTTTATTTTTCAACTTAATATTATGTAAAATGGCTGAGCAAAGTCCTGTCTAGCCAGTGCCCTGGAGAGGAAACCAGCTGTACTTCAAGGAGACACAAGCAGATGCTTTCCTTGTCCCTCAGCTGCGGGACTTTGTCTATGGCTGTGCACTGAGACCCCCTTGGTGGCACCTCTGAACCTACTGGGTGTGCATGCCACCTTCAGTGCACCTTGGGGGCTCCTTGGGGGCTCTTTGGTGGGTCATGGTGGTGAAGTGCTGTGCAAACACCCCCCAAGGGACAGTCCCCTCCCACCTCAGGTGCTTCAGGACAGCAGACTTCAATATGCAACACAGCAGAAGGCAGCAGCAAAACCCCTTTGGTGCCCATGGTTAAACTCCTCTCCATTTGTCCTCTTCACCATAAAACCTCTGTTAGAAAATTTTGGAGATTACCTAAGAGAGACCTCTGCATTCAATAGGCAGATTTGGGAAGGGATTCCTAGTAGCTGCTGAGGGAGGAAAACAAAAGTGTAACCACAAGCAGCAGGAGACCACAAATGAGCCATCAATATTGCCTGCCCAGGGGAAGCAATAGTGGTTCCAAAAGTGGCCAGGGGGGACAAGGCAGGGTGAATGACTTCAAGACAGAGCCTGGGGTCTGGTTGGAGGAAGGCTTCTGACCCAAGAGGGAAAATGGCATGACCTTGGTATTACGGCGATCTTATGATGCAACACAAAAGTTACCTTTCCTTCCTTTTTAAAACTTACTTTTTAATTATTTGCAAGGGGAAGGTAGGGAAAGCAAACTGTTTTGGCCTACATCTGGCAAGCTGCAAAGCTGAACCATTAAATCTATAAATGCAGGGCTACTTAGGGGAGCCTCTGGCTGCAAGCTCAGTGCCCTGCTCATCCCCACAGCCAGGCTTGTGCCCACACATCAGCTTGCACAAAACCAGGAATGGCATCGTGACTTGGTCTGCAGCAAACCCGAGTGCTGGAAGCTCTGACACTCCCCAGGGACTCAGGGCTGCTGACTTAGAGGAGCATTTGCTGTTAGTCAGATTGGAGAAGTCCAGTCACAGGCGGCACTTTGGCATCTTATTGCTCAATTAATTCATCTTGTTTATTAACTCTTACAGAGGGAGAGAGATCCTGGAAGGACATAGCCTCTGACAGGCAGGGAGCAGCCAGAAGCCCTGCTAACACAGTTCCTGCTGCTGCAGCTACAGCGCAGGGCTGTGGTTAACATCCCCATCACGGTTAGAGGGCATGGTTATGGTCTTCTGCTGCAGCAAGCAGGATCTTCAGCACTAAATTTAGATTTAAGGGAGGGGAAATGTCACTTTGGAAAGAGGGTTCTGGCTGGAAATTATGGAGAAATACTATCACAAGCTCCTGTCCCCTCCCTGGGCTGCTGCTGCTGGGGTGATTTATGAGCTGGTTTATGGACTGAGACATGCAGGAGTGATTGCCTGTTCCTCTGCAGTGCAACACAGGCTGCAGCCAGCATCAGCTAAAGCACTGCTGTGCAGTCCCCACGGCTGGGAAGAGACAGGCCCTCACTCCTGACCCCCAAGAGACCCAGCCTGGGGTCCTCCTCCAGGATGACATCCTGCTCAGCAGTCACAGCAGTCATACCCTGGCTTCTCACAGCTAGTCAGGGCTTGAAAAATCATATTCACAAGGCATCTGCAATATTCAAGGGGTCAGAACTGCTCCTTTATAAATCAAGTGCAGCTACTAGCTACATCTTCCCAATCAGAGTTCCCAGGGAAAAAAGGCTTTTTGTCTGGAATTAATGTTTGAGAGTTTGCTTTATAGTTCTAAGTCAATATCTTTAAATGCTTTGCAAAAGAGCAATGGAAGAGAAAAGCTCTGCAAACTGGCCATGCATATTAAAAGCCTCATCCTTCAGCAGTCTAAAGCCAAGTAATAATCCACTCAGCTCTCACTTATTTCAAGCTTCCATTGCTTTTAAAACAAGATCATCAGAATATTTGGAGGCAGTAGACAGCCCAGTATCTCTGCCTGAACAGGTCACAACCTGCAAACTTTCCTAAGGCCCCATGTGTGGCTGATGTGAACACCCCCCACCTCCTGTCACTGTGCAGGGCTGTGTGTTGGGATTGCAGCCTGTGTGGGCCAAGGACAGCTTATGGTATCAGATCAGTGGCATTTTGTTCTTGTCTTGCTTTGCCTCAATAAACACAATCATTACAATCAGCATTATCACCCTAGCTATTTATTACTGTTATTTGATTTACAATGATAATTTGCATTATTGCATGAGAGCTTCTTTCTATTCCAAGCAGCCACATTGGATTAGGAAGATATATTGGCAATCAGGCTGCCCATTTGAACAGACTCCCTCTTTCTAGCAATGGCAGTGCCAGTCCAGCTGCCTGCCTGCTGAAGACACCAGCAATTTCCTCAGCTGTCTGTTTCCTCACTTCACTTACCCAGTAAATGGATTTTCACCAGGAAGCCAAGGAACAGGTAGGCCCCCACCTGAGCCCGCTGCAGTTGCACAAATATTAATGGACAGACACAGCAAAGCCACGATAAAAAAACAGGGAGTTGTCTGGGACAGGTACAGTCCCCAGGCAGGGGAGAGCTGGAGGAACTGAGATTTCTTCATCCTGGCTGTGTGCAGGGCTGAAAGGAAGGAGGGAGAGGAGAGAAGCCTGGCTCAGGGCAGTGAGCTTCGGCTCAGAGCCCTGCTGCTGTAGGGGCAAGGGGAGAGGGCTGAGGTAAGATGTCACCGTCCCCCCGCTTACCTCATTTCTTTGAAAGGGCAGCTGATGATAGAACTGCAAGGAACATTTGTCTGTGACTCTGTCACTGGTTTCCATGGAAAATATTGTGTCACAGGGGAGTTTATGAATTCAAGGCAGAAAAAAGCTGAAGAACCAGAGAACCTGGGTAACAGGACTGGGAAAAGGCAGGTCAGGGACTGTGCCTGCACCTTCACCAGCGGGCTGTGTGCGTGGTCAGTGTGCTTGTACGCTCATACCCCAGGCTGCACGGCTGCCACAGACAAACAGGGCTTCCAGCAGGCTACAATGACAAGGCCGCGAGTTATTTTCATAAATCCTCACCCTTGCAAGGGTCTTTCCCCCAGATCCCCCCTGCGGGCTCCCAGCACCTCCCTCAGCCCCGTGCCTCAGCAGCCCGGCACGGCCCCAGTCCCGTGTCACTAGAGGGCACTCGGGTTATTTTTTCCACCAAGCCTCGACTATTAATATTCATAACATGCGCCGCGCTCTAGGGGCGGGTTAGCAATATTCTCTTACGGCAGCAGAGCGTTTTTTTCAGCTGTTTTGCAGGCAGCGGGAGCGATCACAAAGGCAGCTCCTGTTTTCTGAGGGGATGCCACAGGGGCTGCCGGCAGCGCCGGGAGTGGGGCGTGCGCGGCCTGGGCTGCTGAGGCCGCCACGCTGGGACCGAGTCCTGCTGCACCTCCAGGTGGTGTTGGGCAGGAGATGGGCCCTGGGACCGCAGGGTGTTCAATAAAGTGTGCACTCCCAGCCTGCTGGAGCTCCAAATAAAATAAGAGCACTGACACATCTGAAGCTAGATGCCCAGTGAAGGATGAACTGGCATCGTGGGCTTTTGTTTTCAGCCTCTGCAGCAGTGAATACATTTCTGTAGGAGCCTAGAAAGGATCCTTCAGAAAGAGATCTTAGTGATGATCTGCCTGGACCAAGGGGTTGCACTGTGTGCCTTGCTTGGATGGGTTTTTCCTCTATTTTGACCTGACATGAAGGCTCCTGAAGTACTGTCCTGACTCTGGTGTCCCAGCGGAGCAGAGGACCCAGCCACTGCCCACACGCGGGCATGGGGCACAGCTCCAGGGATCAAGGCTGCGAGAGAGGGCCATGGAGGGTCACGGCTCCTGGGTTCCCCCCGCTGACCGGATCCTCCCTGACTCAGGGATACACAACCTGTGGCAAATTCCCTGGTGCCTCCTCCACCCACGGCTGGAAACAAAGCTTTTGCCTTCCCGCCAGGTGCTGGAGCCGGCACACTGCTGTCACAGGAGGGTCTCACTGCGACCCTCGAGCCTTCCCCAGCAGCAAAGCACATGCCTCGCCTCTGATAAAGCACATTTCTCTCTCACAAACCACATCTCATTAACAGTAATTCTTTCTAAGCTGTAGCTGGCATTCAAATCGTATTTTCCTTTATTTACTGCCACTTTATTTGTGCTGGAGTAGCAGCTAGAGGCTCTGATTGGGACCCCCTCGTGCAAGACATAATGAAAAGATGGTCCCTGCCCCAAAGAGCTTCCGGTTTAATTACAGAATGAGCGACAACAGATGGATGCCCCATACAGACAGGGAGGAGCACAAGGTAACAGGGAGACAATTATGATTAGCTTAATAACCCACGGTCACAGTACAGCAGCTGCCTGCCATTGTCACTAATTGTCACTCCAATTGTTACGAAACAACTCTTGCAGTTTAATCTCAAATTGTTCTCTGTCTCCCAGGGGGAGAAAACCCAGATATTTTCCAACACCTTGTGCCTCACCTCTCTACAAAACTGTCCCACCATCCCTGAGAATGCAGGACACTTTGCCCCAGCAATGGTGCTTTTAAGGTCCCTCCCTGCCCCTCTTTGCTTCCCACATGGCCCTGAGACATGACAGCTGTTTCTGTCTCCTCCACTCCTGTTCCTGTCTGGTCTTACCATAAAATAGGCAGAGGAGCTACAAAGAACAGCACTAGCAGGAGTGGAGACAGAGCCCCATGCACCCAGCTCACACAGGAGAGAGTATCAGGAGGAACTCTTGCTGCTGGAGGTCTGGCACTGTCCAACCACAGCCTGAGGGTCTAGCCCACCTTTCTATTTTTCTCTGTCTTTCTCACCACTGTGACTCAGCTACCCCTAAGTCCTCACTCCCAGCATCCTTCCTGTGCTCTAACACTGTGACTGTTGCAGTGTAAGACCAAATTGCTGGCCCTTTTGTGATTGAAGTAATCACAATTTAAGTGGTATTTAATTGAAAACGACTCCCCTCTGTATCTCTCTTCACTAGGTATTTCCTAGGTATTTCTGTATATTTTCTTCTATGTGTTTTTGTATCTACTTCCAGATTTTGACTGCTTGGATTCGTTTTTGAAATATTTCCAGGAATCTGGCTTGTCCATGTCACACACAAATACATGTGCACATATTGCAGGACTTCTCCATGCCCAAAGAGGAGGAGAAGTAGGGGGCACATCTGGCCACCCAGATTGGATTTCAGCTCTGACTGAGCCCTAGTCAAGCAGAGAGAATCTCAGGAGACTGAGGCTGCTCTGAAGCCCAGGCTCCACCAGGCACATCTGCCCTGCCTCCCCCATTTCTACAGCCACCGACAATGACCTCTTCATGTGCACAGACATGAGTCCTGGCAAGGTGAGCTGGCCACCAGGTGACTTGGATCATCCCATCTCCCTTCTCTACATCTGCACATCTTACCTCAGACCAGAAAAAACAGCCTATGGTGGCTGCTGGGTTACACTCTGGCCCTCAGGGATCTCCACTGGAGTGGGGTCATGAGCTCATGTGGCCATGCCAGCTCTCAGCAGTGTCTCCTAGGAAGGAGCAGAGCTGTGAGCATTGCCTTTGCTGGCTGCAGCAGTCACTGTGTTACAGGAACCTCAACCCACCCTCTCTCCCTTCCAGGGGCTTGTTTTAAGCTTTGGTTTCCTTTGCTCTCTCCTCAGGCTGAAGTAGGAGACACCTGTGTAGAAGGCATGGCCCTGGGAGGGAGGATGCACTGGTCTGCACCACAGAGGGCATGGCCCCGAGCTCTCCAGGGCTCAGGGGATTCCTGCAGCACCAAACTTGCTGCTGCAGTGTGGCAAAGTGACAGCCAGCAATGAGGAACAGAGGCTGGGCTGGCATCTCCTGCTTGTGCTCAAAGACTTCTCCAAAACAGGACCATAAGGCTCTTCCAGCCAACACAGCCCATGGGGAGCCAGGAGAGGCTCTGGTGGCCGGGCCAGTCTGGGCTCAGCCAGGTGAGCTGGGGGCTGCAGCCCTGAGTGCCAGCAGAGTGTGGCAGCCACACACACCAAAACTGCTGGCTGCCAGCACTCTGCTGTGGCTTGCTGTGCCAGAGGCCTGGAGATAAGGGGGTTGACAATTTCCCAGGTATGATGGAGCCAGGCCAGCTTTGAGGGAACTAAATGGGAGGACTTGCACAAAAGCAAAGGTTAAGTTCATGAGTGCTATGGGCAGCTGCTGGGCAGGCCTGGCTGTGCCCTGCCTGTAAAAGCCATTTCAGGGTACTCCGTCCACTTTGTAGCATTCTAAAAGCAAGAAAGAAGTTGCTTGAGCCTTCAAGTGACTCAGATCACTCTGCGTCCTTGGATTCTCACATCAGGTCAAGCATGAATAAATTGTACTTGCTGCTTTCCTAGATATATTGCTTTTGTTGGAACAGCAAACTGCCAGGTTTACTAGCAAGCTGAAGAAAATCTCTGAGGTTTGGTTTATATTTTTATCCAGAGCATTAATAGCTTGTTGTATATTCCACTCTTATTTTAAAAAATATTAAAATATGTGACGATTTTATGGCAGCTCCTGCTGAGTCATTTCAAAGTGGAAAAACTCCTTCACTAAAAATTAGCCCATGACATTTGTTAGCAAGGTTATCTCGGGTTGCATTCCTTTCCTTTTCCTACCTGGTAACTATTGACATGACAAGTACAAGCAAGGTACAAGATAAAGGGTAAATGTAAATTTAAAATTAAGCCTTCTGTGTTGAAAGGTGGGAACTGTATTCCAATCAGTCTGCTGCTACTGTTTTCCTTCTGTTGAAGTGGATATAAGTCAGGGAAAAGGAAGATGCCACAGAATGTGGTGATGTGCTTGCTGCAGCCCAGGCTGCTGAACAAGGTATCTCAGGGCCTTAAAGACCATGAGAGTTGGAGATGGTTTGCTGGCTCATATTTTGCACCATATGTCCCAGCAGTTGAAGTTCCTACAAAGTGTGCTTAAGCAATGATATGCTGCCAGGGCGAGGGCTGGTGTTCCTCAGCCTTTCAGCAACTCTGCTGAGGGAAATGATTACAGAACCTGCAGAATCTGTTGTTTTTTCTTTATGTTGGGAATGCGGAGCGCGTACAACTTGCCAGCCAGACCAGCAAAAAAGATGAAAGGCATCAGAGGCAATAAAAGGTAAGTCAGTGTAGAATTTGCAGAGTTCAAAAATATTTGAACCAATCCTGTTAGGGAGACAATATTCCATAAACTGCAGTAAAAAAAAAAATGCAGTCAGCGCTGAGGTGGGGAAACCCAACATAAACATGTATTAGGAAGAAAATACTGTTCTTTCTGAAGGATGGAGTAATCTATTTGAGACAGGTCTTGGTAAATCAGTGCTTCAGTGCCTTATTTGCAATGATGAGACAGATGATGTGAAATGATAAGAAGTCTTGCATAACTAATTCACAGCAATATTTCAGAGCTGTTAGTGGGATGATAGTAAGAGAAAATAGAGAAGACATTTTGTGCCAAGATTTTTAAAAGCACTTCATAAAGAGAAAAGTTAAAGATTAATTGACTACTGGCTGTGGTATGATAATGCAGTAAAGCGTTGAGTTAGATAGACAACAGGCTTAAAAGCAGCTTATGATGGGAGGCTGGGATGTGAGCACAAGCATGCATTTGATTTTAAGACTTTAACTATCTGTAATGTCTGGTATTTTTAAATGGCTAGGTTGGGATATTGAAATATTAGTTACAAAATTTGCAGGTTAAGACAACAGTGGGATTTAATAAGCAGGAAGGGAGCTGGTATGTGTGCAATACAGCTCTGCTCTGAAAGGTGACTGTGAAAATGACATACTGGAATTTTTTTAACATGGTTATATTTCATGGAAAAGCAAATGATAGTTTCATAACCACCTGCTCCACAAACTGAACGGGAGATCCTTGAACGTCAGTAGGAATATTTGCAGAGTTGGGTGCTTCTCAAAGTGAATCAGGGCATCAGTCTCTGACCTGAAGCCAATAAAGCAGAAATGGGTTTTAAAGTTGATGACTAATGTGAAACAATACATCAGGGAGAAGGGCCAAGTTGCAAATAGCACTGTCATGCAATACACTGCCAAGTATTTCTGAGTCCTATTCTGAAAAGTTTTAAGCTCATCAGCGTTGTGTGTCACTGCAATAAAACTGGGAGAAATAATGCTGTTGCTGGGTGTACAGAATGCAGAATCTGAGCCATATGGCCTGTGGTAGGTGCATTTTGCTGAGACTACAGCACAAACCAAATGCAGTAGTTCCACAAATGCTGGTTTAGAACTTGTGTTAAATCGCATGAGCTATGGTAGATTTCAATTCTGCTTTTCCATTTAAGGATACTTTAGGATGAAGTAAACATATGCTTTATATAGGGGAGGCTGCTCAGGAATTCAGCTGTTCTGGGTAGTGTGGTTTTGTCTGGGATGTGTTTGAGGCTGAGTGACAAGTGTTGAGAGACAGAGAAGAAACTCACAGGCCATCCAGAAACAGGCACAAGGAGATACATTAATAGCATAGCCTCAGCAGTCAGGAAAAGAGCACCTGCCTTGTGTGTGTGCCTGTGTCCATCCTGAATCCAGAGAGCTGCTCATTCAGATCAGGGCACTGACTGAAAGGCTTTCAGGGATGTCAGCAGCAATACTGACTTGGACAATCTTGAGTCCTTTGTTTGGGAAGGCCTGGCTAACTCCCTGGCATGAGGGGTCTGACTCTCTTGAGCATCACAGTTACATTTTACAAGCCTTAAAGAGCAGCTTCTAATGTTCCTGCACTCTTGTTTTCCTTCCTTCTCCAAACTGGGCATGCAATTCAGGTCACAGTCAACCCTTCTATTATTGTTTCAATCCCCCAAGCCAGTAAAAATAGCTTGTAAAGGCTTTCATGTTATCTCTACCACCCATTTTTTAGTAATTCTGCAGGAACACTGCGCCCTGCTCCCTTGTTGAGCCTGAGCCTTCTAAGTGTCTTTTGCATCTCTTATTTTTTCTTTTTTTTTTTTTTCAAAATCTTGCTGCAAACAGCTCAGCTATCTGGAAAATGGCCACTTACTCTTCACCTTTGCCCACTTCTCTGTTAGGAACCTCATTAAAGTGTTCCTCTGCCTTCCTGCAGTTGAATTCTTTAGAACTAAAAGCTTCCATTTTTCTTCTTTATCGGACTCACTCCCACTTCCTATCTTCTCTTCACTGCCACTTTTGTAAAATGCTCACATGCTGCTCTGCCCCATCATGTCCAGAAAGCCACAAAAGAAATATCTTTTGCTTCATCCTGTCAGCTTTTTGTACCCACTTTCAGCAATATCATATGGCTCTGCAAGAGGTTGAGCTGCATTTTGAATGCAAACAATCAGTCACACAGCACATTAATCCTCAGATGCTTTTGTGTCATCCTCCCCATGTTGGGTGTATCTTGTAGATACCAGGATCTTTCACAACTCTTATACAGCACTCTATCAAACCCTCAAATTCTTAGCATTTCTGTGATGTCCCTTTCTAGATTTGTGTTTCTCAAAGCCTCTGGGGTATTTCTATGGCTGTTCTGCATCTACTTTTTCATCATGCAGGTATTTATGCTGTCAGCATTCTTACGAGTCACAGTCAGAACTCCTCAGGAGCCTGGTGTTCCAGGTTTCTCATTTCCTTAGCAACTGTCTCCTGGTTATGTGTCTGGTGCTCTCCCTGTACCTATGGAACCTGATTTCTACCAAATTTGGCAAAAGCATAGAAATTGCAAAGAAATTGTCATCCTGCAAGCTCTCTTTAAATGGGTAATTTAACAGAGGAGAATGAGAAGCTGCACTTTTACCCTCCCAGAGAGAAAGGCAAGACTGCCTCCAGGCCTTACCTACTGGGTCTGGCAACCAGCACAGCCAGGATCCCTGTGGCACTCTGTTGAGAGCCCACAGGAGGTAGGTGGGAAACAGAAAGAGAACTGGAAATACTGACATGAATCAGAAGGAAGTGGTAAACACTTTGGCATACTACAGGGCTGGAGGACAGAGGCATGGGAAGCATGGGTGGGAAAGGCAGGTACAGGTCTGAGTGCTGGACACAGAGCAGTTCTGGGGGTGCTGCTATGGAAATGACACAGAGAATGAGTAGAAGAATGGTGGATAGTGTACGGGGCACAGATCCACTGGAAAAAGGTTCTTTAGTTCTGCAGCTCATGAACACTCCATCCTGGATCACTACTGACAAATGCATTGACATGATAAACAGTGACCTGATCTCTGGAGTTCTGCATCATATCTCTAGGTGTGGCACACTTAGCAGATCTCATTCCTTGTAACTATTCACAGCCCCAAGACTCTTTCAACATGTGATTGGTTTCTTCCTCTATTTTAGCACTTAGTTCTCTTGCCCATTTCTTATGACAAACTTGGGAAAACAAGCATGTATCTGGGCAGTTCTTCATAGACTGTTCCTGCTTTTTCATCATTCACTTCTGCAGTGACTACTGACAAAGCAGATACCATGCTCCCTTTTTTATCCTGAAACAGCAAATTTATTCACCGAGGGCTTCAAAACTGGTGACTGCTAATAACCCAGGCTCATCATAATACATGCTCACACTGCATATCCAGCTGGCTTGCTTCTGCTACAAAACAGTGGCTTTGCTCATTTTTAAATGAGAGTGTTCCAGCTCTCTCATTTGCATGGCTCTGATACTCCTCTGGTTGCAATGTTGTATTTTGGGGGATGGCCTAACTGCATAGGATCAAAACATTCCGCATTCCAAGATCCACTTGAACATATTGTCATTAGGTGATTTCCTAATGAGCATTTGAGTTTCATACAAATCAAGGCTTTTATAGGAGAAATGTTCAGCATATGCCCAGCTTGCAGTCTAAAGAACCAGGCTTCTTCACCTGACCACTCATTCAGCATGATGAGGAAAGGAACCTGCAAACAAAAACTACTGAAGGATTAGCTGTGTGCCCATGGGAATACTAAAGTCCTTCTGCAGGGTCATACACGAGCTAGAAAGGGCCATTAAAACACCATTAGAGCTCATACTTTGTGCTGAATGAGGCCCACAGCCCTGCCTCGGGGTAGTGAAAATGAAGCAAACCTTCACTGGAGCCTCGGGAGTTTTCTCAGGGGGAAAGGCAGCAGGCAGGAGGAGGTGCAGGCAGAACAGGACGAGCTGTAAACTTGCAATGCATCTGGGCCTAACCTGAGCTGCAGACTGGTGGCTGCTTGCCAACTGCATTAAAATCATAGAAGGATTTAGGCTGGAAAAGATCTTTCGGTTCATCAAGTCCAGCTGTAAAACCTAACACTGCTGAGTCCACCACCAGTGTCATGGCCTGTCCACACAGCCAGGACAGCTACTCACAGCTAGGAGGGAGATGGCCACTCTGACCAGGCTGTGCCTCACCAGCCAGGCACCTTAGATACATGAGCCTCCCTACAGCCATCAGGGACAAAATCCTGGAATAGCTGTCCACCCAGGGCTCAGAGTGGCTCAGACCTTGGGTTGCTGTCCCAATTTCCTGTGTGTGTCTCCAGCCAGTGCTATTCTCATGCTTTGCTAGGGGTCCAGTGGGACCCCACAACAGGAGCTGCACACCACCTTGCTCAGTGGTGGCTGCTCCTGGAGGAGGCTTTCGTGGTAGTAACTCACCAGATGGTTTTGGGGCAAGATAGATGGGTGGACATGACTAGTGAGGACCTGGAAAGGTAAATCCATCAGTTAGCTTAGTGCACTCTTTTGGCACATTCAGGGGGAGACCCTGCCAGCCCTGCTGAGCAGTGTCTCTGCAGGTTCCCTAACTGTGAGGCCTGGCTGGTATCACCTCACTTCTGCCCAAAGCCCATTTGCCCCAGAAAAAAAAGACAATTACATAAATCAACAATGCTTCCCTGTGGCACAGCAGGCTGAAGGTATCCTGGGCTGTGCTGGGAGGAATGTTGCCAGCAGGGAGAGGGAGGTGATGGTGAGGCCCAGCCTGGAGCATTGTGTCTAGCTCTGGGCTCCTCAGTACAAGGCAGGCATGGACACAGTGGAGAGGGTCCAGGGAGGGAACACCATGATGACTAAGAGACTAGACCATATCTCTTATGGGGAAAGCTGAGAGCCTGTTCAACCTGGAAAAGAGAATGCTCAAGGGGATCTTACCAACATGTAATAAAATAAATACCTGAAGTGAGAGTATAAAGAGAATGGAGCCAGATTGTTTTCAGTGGTGCCAGATTCAGGTGTTCCAGCTGAACATCCAGAAACACTTTTTATCCCTGGGGGTGACTGAGAACTGGCACAGGTTGTCCAGGGAGATTGAGGAGTCTCCATCCCTGGAAATATTTTCTCACTCCTATAGATATTGACCACTGCTCTGGGCAATGGGCTCTAGGTAGCCCTGCTTGATCAGAGGGAGTGGGATCAGATGACCTCCAGAGGCCCCTTCCAACCCCAACCACTCTGTGATTCTGTAACAGAAACAGGGAAGAGCATGTGTAACCCCTGGACTTTTAAAAAAGGTGACTTCAACTTTCTACTATGACAATGAGTGATTACTTTTGGAAGCTGTCCCTGAGATTCTGCTTGAGCTGAAGCCTGCTGTGAATACTTTGCATTTACTCTTAGAAACTACACCCAGGTGGATGGTTCAGAGAACAAATGTATTTAAATTAGGCATGTGGATTTGCATCTTAATCATGTTATCATGATTAAGTAGTACCTCAGTGTTACCTGAGGCAACCATAGACTACACACCTAAACGAAACCTGAAATAGTCAAAGCCCTTCTGCTTTACATGTGTCAGCGCAGATTTTCACATCTGCAGGGCAAATCATAGATTGGCAAGCAGCATTTTAATGACTGAGAGAGACAGCCTTGTCCAGGACAGGCCTCAATTAACTTCAGTAACGATGAATGCTTTGAAATATTGTGTCCTGTTCCTGGACCATCACAAAATTAAATTTAGGCCTTGTCCTACTCCTAACATAATCAATAACAAAACCTCAGGATCAGATGGACGTCGGTGGATTTCAATGAAGTTATGACCGATTCTATCAGCCCTGGGGAGTTTAGTTATTGACAGAGTGAGTCTCTGCAATTTGCTATTGACTCCAATGAAGTCATGGCAATTTACTGTCGCTGAGGATTTACCACCCCCCACCTCCTGCTTAATATCAAGAACAAATGCGGTATCCATTTAAGAGAAAAGAGAAAAGAGAAAAGAGAAAAGAGAAAAGAGAAAAGAGAAAAGAGAAGAGAAGAGAAGAGAAGAGAAGAGAAGAGAAGAGAAGAGAAGAGAAGAGAAGAGAAGAGAATAGTTTCAGTCTGTTAGGAAGGGACCTATAGTGATCATGCAGTCCAAGCCCTTTCCAGTGTTTGACCCTCTCAGTAAAGAAATGCTTCCTAATGTCCAGTCTAAATCCCCCTGATGTAGCATTGAACCATGTGTTATGTCACTGGATCTCAAAGAGAAAAAACCAACATCTCCCTCTCTTCTTCCCCTTCTCAGGAAGCTGTGGAAAGCAATGAGATCACCCCACAGCCTCCTTTTCTGCAAACTAGACAGGTCCAAAGTTCTTAGCCACTCCTCACAGCACATTCCTTCCAGCCCTTTCACCAGCTTTGTTGCCCTCCTCTGGATGCATTTAAAGACCCACACCCTTCTTAAATTGTGGGGACTAGGATGACACACAATATTCAAGAAGATCCTCTCAGAAAGAGAGAACACAACTTCATGCTCTTCTGCATTGCCTAGCCTGAGCCCTTCAGCCTGTGACAATAGCCACTTCAATTTTAGGAAAGTCCCCATTTCTCCATCAGAGCTATGACTCAGAACAAGTGATAACCACAGCAGCTGCCTCCTCATACACCATACATTTGCTCTTATATCTTATGTCAGAGAAGCAGCTCTCAAACCCGAGGCTCCTTGGGGAATCCTTCCTTGCTCTTTCTCCCACAATGTTTGCTGGTCAGAAGACCTCCTCACTATGGGTCTATGGACTCCTAGCACCATGTGGTAATCACTACCTGGTCTTTTACCTCTGAAAACAGGGCTTTGATAAGATATTTGTGATGCCACAAAATGGATTTTTGACACTGTCACACACCCTAGCAAATGCAGCCTCTACTTCCATGTTAGCAGGAATTGCACCCACAACTGCAACATGGTGTTTGGTGTTGTCTGGGAAGCTGAAATCCCAACTGAAGCAGCTCATTACAGATTGAATTTTCAGAACTTCAGGTTGCTCTAAAATGTGGGGAACATTTCGACACTATATGGAGAAAGCTAAAAAGAGAACAAGATTAAAGAGCTGGGGCTGCAGATAATTTTATATGGCCAGGAGTGGTTGAGGGCTGGCAATTACAGAGCTGTCTGGAGACCTGTGTGGGACCAGCAGTTGTCCTTTCCTTCTTCACTGAAGCTGGAGAGCCAGCCTTGCTGCTACTCCTTCTGAAGCCAGGTGAATGCCCTACTAAGGGCATTGCCAGTCACCATCCAGCCCCCATCCCCAAATTAGCTGATGCATGTCCAGCTCTTCAGGATCCTTCCTGGCTTTTTGTCTGCCCTTCTCCTTAATTCCTCCACAGACTTCTGAAAAGTCCACCTGTGTGCCACTGGAGGATGAGTAACTCATCACTCTTCTCAAAAAGAAGGGGGTCAACATGGGGAATGACAGAGAGCCAGCCCTCAGCAGAGAGGTGGGAAGTGGGCAGATCAAGTATTTCTGGTGTGTGGTGGACTGGCAGTGGCTGGGAGCAGGGGAGCCAGGCAGGGGTAGCATTCAGCCTTGCCTACACTGCTGTGAAGTCCAGGTCTCTTCTGAAGTCCTGCTGTCAATGTTGTTACAAATCTTTGTAATTGCTAATGTGTGAGATGAGATGGAGGCCTTTGGCACAGCTCTGTGCTGTGGTGGGGTAACTCTGCAGATCCACGCTGAGGGCCTCTGGATGTGCAACGGTGCAGTCAAGATCAGCCTGAAGCTTGGCTGAAATCTTTATTCAGAGCAAAGGAATAGGAGCAAAATGTCTTCTTTGCACATTGTCAGAAAAATCACTTTGTTTTTGGAAGAGGTTTTATCAAACAGAAAAGTGAGAATTATCAGGAGCAGTCTTTCAGGATATTTGATGCTGATGCTGGTACAGTTATTTTTTCACTGTCCCAGGATACTGTGAATTGAAGCCATTTTGGTCCCACCTATGCCTTTCTGAACAGTGCTCAGAAATTTATAATAAAGAACCATCAGCTGGGAATGGCTTGCCAGGTCATCATTACTGAAGAAGTAAAGTCATTTTTCTGCACAGTGTCTCCTGCTGCTTTTAGTGCAGTGTACAACTGCATTTTTCCTGCATGCTATTTGTGCTCTGCCTGTATCTAAGAAAGAGATTGGAATATTTTCTGATTTCAACTTCTCATTAACACAGAATTATTATCTATGGATTGTCCATTGTGGAGAGGGAACCAGGGAAGAGAGTACAATAGAACTTGCTCTTTATTTTGATTACACATTTTCTGAAAAATCAAAGACCACTTTGTCAGAGAAGAATGAAGTATGTATTAAAGTAACATTACTTAAAATGCAAAAATATTTCATTCAAAGCAGATTACTTCTATTCCATTTAGAGAGACTTAGTTGTGCTTATCTCCATGGGAACACTACTATTAAAGTCAGTGACAGATTTTTAAAGGTTCAAGAGAGAGGATGGAAGAAGTTGTATTTTTCATCTCCTATCATTCCTCTCAAGACATAAAAAAATTAATAAAATGCAGTATTCATTTAAAATATGTTATGAATAACACTGCTACTCTCAGCAACCCAGGAGAAGTAATCCTACAGATTAGCTAAGAAAAAGGAATACATTTCCTATCTATTTATTGCACATGTACCCTAAAACTCCCCTTATTCTCTACAATGAATGGTACAACTGTCAGCTTGGCTGAACCACCGTGCCAGAGCATCTAGCAAAAACCAAAAAAACCCACAAAACAAAATCAGATAATCTTAGTCTAGCGACAACCCAGGCGCAAAAAATTGCCTCCAGCAACGATGCTTTTCACACTTTGTACAAGGATTGATCTGACCAAGTCTGGCAGATGTGAAGTTGCAGTAACAAACACTATTAAATGACAAAATGGCAGCAGTACAGAGAGCAAGACATGGTGCTGTGACTTGCAAGACATCATAATTGTTGACAAGTATTATGGGGTTTTAACATCATCTCTGTACCACTGCTTCCACCTTCTTGGAAGACCCGTGAAGAAGTGTGAACCTAAGGAGGGTTTTATGTTCTGTTTTGTCATTCTTTCAACACTGCCATGTGCCTAAACAGATTGGACCATTGAGCCAGTGTTTTCCTTAGGATACTGTGGATTTGAAATCAGAACTGAAATAAAAATGAGCTGTTGTCTTGCCTAAACGTGGTGATGACATTCCGTTCCAGATGTCCATGACAATGACCTCATCTAAACCCATAGTTCTCTACACTTCAGTCTTTTTCAGACAAATACTGGGAGGGGGAAAAAAAAACAAGTAAGAAAAGAACAAGTGATCTCATAATGATTTTGATGAAAGCAGCTGCCCACTTCAGTTAATGCTGCACTCAAAGCGTGAATGGAATGGGAAGCCTTTTAATTTGATGGGATCCATTTCAGGCTCCTCATACTAAACTGCCCGTAATAAGGAAATGTAGATCAGTAAAACCAACAGCTTCCTGAAACACCAGCAGACAGGCAAGATCCCTTCTTTCAGGTGAACTTATATGGGCATAAATTATTGAGTAAGACAACTATATGAACATGAAAAGATAGATAAAGCGATGTGTTTGGGAACGTGCTGCAGCTAGACTGGGGGAATGAGGGGTTAGTATGGCTCTTTTGCTTATTAAGGCACTCTGCTCCCTAAGTCCTACAAAGCAAACCAGTCAGAAGTATCCCTAAAAGTCTCTATTAATATACCTAAGAAATTTTTGCTTCTTTGTTTTTTGTTCTCTTTAAGGAAGCATGCGGCAAGTACAAAATCTTTTCATTTCCTATTTTGCTCCACCTTCAGTTCAAAATGTTGGGTTATGCCATCATTAAAATCTAGATGCTTACAAGAGCAAAACAGAAGCACTGCCAACAAATGCACCCAATGGCACAACACACTTAACAGGAGGTAACTTGCCAAACAGTTTTGTTGCTCTCTCTCTCTTTTTTTTTTTTTTTAATTTATGTTATGGGAAAGCATTTTAGTGAGGATTGGAAATGACCAGACTCTCAGCCTTTCCCAGCACTTTCCTGTGAACAACTGCCCGTTCTTTCCTCTCACTTCACTCATTGTCATGTGCAAAGGGAAGAGCATTAGTGAAACTCCCTTGCTCAGATATTGCATTACCAGAGAGCTGAAGCAGACAGAGCTCCCTGCAAGCTGAAGCACAGTTCTAGCATTCACCAACAAAAGAGCAGAGACCTTGTCTACTTTGAGAACTTTCCTATGTACTTGCCATCATGGCTAACAAACCAGTGGTGACTTTGCTGTTGTTTTTAATATTGACTGCATTGGCTCAGTGTTCAGGCTTACATGGTGCAATGTCATCAAAGACAGCCCCCACTGATAGATTATTTTTGGCTCCCAGTTTAGATGACAGCTGTATATTTACACTGCGTTTGGCAAGAAGGGATTTTTTAGAATATTGCCAAATACAAACAGAGCTGGAAAGGTGACAGCTTCCTAAAAAATAATTCCAGGAAGGAAAGTCCATGATAACAACAAGATACAATGCAGTCGTGTGACTTTTAGGCATGTTTAACTCTTTTTTATATTCTACCTTTGGAACTCATTACTATGAGCTTTCTCTAATTTCAATTTAATTATATTTTGCATTCTGGATCCTTAAAAAACTCCTCCCTGGCTGCATATTAGTCATATTCTCTCTCAGTTAAAAAATTTCATCTAATTTCCTTAATGAATAGAATATATTTAGGTCTTCTAGGTTTTATAGGTTTTCTAGCTCTTTAGACTCTCCCCTTTGTTTATTACTATAAAAACAATTTAGGCAAAAAACAAAATATTGGAACTTGATGCTTTTTTTTCTCTTTTTCTAGAATTATCTGTCAGAATGTAACAAAGGAGATAGTTGCAACTTCTTCACTTGTTATTTTTAGCATGGTCTTTTCCTTGTTAATGAGCTATGCTTGCAATTTCTGTCCATAGTCCATATTTCTTCATTTTCCTTAATTCCAAAATGATCTGTGGGTGTATTTTCCTGAAGTCATAAAGCAGTGACACAGCTATTTCCTGTTGCCATCAAAATTCTGTAACAGAATTTCTCCCTCTACAAGTTACCAAGTTACTTGGAGTACAGCCAAAATAAAACAAAACAAAACAGCAAACCAAAACCCAAAAAACCTAAGTTGATTGAGTTGATTGGATGAATAAAAACTTTTCAGTAGCCACATGGACTTTGTGCCTTCAGTTCTGCTGATCTACAATTATTCCAGATAAATGAGCAAACTGAGAACCTGCTCACTTGCCAAAAAAAACCAAAAAACCAACCAAACAAACAAAAAAACCCTTAAAAAATTTAAAATCAGATCTGTTCCAGAAAAAGGAGCTGTATATTTCCACTTAAATATGCCATAGGAAAAAGGAACTGGTAAGATGGATCATTTAGTTCATTTTAGCCAGATCACATTTATTTTTAGCCTATGGAATTGGCACAGATGAGTAACAGAAGCAGAATACCTTCAGCTACATTTCCAAGTTAACATACAATTCCTAGTAGGAATACCAAATGTCACCTTTTAGCTCAGAAGAGTTTTTTGCAGCTGAAACCCTTGCTGTGAGAACCCAGAATTATTTACATTGCAGATGGCTTTTAACTCTTTGCAAGGGTTTTTTTAAATAAAATTTCAACTAATTCTGGAATACCTACGGTATCGCTCATAAATAATCCTGCACGTGCTGATGTACTAAAGCTGCCATAGCTGTTAAAGCCGGATTCAATATCATCTGCCACCCATCTGTCGTTCTCCCAGCACTGGACCCGGCTCTTCCCTGCTACTGGTGCAAGTCAGGAATAGCTCCTGAAACCCCTGAATTCTGCTAATGCAAAACAGACTGAGGGGAGTAGGAACAACAGAGCGATTGGTAGGTTGAGATGGCTGTTTCTTCACCAAGTCTCCTTTATCTCCTCCTTGCTGAAGGAGGTGATGATAATCACCACCTGCAGGAACAGATAAGAAGGGCAGAGACAGATATTGTAACAGGATCTTTAAAACTCTGTTCTCGCCGGCCATTACTCTGGTCAACTGCGCGAAAATTACTCTCCAAAGTGGTAATAAGCTGAAAATGTTAGGCTCTCCTTTTAAATAAAGCAAAGCACCAGAAGAACAATTGTGATTGTTAAAATACCAAGGCTCCTCTAAATGAATGTATCTGTGATATGACACAGTATGAGGTCAGATGAAGCAACTGTAACCAAGGAGGAACACCTCGAGAGAACAATGAAAACTTCGAGATCTGCTGCAAAATATTTTTTTTCAAGTGTATGTTTGCAGAAGGAAGTACAAAGAGATAGAAGTTATTCGGGAAAAACAAAACTATTTTAACCTAATGCAGGTTTTCTTTGTTTTAAAATTATAGGTTCTCTGTGTGTGATTCATAGGATCTTCTATCAACTTGCATTTTTCAGAATTAGCAGGTCCCAACACGCCTGTATCTTCTAGTGCCCAGGTACTAGGTCCAAATGCAAAGGATAGTATTATTGAACTGAAACTGAATATCTTTCAAATGTAACAGATATCTGCTGTCAAAGAGATATCAAACATGCCTGAGGGCCAAGGGATCCTAGAAACAAGTATTTCTGTGATCAGCTGCTGGCCCTCTGTGCCACATGGTGTGCTCCACAATAAATATCCCATCGCTCGCCTGGGTGTGCTCCTGGCCCTTGGGAAAGGGCAGCTCCCCTTTCCCAAGAGCCAGGAAAGGGCAGCACTGGCTGGGTTTGGCCTCGCCACTGGCCCTGGAGGTGACAGATGGGAGCGTTCAGGTCTGTCAGCAGTGCCTGACGTGCCACGTCTGACCATGCACAGAGCCCAGTCTGGCTCCTGCTGCCCGAGGCAGGGTGTTCCCAGCCCAGACGGAACCGGCGCTCGGCTGCCTCCTTTCCGGTGCGATGGTTTTGAACGCACAGCACTTCAACTACCTGCCGGGGGAGACAGGCAAGGAAACAGCATCCTTGCCAGTTCAGCTTTGCATCAGGACCTGACTGGCTGCATTCCTACAGAAGTAAACTCCCATCCCAAGCTACTCAGCATCTTGCCTTGAGGTGCTGCAGCTTCCAGAGAGAACAGTTCTCAGAATAAGCTGTGATGGGAAAAAAAAGCAGTGGGGAAAGGTTTGAGTGCCTTACACCCAGCTCCCTGCTCCTTCGAGGGATCAAGGACAGCAGCTGTGAACACACAGGGCTCTTTTTGCCCAGGCTAGCTGCTGCTGGGAAATAAAATCCTGTCACCAAGGAGGTTCTAAATGCCATAAAAACCCACAGCTTCCAGACACCATGTCCTGCTGCAAAGCCATGCCTACCCTGCCAGCCCCATTGAGGCAAGTCACAGAGCAGGGAGTCATGGCCAAGGCTGGGAAAGAGAAGGCCCCACTCCAGGTGTGGCGGGAGAATTCTCCCAATGGTCACAGCATCTGGTGAAGACCTGTGGGGATGGTGGCCCTGGGGTCACATCATCCTTCAAGGGAACCCATGGCCTGGCACGGGCAGGTGTGGGGCTGGGTGGCTCGGGCAGGAGCTGGGTGGCTCGGGCAGGCTGCCTGGTCCCCAGGGCACCTGCCTGACCAGTGGGGAGGGGACTTTGCCCTGCAGCCCTGTTGGGATGGCACAGGCCAGGGCACACACACTGGACACACATGTTGTCCATGAAATGGGAATCATTATCTGGTGTGCAACAAGCCCAGAATTGCACACTTGAGAGAGACATTGATTATTTATTCCAGCCTTGTGCAAGCCTGGGTGCTCAGTGGTATTGCACAAATCAAGCACAAGCCACCGGAGTTTCTGCATTGATATTCATAAACAGAAATTCAGAGTTAGCAACTTCCCAAGCTCAGCCCCTCTGCTAGGATTGATTGGTTATTTCCATACAAGTTACATAACCCCAGTAATTCTACACACGCTCAGCAAAGGGTCTTTATCTGGGTAGGCATCTTTCTGACCTGTGGGTGTGATCTTTAGGATTACACTTAAGATAGTTCAGCAATACTGAACATGGACCTTGAGTATTTTGCCCAAGTTAGCAATGGAGCCCCTGGAGCAGGTCCAGTGGAGGACAGGAAGGATGACTGGGGGACTGGAGCATCTCTCTTGTGAGAAAAGGCTGAAAGAACTGGGCCTGTCCAGCCTCGAGAAGAGACGACTGAGAGGGGACCTCATCAGAGTATATAAATATCCTAAAGGGAGGGTGGCAAGAGGATGGAGCCAGGCTCTTCTTGGTGGTACCAAGCAACAGGACAAGAGGCAATGGGCAGAAAGTGATACACAGGGAGTTCCACCTGAACAAGAGGGTGGAACTCATGTGCAGTGACCGTGCCCTGGAACAGGCTGCCCAGACAGGGTGTGGAGTCTCCCTCACTGGAGCCATCCAGAGCCACCTGGATGCCATCCCGTGCCATGTGCTCCGGGGTGACCTTGCTCGAGCAGGGAGGTTGGACAATATGCCCCGGTGTGGTCCCGGACCCCTTCCAAGAGCCTGTGATTGTGTGCACGTAGACAGACACCAACATCGCCATGTGCTGCGGGCTCGAAGCTCCTCAGTGCCAGCAGCTCCGTGAGGGAGGGAGGGAGGCTGCCTGTCCCAGTGACCTGGGCTCCTCTGGCCGTGCTTGAAAGCACACACAGACCTGACACCAAAGAACCTCCTGACTGGGGATAACACAGACACACCCAGACACAGATAGACAGACACAGACAGACAGACAGACAGGCAGACACGAAAGTGCCGACGCGGACCCTCAGCCCACGCCGCCCCTCACGCCCTCCGCGGCGAATCTACCGCTACGGGGCGCCGCCCGGCCCAAGCTTCCTGCGCGGCTTCGCTCGGCCCTGCCCACGTCGGAGCGCGCGGGCGCCGCGCGGTGGGCGTGGC